>JAHLKI010000026.1:0-415809 GCA_025602905.1 Phlyctochytrium arcticum | reverse complement strand
CGTTTTCCTTGAGAATCTATGAATGCACTGTACTGGTTCTAGTGCTGCCTCTAGTACTGCCCTCTGTACAGAACCGATGTTTCACGCCGCCACGCGCTACTTTTGATATCTGTGCCACTGACATAAGCCACCTGCGGGGCGCCTGCAGTTGTTGACTGACCGACCATTCCAGTAGCCGAAATACGGCGAAATACCGCAAGCATGATTCAGGAAACAACCATGGCGACAATTTGGTTTCAACTAACTACTGCCAACGGCAAGAGAGTACCTGGAACAGTTGAGTTTTGAACTGGCGCAAAATCGACTGTGGCAATCTGCGAAAGCAAGTGAAAAAGGAGTTGGCAGACGAACCCTATCTTCAAGGAGTACCGCCCAACCGACCCTCCTGTCTACGCCAGCGCAGAAGCACTAGAGAAAGAAAAGACGAACCCGAACCCAAGCACTGGTTGAAAGCGGGGAAAACGCTGGAATCGGTACTGGAAAAAGCAAAAGACCACTCGGATGAGAACCGCTGCTGATTGTGGTGCCGGATCGAGTTCAGGCGACAACGAGTGGTACAACAGTTGGTAAGGGAGCGATTCGATTGGATGTTACAATTCACCATTTTCTAACTTTCGCTTCTGCTTGAATGGCCCCAGACGAAATCAGTGACTTGACAGCCCGACTGACGTCATTTGCAAACGCTCAGTTGGTTGAAGGATGTATTCAATCTGAAGACCACAACCTGCTCCCATACCCTCGAGTCCCTATCAAAAAACTTTACGTCAGGGAGTGCTACCCGAAGGTTTTTGATTTGCTCTTGGAATCCATTGGTTCAGACCCGCGGAATTTTGCAATATCTGGGACACCCGGCATCGGAAAGTCACTATTCTTTATCTACATCTTGTACCGCTTGATGAATGGCCCTCTCCCGATAAATCTGGGTTACAAACCGAAGCGGATCGTTTATCAAATGTCCTCCTTGAACGCGCCTACCACGTACTTTTGCTTCGACTTGCAGCAACTACGCGTTTACAACATTGAGCAGCATGATGTGAAATTGTTGGTTTGGAAACCAGATACATTCTACGTTGCTGATGGACCGCTCGGGCCGGCCGGCTCGAATTGTGTTACGTTGCACATTTCATCCCCCCGTGCTGCCGCGATCAGGGATTACGTGAAGCAGACGGGGGCCAAGGAATGGTACTTGCCGATTTGGACTCTGGACGAGTTACAGACTTGTCAGCGCCACTGCTATCCGGAAGTGCCCATTGAATCGGTTCAAGAAAATTATTGCATCTGTGGTGGAGTTGCCCGCTTTATATTTGTCACAATTTCTGTTGATGACGTTAAAGGGAAAATAAACACTGCTTTGAATGACTCTGATGCTGTTGGCGGGGTCAGATTTATCGGGCAGACAACAAGTGTCTTCCCAGTGACACATTTGCTTATGCACATACTGGTGGGAAAGGAAGAGGATGGGAATGCTTACAAGTTTGCCGACTATCAGGTGGCGTCAAAGTATATTGGGGACCAATTGTGGATATATCATTCTGCTCAAATGCTTACCAATCTGCGGATTATGTTCGGCGGTAGCCCCAACGAGATTTCAAGACATTTGTTTGAGATATATGGACATAGGGTATTTTCTGTGGGAGGGCGAACTCTCAAATGCAGACGCTTGGAAAGTGGTACCGAAAGTGGTCCCGAATCCGAATTTTTGTTGGATGCTTTGCAAGGCGAACGAACCACGTTTGGAACACTTACCATCCCTACTAAAGACAACCTTGAGGGCAAATACTACGAACCAACAGACGACGATAATTTTCCGGCAATTGATTCCCTCAGTGCTCAGGGAATGTTCCAATTCACAGTAGCAGCCGAGCATCCAATTCGCGGGGTTCAAATTTTACAAAAATTGTGCAACTTGTACGGTGACAGTACACCGAAACTGTACTTCGTTGTTCCTCCCCATCGGTTTGCTGCCTTCAAGAAGAAACAGCCTTTCAAAGCAAAAAAGGGCAATGATGATGTGGACGAAATCCCTGGATTGGAGCAATATGTTTTGGAACTCCCTGTCCAATAGTAAGCCTGTCGTTATATTTTCTGCAAGTTTGTTTCATTAGAAGAAGGATGTATTTGCTCAGTGGGATACGGGAAAATGAAAGGTGCTCTCGGTTAATTCGTTCCCGTACTCGACAAGTCCGTCGCAAATAAGGAATGTTCGTATTATTTGTTGATGAAAATGTAGCAAGTGAGGCTCTTGTGTGGGAAACTTGCGGGTGGCGGCTGTGGCAGTCTGAAAACATCTGAGACATCAGTTCTGTACAGAGGGCAGCACTAGAGGCAGCACTAGAACCAGTACAGTGCGTTGATATTTTTCTGAATCTTAATCCGGAACCTCAATTTTTCTCATGTACGATTCTGGAATCAGTGACTGTTGAATTGTATCTAAAAAGGTGAAAGGGCAGGTCAACTTTCAATTCCGTACGTATGGGATACTAGCCCAACTTTCCTCTGACTGCAAGAATGGATCTTAGAGTGGCGGTCGCAACAAATTCCGTATGCTTCATTGGACCGAAGAAATCGGTCAACGCTCACTCAGGCTGAAAAGACAAGCGATTGCTGAAATATGAAGCCTGTAATTTTGCGGGTTTGAATGAGAAAGTCTATGAAGTCTCTGGAGACTCTAGGGACACTAGAGACATGAAGAGACCATCATCCTTATTCGATTAAAATTCGTATTTATGGAACAAACTGGAAATTCAGACGAAAAAACTGCGGGTGTAATTTAGCGGGTTCTCAAAAGTTGGAAGAAATGCCGTTTTAGGTCGATGAACGCCAGTTTTTGCCACGTTTTACACTTGTTTTTGCATGGTTTGCGTTTCATCGATAGAAATGGAGTGTAAAAAGCCTATAAACACCCGTTCTTCGTACTTGGCCACTTCCACATGATTGACGGATTCACAAAAAAGGGATACGCACAACCACTTAGAGGCGAAAGCGAAGAAGAAGTAACGGAAGCATTGAAGAAGTGTTTACAAAAGGCTGATGCAGAAGGTAAAAAAGTGTCAAGTATGCAAACAGATCGAGGCGCACATTTCCAACAAATCTTTAAACAAGAACTCGAAGATCGCGGGGTGAAAGCATTTCTACAGTCAAGCGGCAAGACCACAATCAAATGCCTTTGTCGAGCGCCGTGGAGGTGATATAAAAAGACAATTATACCAAATCATGGAGACAAAAAATGGGTGAATTATTTGCAAACCGTTGTCGACAACATCAATTCCGTGAAATCTTTGTCAACCGGATTCTCCTTTGGAATGCCCGGGATCAACTACGACATCACGGTGTTAGAGAATTCCCACCTTTTCCACGAGTTCCTTCACGATCGTGTGCATGATGTGCAGTTTTATGTGGAGGACACTCTCTTCACCACTCGTAAGTGGAAATGTCTCCATCATCCCATTGGGACTTGATTAACACTATGTAGCGTATTACTTGGTAGACTGAATTTACCCCCCTTGGCCTACCTTGATTTCCACCGTCACCCGACCCGTTGATGAAGACCTGAAACTATTTGCGAAGCATCAAGAAGCGGCCCGGAAAGATATTGAACGGGCCTTTGGCGTTTTGCGAATACGATGGAATATCCTCCGGCAGCCTTCCCAATTTTGGGACACGGAAACCATGGCCTTAGTCATCAAAGCAGACGTCATTCTTCATAACATGATCATCAAGCATGAAGGGGAGAGGAGTAGTATAGGTTGGCGGAAACTGTAACCGCATTTGACCACATTCACTTTCCTCCCTCGAATCTGATGTCATGCCTGCGCCACTTTATGTAATCTTGGAGTCCGATAGAGTGGCATGACTGCGCGTCAATTGGAGAGACCTCTTCAGCGATGTGTGAAAACAGAGAGCGATGGAGAGCCGTACTCCATGATTTCCGTTTTTTCCAATTTCAAATGTTTTTGATTTCATCGAGACAACTCAAGAAAAAAGGGTTATTCTAATTTTGCCAAAATGGAATGTGTGAAAAACACCCGTTTTCACCCTGTTCATGTCGATAAACCATCAAAATGGTGAAAAACATTCGAAAACCGTCAATTGGAATGACTTTAGCGACTTAAAACGGCACTTTTGCAACTTTACGCTTCACTGGTGAATGCTACCCGCAATTTTCCCACACACGCGCCTCACTTGTTACATTTTCATCAACCAAATTTACAAACAATCTTCATTTGCTACAGACTAATCGAGTACGACAACGTTACAAGTGATGCACTACATGAATCTTTGGTCAAAAGTACACCCGCAGTTTCTTCACTTTTCGACCTCACTTGCTACATACTTTCCACTTTCTGCTTCTTTCAACAATTTGTCTCCATAGCCTCCGGAGGGTAACCAGAGGGAACACTGATATTCAAGAGAGTAGCGAGAGTAGACCGCTGTGGTAAAGTCGTTCAAACTGTTCTACCGCGGATTCATCGAATACGAAATCTTCGATTGGCTTGGAAAAGGTCAATGATGCATACACAATACTCGGTCTTCTCTGGCCCACTCCTCTCAAGATTCCAACGTAGGAACGACTATTTTCAGTTTCTCCGATCTAGTCGCCGAATCTACGGTCCTCCAATAAACTCCGTAACTGACTGTTTGTAGTTGTATATTGAAGGAATATGTACAATGGTCCTAACCCGGGACTGTTGCGACATGAACAAGTTGAGTGGGATTAGATCCGCAGGTTTTTCACTTTTTGTTGTGGTTTGTTACATATGTACACTCTTCTCAACTCCTTCTACACTACTCTCCATACCCTCCAAAGGCTACAGAGGCTCTCGTAGGTTATCACACTTCTCCATCTACATCATTGCACCGCCACTTTATATAATCGTCGAGTCCGCTGGGTCCGATGGAGTCTATCGGTGTCTTCCAACCAATGTGAAGCATGAATTGCCATCAAGTCCCATCAAGTGACACACTTTTTACACCCTTTCCAACTTTTACAGCAACTCACTACATGGTATGGAGGGTTTTATACAGTCAAGAATGAAGAACTCAGTTCATTTCCGAGTGTTATGTAGAGACGCTCTCCATGGCGGAAAAGGTTTTCAGAAATTTTCAATATTGAAATCATGCCAAGTGAAAAACGGTCATTCTAAATGTAACAAAATGGAAAGTGTGAAATACACTCGTTTTTGGTGTGTTTACGCCTGATTTATATCGATAAAACGTTGAAATGGCTGAAAACGTGGGAAAACTGTATGTAGTTGTATATTGAAAGAATATGTACAATGGTCTGTACTCGACTAAACTCCGCTAAATTCAAAAAGAAATGAGGCGCAAGCCATGTTTCCAACTCCGACTAGAAATGCATCCGAAACTATACCCAACTCCTAACTCGACAATTTCAAAATTAATGGGTCTTCATTGCCATATACAAACTGGCACGACGAGAAATTTCCGGAAGAAAAGAATACCGAAAGTCGATGTTTGTATCGCTCAATCTTTTTCGAGAATGAACCCTGCCGAAAGTCAACAACAACATATTCGTTCACACGAAGCGCATGGTACGGTCCTGAAGGAGAAAATCGATCCATATGGCCGCCAATTTTATCCCCTTTCCTCAAAAGTTCGACTCCCCAGCGCAAGTCCCCATTCAAATAAAAATCGATTGCACATCGGACACGTCCAGTGAGGCGAGTTACGAAGATTTTTACCCAGAGGACGACGAGGAACCCATGACGGATTTGAGGGACGTGCCTTGCACTCAAGAAGCCATGGCGTTCGCTACAACATTGGGATCGGTACCGACGTGGCAAACAGAGATCGGGCATGTCAGCAATCTTCACGAATTTGATGCAGCGGCCAACGAGGTGGAACATCCCGTCACTACGGAGAACGCCATGCCTGACCGACGGGCACGAATTTATGCACTGTTTCCAACGATGGCGACTCAAATTGAACACTATGAATGCTGCTTGGGAGATTCGGAATGGAGAGAGGCGCATGCAAACTCGCCCAACGCACAGGTGGACGAATTCCCAACCATTGCACAAGTATCGCAACATTTCGGATTGACCAAAGAGCAGCACCGTATCTTCGTTCTGTTTGCGGCAGGCTTGATATTCGCATTTGCAGCAGAAGATGATGTGTCTCTAAGCAAATCGAGAGGGACCAACGGCAGTTCATGTCGTGTGACAGCATCTATGTGGGGGCAGGCAGGTACCGGCAAAAGCTTTATTCTCAAAGCACTTCTTCACTTGGCAAGAAGCTGGGGGCGGCCTGATGCAGTGATGACAACTGCACCGACAGGGATGGCAGGCGCAAACGCGGGGGGAGTACATCTACACAAAATGTTTAACTGGACTACCATATGTACACGTCGCACACGAGTCACTCCTACCGAAATACTCCGATTTGCACCTTTGAAATTACTGATTGTTGATGAGACAACACTTCTCAGTAAGCAGTATGTCGCGTTGCTAGAAGAAACCCTGAAGATGGTGATGGATAAACCGCACTTGGAGATGGGTGGAGTGTCGATACTTATCTGTGGGGATTGGTACCAGTTATCAGCATGGTCAGGAACTAAACTATACACCCGATTGAAGGCTTCGGATGCAGCCAGAATAGCAACGGGCCATCGGATATATCACGGAATTCGTAATGTCTTCTTTTTGACCCGGAACATGCGACAAGGCGCACAAACTCCGTATGCGAAACTGATGACCAACATGCGAACCGGTCACTTAAGCAAGGACGACATAGCACTGCTTAACGGACAAGTGTTGACGCCAGGAGAACGACCAATTGTGAATGATACGGAGCTTTTTCGACCAATTCTTACAACAGCCAACTTCCATCGCGTTGCATTTAACAGGGGTTGCATAGAGAAATTCGCGCTCGGACGGCAGGAGGTCGTGTATCGATTCAGCGCTGTCGTAAAAGCAACGCGAAAAGGAAATGTGACGGCAGAAGAGAGGTGGAGTTTGCGAAAGTTGCCAGATACATCAACAGGTTCATTGGCCATGACGCTGGATCTGTGTGTTGGAGCTCCGGTGCAAATCACTAAGAACGTGGATCACAGAAGAAAATTGCTGAATGGAGCGCTCGGTACGGTAGTAAAAATTCAGTTAAACGATGCGGGCACATTGACAGAGTCGACACTTGGTAACGGAACACGCCTTTTGATCTCCGACAAATTGCCGGACATAGTTTTCGTGGCGCTGAAAAATCACGAAAATGTTCAACTACAACCAGGTCTACCGCGCGGCGTAGTGGGGATCCGTCCGTTTCAAGCAACCAGTGCAGTGCAAGTGAAGCTACCCCACCGCAGTTTCAAGATTCGCATCACCCAGCTGCCTTTTGTGTTAGCGTTTTCTTTGACTGTCGACAAAATCCAAGGACTTACCGTACCTGGCGTCGTATTAGCACCGCTACTGACACCACTTCGGAAAAGTCCGCAGCGCGCCTCTATGTACGTTGGTTGGTCGCGGGGAACGACACTGGAAGGACCCATGGCGACTCGAATATTACAGCCGCTGACTGCTGCCGACATAGAATACTTCAAACCAAGTCCCGAAATTGTCAAAGAGCTAGAGCGATTAAAACGACTAGCAGGTCAGACGGACGTTAGGATGAACAGTTTGTACGCACTGCCAGCACAAAAGAGAGTTTCATCGAACTGTTCGGGGATGACTAGTAGAACTCATGTAATATAGAAGTAGTTTCAATCAGATTTTTATTCTTGGAAGGTACAAGTAGCACTGTGGGTCACTCTATGGTAAAGTACCTAAAAAAGTTGTATTGGTCAGACCTTCGCGCAAGTGGATATTGAAGGACGCGATGGAATACTTACAGGATAACAGACAAGTTGTATTATCGCCCAAGTGGATATTAAAGGACGCGATGGAATCCTTACAGGATAACAGACAACGACCAGCGGGAAAGGAAAGTGAGGTATGATATCAAGGATCGCTCACAACGCACCAACATTGAACGGGACCGGCACCGTGAAGATTCATCGCAAAAGGCACGAGCAAAAACGGTGGCAGTGAGGTGGGGCCGTGACTAGGAATCGTACAGTCGGGCTAGAAATCGTACAGTCGCACAGCCACCTGAAATATCGACTGTCTCTGCGTTGCTTGAATCTCCGCTCCAGATCCAGCTCGAGATCTCTAGATTCTCGACGCACAGCGCCCTCGTGAGGATCTACCTGCACATACACACTTTCCAAACGCATCACTAAAAGTAAGAACCCCAGTTTACGTCTTTCCGCCGATGGCGACGCATTAAACAGGATGGGTTTCCTTCCGTTTGTTGTAGCTCACCATGATCGCTGGACCGTCCACAGATTCTGCGACTGCAGAAACTGGTGCGGCAGCTAATGCGATTGCTTTCAATTCTCTTGACGAGCTTCTCGAGTATTCCAAGGCTAAAGCCAAAGCAAATGGAATTGCACTCACAAGAACTAGCAACAACGAGAAGTTCTATCTTCGTTGCTCTCGTTGGGGATCTGTCCGCGAGAAGCAGGAAGCCACCGTAGACTCAGAGGATCAGAAGAAGCGCAACCGGGGAAGCCTGCGATGCGGGTGCAAATTCCAGCAGTATGTCGCGCAGGACAAGAGAGGGTTAAAGGGTCCCAAGAATAAGTGGTACCTGCACCAATCCTCCAATGAGCACAACCACGGGAATTCCGCAACCGTTGCATTTGCCGCATATCGGCAATTCAATGATGAGCACAAGGATTATCTGAGGCAGCATGCCAGAACAACGGTGAAAGAGCTTGTTCTGTCATTCCGCAGGACCTTTCCGAATCAACCAGTCATTGACAAGGATATCCGCAACTTTCGCACCCTGGAGCAAATGGAAGCAGCAAAGGGCAGATCTGCCATAGAGTGCTTGTTGGACGGGCTGAATCAACCTGAGTCCAAATATACGGTTAGCTACCAAACCAGCGATGATGGTGCTCTAACGCACTTATTTTTTGCGCATGAAAAGAGCATCGCTAAATTGCAACAATACCCGGACGTACTAATCTTAGATTGTACATACAAAACCAACAAGTGGCAGATGCCGCTTTTCAACATCCTTGGTGTGGACGGCACTGGAAAGTCTTTTACCGTAGGTTACGCGTTTTTGCGAGGCGAAACTGCGGAGGATTACACTTGGGCGTTGAACAATATAGCTGGTCTTTTGGCAGGCAGCCGCGGAATCAAAACTGCGTTTGTGGATTGTGCCCCTGCTTTGATGAATGCCTTGGAGTCGATCTTTCCAGGTATCTTTTCAGCTTAAACGAGGCTTATTTGTGCTGGGTTATTTACTTTCTTATCAGGAATTAGTGTCCTGCTTTGTATCTTTCATATTGTGGAGAACGTCGGCGCCCAGCTCGTGCGCAAATACCCTGATGTTACGGACGAAAGCAAGCAAAGTATTATCACACTTTGGAACTCAGTCGTCTATGCTGCAACCCTTGAGGACTATGCGGCCGCTGTTCAAGCACTTTGGGACGAACTTGATGACGATTTCCCAATGATACGCATGTATCTAGAGGATACATGGCTCGTCCATCATAAGCGGTTTGTGAAGTTTTGGACAAGTCAGGTTCTAACGCTGGGAATTAGGGCTACATCCCGAGTTGAAGGGTCGCATCGCTGCCTTAAAGACTGGCTTCACAATGGGGTCGGCGACTTTATGACCATATTTGCCGCTATGGATACCTTTATTGACAAGCAGCTCACCGACATCCAGAACGCATTCGACGTCGAAAAAGACCGTTTGAGTACGAAGATGCGCGAAATCTTGAATGAGACCCATCAGATTCGGGAACATGTCTCGCGCGTTACTTTCAATGACCACCTCTATGACAGTATTATCCAAGCTCGCACGGAGGGTCCTCTGCAACAGTGCAATCACCAGTACGCCGTCACAATGGGTTTACCTTGCGCCGACCAAATTCGCTACGAGTACAACCTGACGATCCCACTGTCAGCCATCCATCCGGCTTGGCGATATTATCCTAGCGATACCAATATTGATCCATACTGTCCATTCGATGCGACAATGGATCCCTATGAGCGACTAGAAATTGAGCTGGCTGCTGTACGAAAGCGGTTTGATACCTTGCAAACGGCATCCCAACGGCAGCGTGCCCTGCAACAACTCACCCAGGTTGGAATCATCAGCGGATCCGTCTTGGTCCCGGTACGGAACAAGCGTGCCGACACTATGGCCCAGCATCACGCTTCCAAACGCCAACGAACAGACACCTCAACCCGTGCGGATCCTACGTTGTCGGCGCATGTAGCTAGAGAGCAGCAGGAGCGTGCCGCAACGGCCAAGGCAGCTACCAGGGCGAAGCCCAAATGTAGCGCGTGTGGATCTATAGACCACAATGCAAAGCGATGCGAAGTAGCTCGCGTGAGGGAGGCTGCGCGCATTAGGGCTGCCTGTGGTTTACCTGCTGTGACGCCTACTGGTAGTGGTGCTGCTGGTAATGTGGACGACTTTGTTGATGTTAATGGCATGAGTGACCTTAGCGCTGGTGGTCTAGACGATTCAATTAACGAGGATGTGAGTATACTCATGGACCTGGCGATGAGCGAGTAGCTAGTATCATTGTAGTGTTCGTAGTTCTGTAGTGTTCTTATTTTCGTTTCGTAGGATGTTTCTTTTATATATATATCTGTGTGTGCCGGTTCGCGCGTTGCGATTATTTCCACGCGAGTCTGACGCAGAGATTCAGGTGGCTGTGCGACTGTACGATTTCTAGCCCGACTGTACGATTCCTAGTCACGGCCGTGAGGTGGACCGTGCTTACGTAAGCAAAATTTGAGGAACTCTGCTCAGCTGAGAAAATCCCACGCGCGTTTGAAAATTATTTGAGCACACTATGATGCTGACCACCCAAGGAAAATCATATGGGATGCAAGAGAAAAAAATGACTGATTTTCCGAATGTCTTAAAAAATTTCAGCTCGTAGGAAAAAGCGTGGGATGTGGAGAAAATGCAATTTGATCTACGAAAAAACAAAAGAAATACCCCCATTCTCCATGGAAACAAGGGTCTGGGGTGACTGGGCCAGGGGCGTTTCAAAGGCGACACTTGGTGGTGCCCCAGACCCCTCTAAGACTCTGGTATATACCAGAGAATTCGACGTGGTTTTCTACTCATTTCTTATCTGTGAGTAGAAAAACCGGTCGATAACAAATGTAACATGAATAGTCCACCATTTACAAGTATTCACCAACCATACTTTCAATTTGGCGCAATCGTTCGCCTTTATCAACCTTGTAAACGTTGATATCTTTGACGATTTTCCGCTTTATTCGCTTGTTTTTGTCGTATTTGCCACATGTGCATTGCTTTGGAATGGCATAACAATTCCCACAAACATTCTTTATGGATATCCGATTGTTCTCAATGCGGTATCTTTCATATCTGTCAGAATGGTTTCCTTCATACTTTTCATAAATGCTTAGGTTAGAGTTATTCTCATAAGATTGAACTCTACAGCATGTCAATTTTGCACAAAGTGCCTTAACTTTGCTATAAAGTGAGTACTTTCCGGGCTCATTGTAAACTTGCATAATCTGAATCACGTCCATTTTTTAGTGTTCCTGTATTCGATAGGGTTTTCCACTCTTTATATAACCTTGTTTTCCATCGGACTTGACAGACTTGGTAAGGTTGGTGTTGCGCTCTATGTACCTATGACCAATTCGTGATGACGCCTTCGCTAACGGTAGGGACTTCTAAGGGCCTTTCAGGAGCCGTCAGAGTCTAGAACAACAAGCCAGGAACACGACTTGAGGGAACATTAGCGTTTCTAGAAGGCTACAGAAATCAATTTTGTCCACCATGGATGCGTAGCGGTCAAAAAGTCATGACATACCATCGCACATTAATTTCTCAACTTACTGAACACAAATAGCTCTTTCCCTGCCCATTAATTCCAAGAGTACGTGTTGCTAAAAATGTCCTCCGAGACGTCAATTCGCAAGGCAAACTGTTGGATATCTTCCACAAATCTATCCCGCTTTCTGTACACCGTCTTTCCTGATGTGTGATATACTTGTCTGGGATAGTTCTCGAAAATGTTCGCCGGGACCACAAAGTACAATCTAACAGGATCGTGTAAGAAACTCTGGAAGCGCTTCAATCCATGGACCTGATAAGCATAGTCAGTAGTCTTCCAGATCAGCATAGGGTGGTAATGCGGAATAGAACGTACAAGAATGGGGTGTGATATTGAAACGGTGATCTGGAACAGAGAATGTGGAGGAATGAGCGAATCGATAGCAGCAAGGTTTGAAATGACAGGCTGATTGTATATATTCTGAACAGTAACCGGGACAGGCTGCCCGGCAGTGTCAAAAAAGTGACCCTCACCCGAATCGGGGATTGTTGTAGACTCCACTGCCTCAGTTTTCAAGTCCCGAACCTTCCAAAGAACAAGCGTTACCGACAATAGGATTGAGCGACAAGAACAATGAATATACCTGGAAAGTTCCACCGGCACGGAGTCGATGATGAGCCAAGTTCTCGAATATCGCTCCCCTCAATCCACTGAACATCGTGTTGTCAGAGGCCGCGGTGAACAATCTCAAGATATCGTTCTTCAATTCGGCGCCAAACTTGCGAAGAAGGACGTCCGCTACTTTGTTCGACGCAAACCGAACCACGGCGTCTTCGTATGGGTCTTCAGTGCGTAAGTGCAGAATTCGTCCGCTTACAGCGGCACTTGGGTACAGATCCTTCCCCTCAGATTCAAAACATTTTCGGAGGTCGGAAAGACCAAGAAATTTTCCGTCTAGGACATCAGTCTTGGCAGATTCGCCTCTCGCCTTAACCAGTACCGTTCGCGGCACCCCGCCCCAAAAAGCCGTTCGCGCCATTACATCCTCCCAGGCCATTTCCGGAAACGCCAATGCGTGCAGACTTTGCAATTCATCAAGATCCCACGTGGGCATCCACCGAATTTCAGTGTGATCCTGCTTCTCAAATTCTTTAAACCGCTCGAAGCGTGGAGATGTTACAAGCACGGTGCGCGCAGGAACTACAAACGATGGCGTAACAGCATCCGCGATATACCAGTTGCTCTTAATTGCCAGATATCTATCGGCTTTAATCGGATCGGTCGGAGCAAATGTTAGGCATGTCCCATCGGGACAGAATGCTAGACATGGCAAGTTTGCTCTCTCCCACACTATCGTTGCTTCAGGATACGTTTTTTGAATCACCCAGAGCAGATACATGCTGAAATAGGTCTTCCCCACGCCTGACCCAATAACCAAATAAGTCTAGGCATCCCACGAAATTCGCACAAACAACCCACCTGGAGTTCCGCATATAATAAAATCCTCCGTCGATATCCGAATCTGATCCCACAGAGTTTCATATGCTTTGCGAACTAGTAAAGCGCTTCCACTTTTCGTATTTCCAAACCACGAAACCTCATGCGGGAGACGCAGCCAGTTCTGGTGGTACATATCCTTTGCATGGGAGACACCTCCAAGATTCTGCCAAAATTCGATAACGTGCTTGTCTTCCGATTCGGTAGCGCCTCTCAAAGTCATACCTAGGATCAGATAAGTCAATTGCGCAATGAATGAATCCTCGACTTGAAACACTTCCTTACCATTCGTTGTCGACTGAACTCGATCCGGCACTACAATCTGCAGCGGGTTCTGTTCGGTGTCCTTCAGGTTCTCCAGTTTCTCGCGTGAATCCAGACCTTTCAGAGTCGTGTTTGAGTCGATATCGGCTTTCAGAGCGGCTTCGTTGGCGTAGACTTTGAGGTCGATAGGGTCGTAGTCTGCAAGGTGGCGGGGACACTCCTTCTTCACTTCTTTGCGCAAATCGTGCACAATCTCAATCTCTGCAGTAAGACGAATATAGGCAGGAGCACCCAGTTCTTCACCCTTCTCATTACGCAATTGATACCAGACTCTCGTGATGGGGTCAGCCATCGCTGCGAATCTGTGCGGTTGACATTGCCAGTTGATGGCCAACCGCCATGTTTTGGTCTGTTCCTGAGAGAACTGCGGGTGGCTGACGCACGTGATACACAGGTGTTACTCGGTGATACCCAATGATAAATCTTGCCGAGATTCGCAAAGTTCACAAGTAACGGCATACCGGAGGACATACATATATTCAGGAAACCTTATTGCAGTACAGAAGAACACTATTTAAACGATTACACACCAATTACTTAGAACAAAGGTTCAGTTTGTCTATTATCGGGTAACAGTTTTCTTTTGTCTTGACGAAAACTGAGTCCCTTTTTTTCTTGAGTGTAACGATAAAGAAGACTATCATAGACCCTGAACCCCGCATTTTTAGTTTCTAAGGTAAGGTCTTCATCCTTGTTGTCGTATACTTTCATAAAATTCGCATAATTCATATGTCAACGTTCTGTTTTTTGTTTAACCCCTTGCAACTCATCTTGTCCTTTTTTTCTCCAACTGCAAAATACATTTTCGGTGCTAAAGCAATCATAGCCGAACCAATCCATTCGTCTTTGAACAATCCTGGAGTTCTTTCATCGTATGCGTTGGTTACCAGCCAATCTTGTTTTACACATTCGTATTCATCTTTTAAATCTGGTCGCACCAAATCGTCCAGATTTTTGCCGGCTAACGCCATGTAGAAAGAATCGGTATCCATCCATTGTAATTGGAAATACTCACGGGGAATGAACTTGTCCAGAAAGTATTAGTAAAACTGTAGCATTCGCAACTTTGCATATCCGTAGACCATCAGCCCAATTTGAAATGGTAAACCTTGTCGATATTTCTTTTTGGAAAACTCCATCTCACACATCTTATTTAGCGGAGTTAATCGCTGATAGTTATTCTTTCGAACGTACCGAGGAATATTTTTATCCGCTACGATTTTAATATCGATATGTTTTTCAAAATTTGTAATGGTTTTTCCATATGAACTATTGAGAACCAATTTGGCACCTGCTGCCTTGATGGCGTACTCTGGTTTTTCGTCACCCTTTCTTCGTTCATTGACAAAATAATCCACAAACCAATCAAAGCAAACTGTTCCAGCCTCATAGAAAATCGTAGTGTGAATTTTGTCGACAAATAATCCATGTTGTACGTACCATTTGAATAGAGGAGTAGGAATCCATAAATTGGTAGCGCAAGTTGTACCAATCAATTTGTGACTTTCTTTACCCTTATCGTCTTTGACCATAGCATTATGGAAAATCGGCGAGAATTCACTGAATTTGTGCTTAAGGTGTTCAGGGGTGGAAAGGTCACACTTCACAAAGCCAAACAAGTTTTCGGACATGATACTTTTGAAGGTTGCTGCACAATCAGGATTTCTGTCGACCTCATATTCCCCTACGGGCATTCTTTGCTTGATTCCCCAAGGATAGAGCGAATTTGCGTCAACACCGACGCAGGATTGACAAAGATTGTCAGTATCACGAACGGTTGGTTCTCCGACCTTGGCGTAATGGCAGAATACAATCGATGGACCACCTTGCATGGCACCCTTGTAAAAGTCCTGGTAAACATCAGCATCTTCTTCTTTTCACAATGCAAATGAATGCGGAACTTGTGTTTCGGGTTGATTAGGCAGTCCATTAAAGAGAATAAGGTTTGCAGCCCCAGGAAGAGAGATGCAATCTTTGTGAATATCAACGCCCATTTCGTGGAAGTAGGCATGATGCTTGAATATTGCCTCACACATGGGCACAACGTCAACGTTGTTGTATATCCGTAAATGGTCAAGGATTGTGACAATCGTTTCCTCCATAGCCTCTGGAGCCTCCGAAGGGTTCCAAGAATTTCTCAATCTTTCAAAGTCCGCCGCTGAAATAGTAACTTGTCCAGACAAATCTGTGTACCAATCCCGGGCGATGTCTTTAATGGGAATGGCTCGCAAAAGTTCAGCGACTCCCCCATTCTGCCAAAGTTCTTTATATTCAGGATTTTGCGCGATAAACTTGTTCAAATCACTTGTCAATCCATGAGGAAAGTTCATTTTCTGGAGAGAGCAATCATATATTTTGATGAATTTGTCCAGCGATGCCCCTGGGTCCAGGAATGCCTTGATGTCTTTGAAATGAAAGTTGCCATTGTTAAGTGACCGGTAAGAGTTTCCCGACTTGATAATGCCTGTAATGGTAGAGATTTGGTTTCCTTTTGCCTTTTCGGCTTCCAACCACTCACAAACCCATACTTCCTGAACAGTCCATCCCAAGTTCTCCAATTGAGTTTTCCTCCATTGTGTTCTGCGATACAACTCGCCAAAAGTAAATTCTCCATATCGTTGGTTGATGTCTTCAGGTTTGTAACATTTTGGACATCCATGCCAATAACATCCTTGAACTTCAATAATCAAGTGTTCATCGGGAATTGCAAAATCTGGCTCAACGGGTTTGCTACTTCCTATGTTGATTGATATTTTTGCAGCACCGCAACGTACTTTATCCTTTCCATGAGTACGAAACACCTCCTTCTCGTATGCCTTTTCAACTTTGGACATCAATCCCCGAGGTTTGGCAAATTCTTGTAAAGCGTTAGCAAGATGGTGTTTGAGAACGTTCATGTCGAACGACGACGAATTGAACCCATAAACAGGCACCTCTTCAATCCAATCAATCAAACGTGAACAAAGTCGCCCCTTTCCTTTATCATCGATATCCGGATGGTTGTGAATAGACTTGAAAACTTGTTCAAAATCCTGATAAATCGTCGACAGCGGCTCTTCACGAGAATAAGTCATAAGGTGAATCGCTTTTTGGAGAACCTCCTGTGTGGACAGTGTCCTTCCCAGTTCATCGGCAATTGAAACAAACGCAGGTTCACCAATGACGCCTTTAAAGCAAGTTGTGAATGAAATTGACATAAGTTCCAATTGCGCATCTATTATCAGTTTTTCATCGTTGACAGGCGTTTTAAAATCTTGCAAGTTGCAAGTTTCAGTATCAAAACCAATAAAAAAGGGGTAATCCGTGTAGGGAATCTGAATACCCAAGTTTCTTAGTTCTCTCAAGACAGGCGTGCAAGTCGCATAGAAACCACCTGGAAATTCAATTCACGATTGAAGAGAGCATTCTTTGTAATGTCGCATCAAGTTTCTAGAGTCCTCAAAGATGGCATCGCAGGAATCACAAATATAGGAATTGGCAAAGACATTCTTCTTGGTAATGAACGAAAAGTGGTGTTCACCTGCTTCATTCGTATATAAATTCACGTTGATTTCAACGCCATCTTTTCGCTCTGGAGTTCGAAGCGGTCGACAGGTTCTATTTTCGTAAAGTTCGTAAATATTGATGCGACAATCAAAAGTGGCTTCCACCTTTGGAATATCGTCATATTGAAATCCCGCGTACCCTTCGTCAAATTTCTTCTTTTTGTAAAAGGCACACCAAAGCGTTTTTGCCTTTGCTGTGTACCGGTCAAAATCCTTACTTTTGGAGGTATCCAAACCAGCAGCCAAACAAGCCCAAAAGCATAAGTTGTGTGGAATTTTCTTGAATGAAGCGACTGATTTACTTTCCAGAATGAATTTTGGTAGTTCAATGTTTGCTCCAAGACGAAAATCAAGATTCGTTCGATAAACATATACATCATGCAGTTTCACAAATGTCCATTTAGTATCGGGTCTGGGAATTTTGTCAGATAGATTTTTGATGTACTCTAATAGTTTTTCAGTAGCAGCGTAAAACCCGGCAAGGTCTTTTACGACAACAGGATTTTTGAACACTTCCACGTTAGAATTGGGATGATAAATCTTGTATTGATTGTTCTGGTCGGCAGGCTGAATGTTCTTTAGCATGTAGGCAAACGAAAAGTTTACTTTGTACGCCATGGTGCTAGAGTCGTGAACACCGGCTTTGATACGTTTGACAATGTCAGCCTCGTTCAAGTACGGAAATTCGAAGATGTTGAATCCCTTATTTGCCAGTCGACGGTTATGGACGGATTCCTTTTCCTTTCGATAGGCAGTCAAAGCAGCCATTTTCCGTAAAGCCTCTTGAGCATGCTCGGCATTGTAAATTTGTCGCGCCATTAGTCGAGCATCCGGCAAGTTTTGCGGTTGCTGCTGCGGTTGCGTTTGCTGCTGTTCGTGTTGTAGCGGTTGGGAAGCCGGTGCAGATTTTCTCTTCTTTCTGGCTGGTTTCAAATAGTTTCGCAAAGCAATCAAAGCAGGTGCATTGCGAACTCCTGCAGGGTTTGCGCTTTCACGGATGCGTTTTCTGACATTGCGAAAGGTTCTAGTGCCTTCTTCAATCTGCCGATTGGTGAATGGATTAATATACTTGACCATCGTTGTAATTGCACAAGGTTTATCCTTTGTACAAGTTACCTTGTTATATAGTATTATTTTTACCCGCAGCGTACACAGACGATTACGATGTGTGAGAAAATTCTTACGGGTCATGAATAATCTTACGTAACAGCCCAAATCCGTGATAACCTCCATAGCCTCCGGAGCCTTCGGAGGGTTGGAAGAATTGGTTGCATTCAAGCACCGTCAGCATATCGGCGATTCGGAATAGTAGTTCGTTTTGCAGGGGCAAAAACCACATCTGCAGCACGTAGAGTAGCAATTTCTTTTGCCCCTGCTGGGGTTCTTTCAATAAATTGTACTTTGAGTAACTGATAAGGCTTGTATGTTTTCTTTTGCAATTCTCCAGTGAGGGAGTATAGTTCAAAAGCATAGCCAGTGATTCTGCCAATTATGTATGTCTCTTTACTGTACCGTGGAATATATCCCTTGGAAAAAACATTTCGTTCTAGTTGAACTCGCACAATATCACCTATTTGCAAACACTCGAATCTGTCTAGCGCGCTGTCACTTTGTTCCATACTGTCCGGGATATCTCCATTCTTGACATTTGCCGGTTTTCTGTCAATTGTACTGTGAACTTGATTGTTGTAATTTTTAACAAAAAGGGGTAAGGAATTAACATAACCTTTTTGATTTGTTGCGGTGAAAAACCGGGCAAGATATGTTTTCAAGGTACGATTAAAACGTTCAATAATTCCTAAACGATTATGGTCTCCTGCCTGTGCCGAGAACTGATTGACATTGTACTTATTCAACACCTTCTTCATCTCAACGTTAAGAAACTCGGGTCCCGCATCCGTGGTAAGATTTTTGGGAATCCGACCTTTTTTGAAAAGTTCTTCAAACGCTGTGGCGACGGCTTTTCCAGTCTTGTTCTTTAAACTAATGCAAAAAGCAAATCGACTATAGACATCCACAATCGTTAGAATATACCGATACCCATTGTTACTTTTGGCTACTGTCGGTAAGTCTATCAAGTCCGCTTGCCAAATACCATCCAAGGCCGGACTTACAATATGGAGAAAGTCCTTTTCCTTTCGCGGTTGAGTATGTAACTGTGCCACCTGCTGCTTTCCCACAAATCTTTGCACATCTTTCAATTTAACGGAAAGTCCTCTCTCTTTAGCAATCTGGAAGAGTCGGTGGGCAGACACGAATCCGGTTTCTGGTTCGTAGTATAAATCTTTAAGTTTAGCATCCACGTTCATAGTTATTATAACTCTTACCTTGAGAAGAAAAGAATAATTCTGATTGGTTCTGCTCGTTGATTGGTTCATCCTGTTACGGTAAAGGTTACGCAAAGGTGCCACCTGATGTTACACAGGGGCCAAAATTCCATATTCTTGCCTTATAACCCTCCTTCTATAAAAGCGAGGTGGTCAACCTCTCTCCTCCCCCCTTCATATTGACCGAAATTCCTCTTTGCTTGTAACAATGGCTGGCCCCAAAGCATCTTCTCGCAAAACCCGTTTCCTCAATCTCCGAAACTCGGATGCCATGGCATTTTAAGTGGTTCTGGACTAAATCGTATGTCGCTCGTAGACGCAACCGATTCCGAAAAATTTCCATATACCGAAAGCGAGTATATCGATATGTTACCTGAATTCGTGCATTTCTTCAAATCGTTGGATGAAATTATAAGTCGAATTTCCGCTAATGTTATTGACGCTTCCCGAAACTTGGATTTCTCGGTGCAACGCCAGCGGATTCCCGCCGAACAATTCGTGCGCTTCATGGGTTCAGAAGAGTTTGCGCAACTTAATCGATTCTGTCCAGAGATTTCCGGAGAGATTTGTCAACGACTTACACCGTACGTGCAAGGATATCGTCCCGTTGAATTAGACCCTTCCATCGCTCCACTTGCTGTTCCTCGTTCTCTTTTTCCGGAACAACAGGAACCCTTACTTGCTATCGAGGCACCAAAGCAGAAAAGGAAGTATAACATCAAGAAAAAAGATGCCAATGAACCTCCTCGTCAGAAAAGAAAGTACACGCGAAAGGCTAAAGTCGCCGAAGCCTCCGAAGCCTCTGGAGAGTTACTGCTACGGTGCATATGACCCTAATTCCCTCTAAGAGGGAATTAGGGTCATATGCACCGTAGCAGTGACTGGGTTCCTATATAGATTTGACCTGGTCAAGCGCTTAAGATGCCGCCCGAGCTAATAGTATAGATACATAGTTATATGGTTACATAATACAGATCTATCCTATTAATAGAACTTTGACCAGATCCTGACCAGATCCAAGATCGAGTCAAATCCGAGGGCAACCGCCCATCTTGCCTTGAATCTCACACTAATCTATCTGTATCACTTCTGACTCTATGACGTCATCCGCCGTCTCTATTATATCGATATTCCGAACCCACACTTCGTTCGTCGTCAGATACAACTCTCTGACTTCCTCTGGCATATTCGTCACGTCCACGCGGCGGGATGTCAAGATCTTGAACTTTAGCTTCTTCAAAATTGTCCCTCGCTTGATTTGATGGCTTGTTATATTCCGCAGCTTCATTGTCTTCTTGATTGTCGCAAGTAAATCACTATGTTCCTTTATCAACTTGGTTGCTTTCTGAAACTCTTCCGATTGATCCAAGTCTATCAGACGTTCCATCTTCTTCTCCAGGTAATCCATTGATGCTCTTTGATGCTATTTGGCGCTAACTTGATTCTAACTGAGGATATCTGAGGCAGGACCGTCGCTTTATATACTCGTGATTGTATCTATACCTTTTCTTTCTATGGATCGGAAAGACTCTCTTGCTCCTTCATTGCCGCTTATTCGCCCCGAGGTCCCATGCTACATGTCGCCACTTGTCGCTACTTGTCGCTACACTTTTAGCAAAAAAGGAAAAAATACCACAAACGTAATAAACGTTTAAGTGTACTTTACGTTTATGGAAAAATTTCCTTTTTTCAAATTGCTGAATATGATGAAGTGTGTGGAAAACGTGATTAGATGACCCTCACCGCATCAAAACGCAACGGGAATGAAATATCCCGCCCGGGACACTTTTCAGGATCTACCCCTATCATCTCGATACGGATACGACTCACCACTATTCTTTCCGTGATTCTTTATTGATTCTTTAGCTATTCGAACTTATTCCTCTCCTTTGACTGGAAGAAGAACAAGAACAGAATATTATGTATTCCGTCAACTCGTCGACTCGAACAATCATGTAGTTATAAGTCAAAGAACTCTTTTTTCTTTGAGATACACTGTGAGATATTATTAGTGTCCAGTTGCAACATTCTTTACTTTCCAATATTATTTTTTTCTGTACATGACTGTCCACGTTTCTTTTCGCCTCTAATAGTAAAACATACCATGTAAATGATCCTCGTAATTGACGACAATAATTTCACTAGGAAACTTATGAAGAAAATGATTAATAGCATTACTCAAGAACAAGTCTTGCTATCATCTACCATGATGCTTTTCGACGTATTCAATGATAATTACGATGATATAACTTATGTCTTTACTGATATGTTACTCAATGAACGTATTCAGGATCCAATATTCACTTATAAAGCGGAAGGGCTGAACCTAATAGCGTGGATTAGGCAGGCAGAAAAAGATAACATGGTCTCTGAAGGGGTGAAGATCATCGCATTCAGCTCTGATTCGAATTTGAAACACAAGGCCCTCGCAGCCGGAGCGGACCTGTTCTATACTAAGCCGATCACGAAGAGTGATCTAATCGATATTATGAAAAAACCAGAATCGTAGACGCAAAACAAATAAGCTTTTTTCTATCTTTAAGGTATTCTTGGTCATGAGAAAAAATAAACTTAGAGTCGTTTCAGAATCCGGCGTGGAGATTCTTATTTGTAGAATGGTCATTTTTAATGAAGATCAGTTGTCTAGAATTATATACAACTTGAGAGGCAAAGGCGAACATTTTTTCATATTCGTGCCAATTAATGTACTTAATCGAAAATTGTTCGAAAAGATTATTTCAATATCAAGCGTACTGACTCCCCGTAATAATAAAAAACTTAGACGTGAATTCCTGGAATCAGGATACTTGAATATTTGTGAAAAATGTGTTGCATTGGGTTGCAACAAAGACACTTCAATTGAGTTGCTCGAGTTGGAATATGATTAATATTCGAGCATCTGCAAGTCGATGCGAGAATTCCCGTCAAAGCCCAAATTACTACCTGTCCATGTCAAAGTGAAGGTGTGTGCACCAATAGAAAGCCCTGTAGTAATGAATGACAGTGGGAATCGCAAAATCTGACCTGTATATCTCCAGAACAAATACATAGTTTTGACAACATTACCATCAATTCTAAGAGAGACATCTATACCGTAATTATCCGAGTTTGCATACAAGGCGATACTCCCCATATACGTTTGCGTCGTTCGTGTCGTTGTAAAAGCCTTGGAGAAACCACTTGGAATACCCGTTTGACCGGTCCCTGCGTTATCCCATATGTTCACAACAACAGGTCGAGTCAACAAACCCTGACCATCAAGATATAATCCCGAATCTGCTTTGATGTACATCATATTTTGGTATGGAGCCGCCGTTGACGTATTACCCACACCTATGTAACCGGAGACAGTAGCATTGTTGTTCTCGAATTGAATAGTGGAGTAACCACTAGCATGTCGATTTTTGACTTTGAGAGTATTACCCACGAGATTTGCTTGTATGACATTTTGGGTTACTGAATTAAACCCGAAGTCGACCTGAGATTGGCTATGGATCAACCCGGCACCACCGATTGGGCCTAAGGATAAAGTCAACGTATTGGAATACCAGCCAATGAAGCGGTGGTTCGTAGGGGTGTCAAAGAAATGCAGATCCCCTCTTTCATGTACAGGTGTACAATTTATATACATGTTGCCCAAGTTAATTTGGCTAAAACCTGTATTCGGAATCTTCAGATACGTCCCATTAATCGTAATGTCTCCAGTCGTTGTCAAACTTGGTAGCGTTGGTGTTGCACCAGACAAACTTGTAAGATTCGCATGAAGCGGTTGTTTGCTACCAAGAGATGTTGTCAGTGAAGTCCCTGCGACAAAAATATCTGTACCTACATATAATTTCTTTGCTATTCCAGCCCCACCAGCTATAGTAAAAGCACCAGATGTTGTACTTGTAGAGTCTGTTGCAGTATTGATAGCAATCTGACCGTCGGATCGTAACTGGAGAATATGAGACGCCAGAGTAAAATTGTAAAATCCTAATGAACCATTCGGCAAGCCTCCAGTACCAGCAGAACCGGCATGATACAGACCCCATTGCGTGCTTGATGATGCATTATTCATAAGAAGAATACTGTTACCCGAAACAGCAGACAACGACGCGTTAATAACCAACGCATTAGGTTGATTCCCTGTCCCAAGATTCAAAGTCAAGAGTTTTGAAGTAAAGGAAGTATCGTAACCAGTCAGTTTTGTTTCAATTGGTGCAAGACGAGTATTGTAGTCTGAAGTCATAACATAATTCGGAACGTTTGATATTCTTGAAAAGTTCAGTTGTCCAATCGATTCTGAAGTTGACAAGTCTACATTATTCTTCAAGGCTAATGAACCGAGTGTCGGTTTACCTGCCAATGTATCCCATTCAATACCTAAAGTAAATTTTATATCATCAGAATTATCAGTTGTAATCAAAGGCTGAAGTGTCGAAGTATTTACCTTACTGATTGGGATAATACCAGTTACCTCGGTTGTTGAAAGGTCGATACTATTTTTTAAAGCAAGTGAACCAAGAGTAGGCCGACCGACAAGCGTATCCCATTCGATGCCTAGAGTTTGTCTAATCTCGTCTTTGTTATAATCTGCTATTAAAGGTTGAAGTTCAGAAGTATCAATTTTACTAATTGGGAGAATACCGGTCACCTCGGTTGTTGAAAGGTCGATAGAATTCTTCAAGGACAACGAACCGAATACTGGCTTACCTGTGACATTCCCCCAATCAACATTACCGCTGGATGCAGTACTGGATAATCCCAAAGTTGTCTTGATTGATGCTGCATTTCCCGAGGTGATCAAAGGTTGAAGTGTCGAAGTATTCACCTTACTGATTGGGAGAATACCAGTTACTAATGAAGTTGACAAGTCCAATATATCGATATTCGATAATGCTTTTAATTGCCCAATCCGTGTCTCAATTGGAGTGACGCGATTGTTCACTGCAGTTTGATCGGCAGAATATGTACTAGTATTGACCTTTAAACCTAAACCTGTATCTACATATAGTTTAGTTGCAGGGTTTGTATTCAAAGTAGGTTCAATTACTGTCACATTACCAGTAAAAGTAGCATCAACTGATTGTATTGCATTGGCCCATACTTTCTTCGCGACACCCAAACCGCCATGAATACGCATCGCCCCTGTCGTCGTACTAGTAGCATCGGTGACAGTAGTTACAGAAACTTGACCATCTGGTCTCAATTGCAGAATATGAGACGCCAGAGTAAAATTGTAGAAGCCTATTGAGCCGTTTGATAGATTCTGCGTTCCAGTGGATCCCGCATGATACAAGCCCCATTGCGTGCTAGACGCTGCATTATTCATAAGAAGAATACCATTGCCGGCTGTTGCTGTTGAAGGTGCATTGACAATGATGGAATTTGGTTGATTTCCTGCACCTACATTCAAAGTAAATTGCTTGCTTGTAACAAGATTATCGTAACCACTCAACTTTGTTTCAATGGGTACAAATCGATTGTTTAAAGAAGTTTTGTCTGTATCATAAACACTCTGATTCACTTTTGTGGCAATGTTGGCATTTATATTCGACAAGTCAGTACTCCTATTCAAATATACACTCAAGTCGGGAGTTCCACTAACAAGACTATACGGAATCTTGTTTGTATCACTTATTTTCGTCTGGTAATTAATGTTCAAATTTGTATCGAGTGACTCTAGCAATGCCTGTTGTGTATCTATAAGATCAGTTATTGGATTCACTAGTTGAGAGACGAGACTCAAAGTATTCGATTGTATCACTTCTGAATCGTATTCTCGTAAAATTTCGAGATTCACGGCCTGCTGTTTATATTCAGATGTGATACCTAGCCAAGAACATGGAGGCGGTTTATCAAAGAGAAGCCTCGTTGCATCACATCCGGTATTATCTGGCATCGTTACGATAACCACATTAGCACCGGGTTCTAAGTCAATATTTCCATCAGAATCTAAAATTGGATCACCATTAGTGTCTTCTTTACGCTCGCGCTTCCTACCGAATAGACTAAAAAAACCTCCAGTTGCAGCCGCTCCACCCAGTAACCCCCCTGCACCTCCAATAGCGCCTATAGCAGAACTTGCAGTCCCCACCACACCAGCACCTCCCAATATTCCGCCAAGTCCAGCCAATCCACCGGCCAATCCGCCAGTAACCTGAATAATATCGCCTCCATTATTCTGCAAAACTCTCCCCTCACTCCCCTCAGTAGTTTCCTCAGTTGGAGAATCTTCTGCTTTTTCTTGAGTCAGTGTATCAATACTTGAAATCGTGTAGGGTCCACCAGGACCACCCGTCACGATTATACCGCTACCGGAAAGAATATTTAGCGTATTCGAAATCGTCTTGCCAACCACTGAAATACCGTTTCCACCTACATAAGGCTGTTCAGCTTCTGGTTGATATGTACATGATATAGTTGAACCTGATATAGAGATGTTATTTCCCGCGCTATAAGAACCTTTAAACTCATTACCAATTCGTGTGATTCCATTGGAAGCAGTGAGATTCTCTGTGATATTCGTTTTAGTAGAATTCATTTCTAATGCGCCAGAAACACTCAAATCCAAGGAGACTTCATGACTTGAATTTTCATGAAGGCCATTTGAAAATGTTCTAGTATCAGTCAACACTGAACCATCGTATTCCAAATTGCCACTTGTCTGTAAATCAAGAAAAACATCATTGCCATTAATGCCCAACCCATTTGCTTGTTGAAACAACAGACCAGAAGCAATCTTACCTTGAGAGTTCACACGTATAGTACTATTATCGACTAGTGGCGATGCATTCACACCAAGATTAAAGTTTGTATCAACCGCTAAACTCGCGTCAGTATTCAATTCAACCACTTGGTCTCGAATCACAACTGCTCCACTTCCCTGGTAAACACCCTTCACGTATTCGGCAGTTACCGCTTCATAGTCGCTTGGGTTTAAATTGGGTTGAAGATTCACATGTCCAACATTGAGTTCATTGAGTGTCTCTGAATACGTAAAGTCACTAGTTCTATTCAAACCTGAAATTCCTGAATCATATGGAATTTCACCAATACCAGTTGAACGGAATGCTAACTTGTTTCCCGTCTGCTGAAAATTTTCATGGTCGACCTGGAGTTTTACAAGTGCTGAATCAAGCGACTCTAATGGATCTTTGTATACAGAGATTGCTCCTGCACCCTTTAATAGAGTGGTCGCGTCCTGTTTTCTGGCTTTCAATTTTCCGTCATCAATTTGAAGAGAATCTTCATCTATATTCAGGCGGACAACATTATCGACTTCATCGAGTGGTTCAATGAAGGACATGCGCTCTGGAATTCGAGCGGTCAATTTTCCATCATCGATGTCCAGTGTATCATCATCTATATTCAGAGTGAGGCGATGGCTGTTTAGGGAATTGAATGAAAATGGTTCTGCTATTTTCAAAGAGAGACCCTTTTTGAATATTGAACCGTCCAAATCGAGGATTCCCTCGTCATCATTGAAATGGCTAGCGTAACGCAACTCTATTTGGTCATCGTCATTGTAAAAGAGCGGACTGTTCAATTCAGGTGGATCCTGTTTCCTTGCTTGTAATTGATTATCTTGATTAACGAATAATGTCTCTTCATCAATCAAAAGAGCTATGGACCGTCCATTGTTTGAGTCATTTTCTTCACATGAAAGCGGAACCTCATAAGAGGGATCAATTGTGGTTAGAAGATTATCTTCTGTTATATTCAGTCGATGAGGATCTATATTCAAGGAGGTGGTTGCCTCCCCCTTGGAAAGACTGGTTGAAAGTGGTGACTGACTTGAGACGGAGTTTACCTTCATTTCGCCATTAGTATTCGATAGTTTTGCGACATTGATACTACTATATTCGTCTCCTTTTAGCTCTCCCGAGATGAAGCTGTCGGATATAATCGTGCTATTAAGATTTCTCAATCCATTTGCGGATCTTGAATTTAACCCACTCATCTTATTACTTATTGTACACAAATTCTAATCATTCAATCAAACGTCACTATTTTAGACTTAGGTTTCTCGGGCGTCTTGGGTTGTCGCTTGTTTTGGGTTGCATTAACGTATTCCATCACATGCTTAGCAAGCTTGGCAACTTTGTCGCCAATTTCAGTACCTTCTATTTCTTCCAAATAGTTGATTTGATCTTCCTCTGACATCTTATCCAATTTTTGTAGAACGTCCATGGTTTTACATTTTAGAAACAAGTTTATTTACAATATTTACACAAATGCGTCTCATTGAATACAATCGAATACGGAAACAAACAAAGCCTTGAGAACATTGACGCTCATTGTGTTTCCAGCTTGTTTCGCCAAGACGCTGTCTGATACTACAATGTTTGTATCAATTACTGAGAATCCTTGTAGGGTGAACTTTTCGCGTGGAGTCAAGTCTCGATTCAATTGAGTGACGAATATAGAACAGCTTGTTGTAATACATGGCGCGCATTGTTCAAATATTCCTTCACCACCTCTATGCTTCACGGCGTAGAGTTTGTTTTTGCGATCCACTGGTAACCTTTCTAAAAGTCGTCTCGGATACTTGTCTAGTGGTAGAAATTCGTTTATTGTTGTATCTAAAAATGTTGATAATGGTCGAGGCAGGAATGGTTGGGGAAATTCAAATGGTTTCGTTTGACAGTCTTTCCGTATTCCAACTATATACAAGCGGTGTCTATTTTGAGGAATGCCGTAGTCTTTGGTATTCAGAATAGCATGATGAATCGAATATTCGTCATCTCTGTTTAACTCCGCAAGCAGATTGTTGAACTTTTCGCCATTCATAAATGTTTTGAAGCGAGGGACGTTTTCCAGAATGAATATTTTGGGCTTTTTTAATTGAATCGTTTGAATACAATGAATTGAAAGATTGCTTCTAATGGAATCGTGGTTTTCGGGTATTCTCTGATTCAGAGCTTTCAGACCGGAAAATGATTGGCACGGAAAACCGGCTACATAGACGTCTATTTCTGGTAACTGACTATGATCTCGCGTCGTGATATCCTCAAACAAACGTTTTGGTGAATGATTCGATTGTATCATTTTGCGGCATTTGGCATCTATTTCGCAACTCCATTCATGTGAATATTCTACACCTAGTTGCTGTAATGCAACAATAGGAGCTTCGATACCTGAAAAATCCGTAGCTACTCTCATTTGACATGTACACTAGTAATTTGTTATGATGATTTCCTTATCCTTGTTTCTCCCATTTGATATGAACGAATGTCTGTCGTATTCGTGAATATTGTACTTGGCAAACCGACGCTTATGAATCTCACTGCTATCTAGGGTCAACATCCAGTTAACACCTGCTTGATGCAAGTCGTCACATAGAGCTAGTAATTCATTGTAATTTTTTTCTTGGAATGTCGAGCTGTAGTATTCATTCACAGATGCTACATTGTAGGGCGGGTCGAGAAACACAAAATCATTTTTCTCAAAGGAGAAACGTTTGATGAATAAGATATAGTCCAGATTGAAAATATTCACTTGTTGTAGAAATGGCGCAATTCCTTCAATGTGGTCCGGATTGTAAATCTTTTTTGCAGCAGCGTTTCTCGCGGAATACGTCGGATGAATCCTACCATTCTTGTGCTTCAAATTGTTGTTGAATGACAGTTTCAACAGATACAAATATAGCGCGCTTCTCTTTATGGTATTCAGCTCTACATCATTGTTGAATATTTCTACATATTTTATGAATGAACCTTTGTCTTTTGCAAACGGGGAAAGCAGCAATTCTTTCGCGTCTTCTTTTATGGAGAGATACAAGTTTATCAAATCATCATCCTTGTCATTGATGAAATACTGCTTTATATTCATTTGGTACTTTTCTGCTACGTGAAACAGAACACTTCCACCTCCTACAAATGGTTCAAAGTACCGATTAATGACTGGGGGTAGCTTCGCATCAATGTGCTTCATGATTTTTGTCTTTGAACCAACATATGGTACGAATGGCTTCATTTCTTGCTTTATTTGTATTCAACCAAAAAAATGACCCCTATCAAGTCGGGACGGGTCGATCCTTATTTGATAGGTAAGCGCGATTTTCTAGCTAGGATCCTATCTTTTTTCATATTCGCAACGGGAAGCAAATGTGATTGAAAAAAAAGCTTCCCGTTCTGAATTTCAAAGGCCTTAAATTCCTAGCCCAAATTTCAACAAAACCTTTTCGTAAATGAGAATCAAAGTTAAAAAAAAAATTTTTTTTTCATTCTAAATCTTATATTTTATACCTTAAATTTGGGCTAGAAAGCTAGTATGTAATATAAAACGAAACGGTAAAAGAGAAAAACGTTACGGGAAGCAAAAAAGAGGAAAGCTAGAGTTGCGCTAGATTTGGCTAGAACTGGCTAGAACATCTGTATTCAGAAAAGAAGGCAGCAGAAAGGGGGAAACCACCTAATCAGTGACAAAATCCGGATTCACTCTATATCCAACCCATCCTTTTACGTTCTTTCCAGTCTCGTCTTCACCTACACCTGCTATCCAAATCTGTCTCGTCTTATTTGCAGGTGGGGAAAGCCGGTCCATGTGTTCATGCAAGATACTAATTGTAGTTTGATTACAGTCTGCCCCAGCATTTTTGCAATAGGATCTAAACAGTGAATTCAGATGAGTAACACCCACGTATTCTCCTTCAGCCTTAATCAATGCACTTTGTTCAAATGCTAAAGAGATGTTTTGTGACATTTGGTATTTGTCATGTGCATCACGTACAATTTGAGGCTGTACATTAACTTTGATCCCTTCATTCCTGTATTCGTTTAGATACACATCGACAAGTAATGCGACAAACGTATCTGCACAATCCAATAATTTCTCCTCAAAACCAGCGATGATTTTCATCTGTTTGGGATCCTTTGAGTCAGGTTCCATTTCGAATTGTGCTTCGCATGGGATGACAACAACACGGCGCCAAAATCCTTTTGTGTTATCGTGAATCACAGGTAGAGAATTCAACATGATGAGAGGAACGACCGCGAGCTTAATAGCCTCCATTTTGCCGTCATACAAACTTCGTGCGCTGGTTTCATCCCCACTGCAAATTAACTTTAGAAACTCAGTATATAATGACTTTTGCTCCAATTCCGTCAAGATCCCGCTTCGAATATGTTTCATTGCTACTAAGGCGGGAGTCGCTGCTTGTGCGTTAACGGTTGGCTTAGATACTAATGCGCTCGAGATAGGGGCGCTATAATCACCACATGCCATTCGAATGAGTTTGGCTAATAGAGATTTTGCATTTGATCCATATCCATGAAACAAGAATAGCAACTGATCTACACTCAGCCTGTCCAATATCGATGCCAATACTTTTAATATAAAGCGTTTCAAATCCTCTCGATGACAAGTGAAATCATCGAGAAATTTGTGGATAATGTCCTTCTTGACTTGAGCATGCTTTTCATAAGGTTTATATTCCAATTTAGTAGACATAGTAGAATAATCGGTTGGTTCAGAATCTCGGAATATTCCTTTCTTCAAATCAAACACACCATTAGTAAAATGAAGATTCTGGGGGAAGGCATTGAAGTTGTCAGCCACATTCATGTCGCCAATGAGTTCATACAAGGCCTGAATGATGCCTGTTTTAGTTTTGGTAGTTTTGACACTGAATTCGCTTGATTTGGCACATTTACTTCTATTGGACCAAATTGCCCTAGTTGTATCATCGTTAGCCTCATCATGAAGTTTATTACAAATGAATCCCAGTTGATTTAAACTCTGAGCAAGTTTGTCAAAATAAGGCCGTAATATATAAGTATGGTACTGTTCCTGCCAAATACCGATCTTGGGGTTAAAATGCTGCCATTTTGATCGCACTGTACAGGGGTATACTTTATTCTCACATAGTTCACACAAGGCTTTAGACAAAGCCTGATCGCTACAATCTCCACCCTCTACTAATTTCTTGGCAACTTTGTCATCGAACGCGTTCCACATAGCAAGGTAATCTTTATCAATGACCACATTATTCCCGGGACCTGAGCGACAAACAAATCTAAGCACTCCATTGTGTCTCACTATAAACGGATGGTTGCTGTTCTTGTTGTGCTTTCGTTTACACACTTTGCAATCGTATGGTTTAGTAGCGGTGATCAGAAAGACACAGTTACTATTAACACTCTTATCAATTTGAAAATGGTCTTGGTAGTATTCACTCTCCTTGAATAGGATTACATCTTCATCAGTGAGACTAGTGTTAGCTACTGGAACAGATGTAAATTCTTGTGATTCAAAATGCTTCTTTGCTTTTTTCATGGTTGACAGGATATTATCAAGGATCCATTTCGGAAGGGGCGCCATGTCCTTCCTGTATTCTTGGTTTGAATCATCCCAAGTATACAATCGTGCATTTTTCTTGGAAGGGGGGCAGGCCACAATGCCCCCTTGCTTGCGAACATCGACGGCTATAAGTTTCTCATCAAGTGTCATGCATACAGCCCAGTTTTTCAATAATGCCTCATTTTCTGAACCGGTAAGTCTAAAATAGTAGTGCTTGCCACCCGAGGGAGTTGTAACACTGAGAGTGGAGGGCAGATGCTCATTTTGTCCCACCAAATCTTGGAAATCTTCAACACCAGTACGTTCAGAATATTTGTTTGTTTTGCTTCTAGTAGCAGGCGGTTTGTTGTCTATATCGAGTACAATATACTGATCATTAATAATCAACGCCAAGTTACAGTCTGATCTCTCTCGCTTCCTAAAGTCTTTTTCGAATACATAGTTCCCCTGGCTCCATTTACCGATAGGCATCTTATTTTCTGGAGAAGCGGGAATGGGAATGAACGCTCTATCATGAGCATGCATCTTTTTGGCGTATTTGAAGAGTTGAGTTTGAGCCATTTTGTAGTGTACGAAGATTAGGACGCCGGACTTTACTTGAAGTTTATATAAAAAAAAATAAAGATAGATGTCCCAAACGCAGTACATGAAAAATTATTGATATATGAAGTAATAAGACACAACCATGCATTCCGAATTTGTGTATTTTGCCACATTGCGGCGATTTGATTTGGAAAAGGAGTTTACGGCACCGTCTATACGGCAATTGGCAAAACTGTTGAATATCAGCAAAGATACGGCTATGAAGCTCGTACATGGCAAAAACTCGGTATGGACACCCTACATTACGATTCAGAAGGAACCAAAAATGCGTTTGTCAAACGCACCACCAAATTTGCGACAAAAAACTCTGGTGTCCTAAGTTAAGGTCACCAGAAATGCTAGTATTACACGGATCATACGAGGAAAAGTTCAAACAAGCATTAGTGTACCATTCTGTAGCAAGTGAATATGAAGAAGCTCTTAATGAGTGGATGATTCTCGACGTGGCTTGTGAGCGAGGTTTAACAAAATGTATCTGTACTCATCCAATTAGTGAGATTTGTCGAATACAGAACCACGAGACTGATAAAGTGTTGATTGTGGGAAATTGTTGCGTCCACAAATGCATGACTGCATCACAGGCAACTGATTGTCAGAAAAAATTCAATGAGTTGAAAGCAAAGACCAAACCATGTCTTATTTGTCATATTCGTTTCGACAAGTCTCAACCTGGTGAGATATGTCTTCATTGTAAAAAGTGCAACAATCAGTGTTCTCGATGTAAAAAGTACTTTGGGGTGACAGCGGCAACTCGGTGGAAAAAGATGTGTACCCCATGCTGGCAGATATTAAATAATATTCCAGTGACACAAGTTGCAACACCTGATCTTTATTCAAGACGTAAAACAAAACCATGTCCGACGCAGAAATGTCGCGGCACAATTAAAAAAGAAGAGACATGGAAGACTCATTGTAAAATATGCTATATGGAGAATCTCTATAATTCCAGCTAGAATCCTATTGTTACTTTTTCGCAACGGGAAGGAAAAGAAAGCTTCCCCTTCTGATTCTCAAAAGCTCTAAATTCCTAGCCCAATTTTTCAAAAAAGTAGTTCTAATATTGAAAACAAATTCAAATTTATTTTTAAAAAAATTTATTTTTCATTTCTGTAAAAAAGTTTGTATTATTTGGGCTAGAACGCTAGGTAGAATATAAAGAGAAGGGGAAGAGGCTTTTTTTATCAAAAAACGTTCCCTGTACGAATATGAAAAAGCTAGGATTTGGATAGGAAAGCTAGGATTTTCCCTGCTCGACCAGCTAGGTGGGCAACTGCACTCGGCAGTCGAGGGCAGCCGAACTAGGTGGGGGTCGTGGCTGGTGTACGTCGTTCTATTGTAAGCAACCGGAACCTCCGGTCTCTAGTCTTATTCAACAAGCAGCGCCTTGACGACATCCTGAATAGCAATGCTACGTTTATAGAATACCACATCCTCTCTGTACTTCCTCACTTTCTCCACAATACGATTCACTTGTTGCATTTCCACGTCATTCTCTAAATATAGAGCAATGTACTCGATATGTGAAGGGACACTCAAATAGTCCTCTGGTTTCCTAACCCAGTACCATCGAAAATCCACATAGTACCGACCGATCAGAATGATATTCTGAGAAATATTACCATAATTATCAACTTTAAACTTGTGAATGGCTATGACCTTCATATTCGGAGCGCATTGTTCTAATTTTGGAACAATAGGTTGAACGCCTTTTTCGAATACGGACCAGAACGCCGCATAGTTGAAAACCTTACCAGTGCCAAACTTGAAGAAGGATTTTTCTGCAATATGTTTCCGACAAGCCAGCTTCATACCATCATATCGGGCAACCGTTGCTCGATGAGGCAATATCATTGCAATGAGTTCCGGTTTATATTCAATTGCAGCATGTCTGACAAACTTAATCGAAGTGAAGCACCCCGCCCCATATGGTGGATTAAATCCGACCGCGACTCTCCTCATGGTAGGAGATTTCTTAGTCTGCAGAAAGTCCATATGAATCACATCCGAATACGTGTCTGTTGCGGGAAACAAGTCATAAGACACATAATGAATCTCAGGCAATATTTGCTTCAATCGGAAAACAACATAGCCATCCCCAGCAGACGAGTCTATATAATGTGTGATGTTCTTCTGCCTCAAAAGCGGTACAAGCTCTTTCTCGATTAGATCATCAATGACATCCTTACTAGTATAATATTGTTCGGCGCTAGACTCTGCGATTAGCTTACGTTTGTTGAAGGACATGTTTGACTCTATAGAATATTACCATTGTAGCAACCAGAATATATTCTGTCAAGTTGTATCATTAGGTTCACATTGTATCGATAGAGCTCCACATTTGTAATAAACTGCGTTTCAAGTCAGTGACATATTTTTGTATTATTGAGAAATAAGAATGATTGTTGATCCTTCTGTCTATATTGCGATTATTTCCAAATATGAGAGATATACCACAGTAGGCAACACAGAAGTGACAGAGAATTACAAGAGACTTATAAAAGAAACCTTTAAAATCGATCTACCTATTCGTACACGAGCAGAACAGATTAAACCGGTCATTGCGAAATTAAAGGATGATCTGAAAACAGGTATGAACGATTCATGGGAATCTTTTGACTTTTCATTAAACGAAGACGACCTAAAAGAAGAAATCAGACAAGTGTTCAATTCACTTAGGTGGGTAGATTGGAGTAGAGCGTCATTGTTCTTCTTCAGATTTAAAGATTTAAATCTTTTTACATGTGAAGAGGTTAGAATGATTGTTGAATTAAGGGCTTTAGAACATATAATCAATGAGGTTGAACAACCGCCCGAATATTCCAAGTAATCTTGCGTCATAATGTATCACTAGCTTACTTTTGTGGAAAAATTTCCTTTTTTCAAATTGCTGAATATGATGAAGTGTGTGGGAGTGTGCTTCAAAGACCCTCACCGCGATGAGGTCATGAATGACACCCCGCAATACCCGTCCCAACTAGATACGGGTTTTGTTTGTGAATCAGTAGTACTGCCGCTTTCTTTTATTTGAAAGGATAAACTTTATTGCAGAGAAAAAAGACTCTTTCCATTTCTATAGATAGAACTTTTTCTATAAATAACTTGCTCCAGGTCGCATTTTCCTCAACTTACAAGAGGCACAACAATGGGCAGCGACAGATTCTCACTCTTTCAAGCTGAGCTGAGCAAGCACGATTATCAACTCGTATCACCAATGCATATTGGATTTACTGCATTAGGAATCACACCCGGGACCGAAATTACCGAGGAAATCGAGGAAAACTTGAAATTATGTCACGAAAGATTACATGATGGCTTCAAGAACAAGAAGCGAACTATTCTTTATTTTGACTTGGGTGATATTGTGAGATTTGTTCGCAGCATCAATGAAAGAGTGGTACAACTAGAATGGAGTACGATCAACAATACGAATATCTATAAACATTTAGAAAGAGCTGGACTTTTCGATGACGCAGATGATTGTCCAATTTGCCTCACACGTGACGACAGGATCCGTATAGGTTGCAACAAATGTCAAAAGGCAATCTGTCTTACATGCTATTCAAAGTCGGACCTTTTCTGTTTAAAGCGTCGTATTCCGTTTCGATGCTCGCTTTGCAACGATTTGAAGTCAGACTACTCGACAATTTGCATCCACACAGTTTGTTTAGACGAAGACGGCACCACCGACTTTGCTGATGATACTACTGTAACAGATGAATTAGTAGCTAAAAATCGGTCTAGATTGTCAAAGATTTTACATATGTAGTTTAGCGTCATAATGTATCAATCCATAGTTTTGTATCGATAGTATTGTTGTACATAAAAGCTGCGTTTCGAGTCAAATCGAGTCAAAATAAAATATCTTACTTTTTATAACAATCATCGTATACAATCATCATGGACGCCTATATGAGAAACTTTGTATTCTCCCAGTACATGACACCTAATGGTGTTGCGCATATCATGGACAAGAATTTAACGAAGCAGACTCTAGGATATTTTCTCCTTGCAAACAATGTTTCCCCCGAGTTTGCCGAATATATCGTTAATCTTTTGCCTCAACTTCCCGAATCAGTTGAACAACCAGTGCACATGGAAATGGCACAAGAGATTAGGGAAATTGAACCTTTAGAGTTTACGCCCGAGTTTGTTGACATGGTCTTTGAACGAGCCAAAGAAGACCCAAACATTTCCATACAAAGAAATACTTTAACCAAGCGCAAATTAGACGCCAGAAATGGCATGACTTTGTTTCAATTAGAAACGACTGATTATATTCTCAAGAAACATTATATCAAAAATTTACTAGATGCTAAATTGGAGGAAATTCTAGAGAATGAAACTGAAGTGAAAGAAAAGATGCAACTACTGGCTAATGCATGCAAAGGATTTGCTGTTCTGTTTCGAATATTAAACAATGAAGAGAAACAGCGGGTGGAAAACTATGAAGGATTAAAGGAAATGTTTTCTTCCCATCAAACATATTATAACCAACAAATCAATTTAATTCGACAAGAACAACGAGCCAGTGAAGCGTTTATGAGAAACAAGTACATCCCATGGGTCTATGTTAAGGAAAGGTCTGCCGAACACTTGCAAAATCTTGACCTTGACAATTGCACCAAAGATGAGCTGCGTGCTGCAATCATTGTTTCGTTCTATACAAACCGCCCGCCAAGACGTAGTAAAGACTTCTCGACGATGTCACTAAACAAAGACGCGCCAAACCATTATGATGATGAAAATGGTGACATTGTTCTAAATGATTACAAGACCGTAAACGCTTATGGCGAATACGTTTTTCATGTAACCCGACACGAGCGAAAAATGATTGAGGCATATCGCACCAGGTTTGCTACAGACGAGGATCAGAATTTATTCACTGGATGGGAGAACAGATGGAGTGAAAAGGTCGCATCAATCATGCAGCGTGTAGTGGGTAAACCATTGACTTCCACTGATATGAGAAAATTGTATGTGTCATATCAAACTGCCTTGGGTAATTTGAAATATCTCCCAGAGAGAAAGAAAATGGCATATGAAATGGGACATAGTATCAATTTACAAGCGCTGAACTATACGTTTCGAATTGAAGAAGACATGGAACAAGTCGAAGCTGTGGAACAGAATACGGCCACCAGCAGTAGCAGCAGTTCTAATACACGCAAGTGGTCCGATGAAGAAAAAGAGATAGCATTTGCACTCATGGACGAATACGAAGCAATGGAAATCAAACCTTTTCGAACCGTACAAAAATACATCATGGCCAGTAAACGATTGCCTCCAGACTTGACAATAGATAAAGTTGCACTAAAATGCAAACGTAGACGCGAGCAGGCAACTCACTAATTAGCGATTATATTCTCTCTCGAAATCCTCTATTTCGTCTGTGAAATTATCCAAGACGAGATTCTCTTTTGGTTCCCACGTCTGTTCTTCATAGCCCTTCCATAGAATTAAGTAAAAAATCTTTCGTCGTGTAATTTTCTTGTCCAAAATAGCTTCTACTTCGTAACGTTCAATACCATCATCTTCTTCAGTTTCTTCTTCTATAGTTTCAGTATTCGTATTTGCAGGTTCAGGTAAAGGATTTTCTGACTGATCGACCTTTCGTAATTCATAAGCTGAATACAATCCAAACATGTCATTCCCTAACGCATTAGTAATCTTGTAAGCATCTTGATAAGATTGGCGTGTGGATTTGATGACCTTGGACACTGTATATATTTCTTTACTGAAGTATCCTTTTTTACTACGCTTCTCCACTTTACTAATCTGTTTCAACCTACGCACTTTATCTCCTACTTTAATATCAACTACTAATTTTGCTCCCCTGCCTTTCGTCCTTGCTACTAGTTGTTTCTGATAAGCAACTTCAGGATTATCTAGAATCTGTTGAGTTGTCATATTCGCACTACCAAAGTGAATAGCGCTAGTATTCAGGTTTTCGACAACCTTTGGCAAGGCTGCAGGCCAATTTAAATCTCCAAGCTGAATACTTTTGAACAAAATATTCTTAATTGTTGCATTAACGCGTTCGACATGCGAATTCGATTGGGGTCTGCCCGGGCGACTAAAGGTCCACTGAATACCATTTTCTTCTGCGAACATCTGCACCAAATTTTGGAATTCACTACCGTTATCCCCGTTCACATAGACCATCTCCACACCGTCCTCTAGCACATCGTCTAAGAAATCTCGAACTTCTTGCTGAGTATTCGCTTTAAGAGCTTTTGAATACAATTTTTTACTAAAGATGTCGATTAAATTCACGATATAATTAAATCCATTATACGAATGTGACCTCATATTCACAGTATCGATTTGAAACGTCCCTGGTTTGGACGAGAGAATAGGGCGAATACTACCCTTAGACCCTATGGGCCGTGTCGTTCGCTGCCATATGTCTTGCTTCTTCAACCATTTCAATACAGCTCTCTGAGACACTTTAGAATCAGGATAGCGTTGACGGTAAGCGTAATATAATCGGTCACGGCCATATAGATTTTTGTCGGTGTAATAAAACTCTTTCAATTGACGGGCATCTAGATCTGTTAGCTCTTTGGAGTATTGTAATGACCTAGATTTAATGACAGGTTCTTCCATTTACTATTAATCATTTATTTTCTAGTCTTTCTTCGTTTAGCAGGAGGTGCCAAAGATTCTCTTTCTGCATCACGTAACCTATTCGCTCTGCCAGGGTTTAGAATGGCGGTACCAGTTGCAGCCCTTGGTGGATTCAAGATAGCAGTACCAGTTACAGCCGGTTTCTTTGGATATTCAAACGGTTTCTCGAAATCCTTGTATGAGGTAGCCGATGCTTTGGGCAACTTAACGAATCCTGGAGGCTCAAGCCGAGGATTTTTCTTTCGTCGCTTAGGTGCAGCCTGTTCTAAATCCGCTTCTTGACGTTGCGAGCGTTTCGGATTGATGATAGCCGAATCAGTCAATTGAGTCGGTAACGCACTTAGTGGACGAATTACAGAAACGTTAACAGGTTGCGGCGGTTCTGGAACTTGAGCGACATTTGTCGTTGCATTTGCTGCCAAATAATCGTATTGAATCTCACGACCAACATTTGCTTCAGGTATTGGAGACGGGCGAGGGATCGGTGTCGAAGGTCGACGCCTTTGACGTGTTTCTACCCCTTCAGTTTGAGGAACGAATACAGCCGAACCTGATGCCGGATCAGTGACAACATTGTTGTGAATCTCTGAATCAGTTACGACAGGATTCGACAGTTGTCCATTCGCAAGACGTACCTTGTCCTTTTTGTTGTATGGATTAGTACGGTTTGTTGTTGTTCTCCCTCGCCTAATTGTACCTCGCATGTTATATTCTGAATTATTATTGTTGACAAAATTGTCATCAAGAACTTCTTGAACATTCGCTCGACCTGATGCAACAATGTCGGAAGGAGGGAAACTCTGAGGAACATATGTCTCAACTGGAGTCACATTTCGAGGTGAAGGCTCTGGAGAGGGTACTCTAGGGAAACCACCTGGAATACTGATTTCAATTTCTTCAGGTTGTCGTCGAATTCGCAACGGATTAACTACAGTCGATGGTTCACTGAGAAACCCAAGACCAGTTTCTGCATCTTTTCGCACAACTGTATCAGACACTTCAATGACAGGACGGGATACAGATTGTCCCTGTAATGGTCTCTCACGTTCTGGTGTATTTTGCGGCTTGGAAAACATCATCCCAGTATTCGCAGTGACTTCTGGAGGGTAATGAAAGATCACTCCATTCTGCGATGGAATGGGTAAACGTGAAGCATTTGTACCACTGACTGACTTTTGCGGTGTGATTGAATCAATGAATTGCTGTTTCTCTCGATGCATCAATTCGAGTTTTTTATATTCTTCAAAGTCTTTATATGCTTTAGTGGCATACCGTGAATCACTAGTCTTTAAATCTGTAGCAGAGACATCTTGAACATGGTGATCAATATGAGAAACGTTTCGCGTATTCATACGTCTCAACCTTTTGTTGAATGTGCCGACTACACGTGGCCTTCCATGATTTACATCGACACCTACTGTCTTCAAGTTACTCTGAGGATTAGGTTCTGGTGTTCTTAATGAACCATCGAATTCTAATAGATTGGTCCGATATACCATGTTTCTTTTCTCTATGCATGAGAGAATATAAAATCTATGTAATATATAACAAAACCATGAGTTTCCGTAACCTTTTCAACAAGGGAAAGCAAGGATTGCGTACAGCGTGGACAAACGCACCGCTCTTTGCCCACAAAGCTCGATCGTTTGCATCACAAGCGGTAGGAATCGCCAATAAAGGACAGAAGTTACTGAAAGGGGTTAACCAGAGTATTCAAGAGAGTCCCGATCTGTTTAATGAGAAAATTAGAGGAAAAGCAAATGACCTCAATTCCAAAGCGGAAAGCGGCGTGAAGAAGCTATCCGACCTGCATAAGAATTCAGAAGCATTTGCCGATAGACTTGAAGCGAACCTCAAGTAAAGTAATATTTGAAAACATTATCTTCACAGTATGTGTAGATTTCCTTTGCATTATCATTAGCTAAATTTATGTAACAAAACGAATACGGCTTTGTCGTACATTGAACCAGATAGTCTAATATTTCCTTCTTGTCAGCAAAAGCTGTCACCAAAGTCTCGGCCAGAGTTTCCATATCTTTTCTGTTATTGCGGAATATGATCCACTCAGTTGTGCAATTTTTTTGTTTTCGAGAGAGCTGACTGGTGATGCTTTGACATGTCACAATTATAGAGATATTGTAGTGTCTTCCCTTCGTAAAGAGTTTGTCCAATTCACGCGACAAGTCTTTACTTCGTGCCGAATCGCCCGCGTCATCAATGTATAATAGGATCTTGTCTTTACAATCCCCTGCAATTTGCGAATCAACAATACTCTTGATACTTTCATTAGAGACTACATCGGCAAAAAATATATTCTGATGCTTTGTGACTTTGGCCAATTCTTGTATACATAAATCGTATTCTACTGTATCAGACATGATAATCACCTTGTCAACCACTGGCGCATAGACATCGTTTATTACTCCGCACACGTAACTAGTTTTGCCCGATTTTCTGGGCGCACATAATGTCGAGCATAGCTCCGGAGATGCTAGGGGAAAGGGTACTCTTTTGTCTGGTGCTACCGATTTACTGTTGTATATAGGTTTCACTCGATACATGTTTCTTTTCTATTATATAAGAGAAGAAACAAGTACGATGATCAACGAGTTGACATTCTGTAGCTTGAAAGGCCGTAGCTTTCCGATAGGTCGTCGCAATGTCAGTTACATTAAGATTCTCAGTGTATCCTTCATCCAAGACTACGATCTTATTAATTCAACCAACAACACCATTGTATTCAAAGAAAGCGGCAATGACGATCCAATTGTTGCAACTGTTCCACCAGGGAACTATACCGTAGCAAACTTTCCACAGGCTATTGCCTCAGCCATGACTATTGCTGGTTCCCAATCGTATTCTGCAACCTACAACCAAATCACACGTCGCATTACATTGACTTCTGTTGACAAGGATTTCAGTATTCTGCCTGGCAAAGAAGGGACAAAAATGTACAGTGTCAGTGGCATGTCGAATCGCACAGCGACACCTTTAGGCAAATCTGCTACATTTAAAAACACAGTCAATCTCTCAGGTAGTTACCCCATACTTCTTACTAGCAACATCAACGTCCCTTCAGTTAGATTCCTTAGCGATTACAATGACATTGGTAGCAGTGTAGTAGGAACGATAATACCAGACGAATTCGGTAGTGTCATAAATTTTACCAACGATTCAGAATGGCTTACAGTGGATCAGACTATTAGCAAAATAGAGTTCCATCTTGTAGACAGCATGACGAACGAAGAGCTGGCCCTAGAATCACCACTCACTGTACGATTTCTCATTGCCGACGACATTCAAGATGTTAGAATATAAGATTTTTTTTTGTTGTTAGGATAAAATGGATAATGAAGAAGAATTTTTTGAGACATACAAAATATTAAACGAGATCGAAAAACGAAACAAGAAGGAAAAGACACAAAAAAGAATTGAAAAGTCACAAAAAGAAAAATTAGACAAAGTACTGACACAACTAGAGAAAGCACTCAAGACTTTAAACAAATTACTCTAATTTTTTTTTGTTTTGTACATGATAAAATGAATACTGAAGAAGACGCTTTACTTGAACCACAAGAAACTAGTCCGGTACAAGATGTTGTACAAGAACCTGTACGGGAAGCAGTACAACAAGAAGAAGAACCAACAGCTACTGTAATTGAAGAAGCACCCAAGAAAAAGAGGCAGATGTCTGAGAAGCAAAAGGAAGCTCTACGCAAAGCGCAAGAGTCGAGGAAGATTCAATTGAATACTATGCAGAAACAACGTGATGAAGAAAGGGAACAATTGGAATACCAGAGGAAAATTGAAGAGGCCTACAACTTGGTGAATCAATTAGAAGAACGTAAACGACAAGAAAAAGAACAGAAACGTCTCGAAAGGTTACAAAAGAAACAATTGAGAGAACAGAAGAATACGCAAGTCAAACCAAAGCCCCAAAAGAAACAACAAGTTGAAAAAACTAAACAAGTGGAAAAAAAAGTAGTTGAAGAAGAAAACTTTGGCGGAATATTCGGGTATTGATTTTTTTTATATATTCATTAAGTAAACCATGTCTGAAAATATTCCGCGCAACTGGCTAATTAATTCGAATCGCTATAGTAAGCCCTATTCTGACCCTCGTGGTGAATCTTGGTTGTTTTTCAATCCATTAGGCCAAGATGTATTCACGTCGAAAACGCGAACAACTACCCCTATCAAGATTACCTTAAATGATTCTTCTCGATCCTTGATATTGCAAAAGTTGCTTCTTTCATTTGACGTAACTGCCATGAAAAACGGTGTTCCCGTTTCAGGGAATAGTATTGTGAATACCGAATTGGGGCTCGATGGTCTTATTCAAAGTGTGCGTGTTCAAATTGGTAACAAGGTTATTCAGGAAATTCCCAACTATCCTCATTATCTAACTCACAACTACAAGTATATTCCTGAAACGTTGAAGAAAACGATTCGAAGTATGAACGGCTATGGCGCAACGAATATATTTGAATCATCACCTACTGTATCTTACACTAGTCACATGCCGATAGGATTTTTCCACTGTGATGACGAACGACCCCTCCATATATGGGCGCATCCCTCGCAGAATATTGATATATACTTGACTATAGTCGATCCCAAACAGTTTTACTTGAATGATACAGTTGATGAAGTTATATTCAGAAACGTTGAATTCTTGGTCCCTTGTGTTACTCCTCCTCCTGAATACGTATTCCAAGTGGAGAAGTCGATTGATGCTGGCAAAGCAATCAATTACGATTACGTCCGAACGACTCAAGTTGAAATTAATTGCAACGGTGCTAGTCGACAAATCTACTCTACAAACTTTTCTGGTGTACGCTCTTTACGATCTATTGATTTCTCATGGATTGACGACGACCAAATGCAAGATCTTTCCAAGGACAAGAACGCCATTAGTTCTTCGAAGGGCTTGCGCCAGTGGTGGATGAATATCGGTGGTATTGTTATTCCGAATAATACAGGCAGAGGCTTCCAGAATTCACTAACGAATCCTCAGACTCTATTGGTCACTCAATTGCAGCAGAATGACTTTTACTCTATGGGTGAATTGTCACTTCCTAGTTTGGCTGATTATAACAACAAATACTTTAGTGCAGGGTGGGCTTTCCAATCTCTAGAAGAAGGTGTTCCGGCTGCATTGAACTTTACTGGTACAGATGCAGTATTCAAACTCACTACAGAACACGATCCTAATAACAAACCTAGTAGCAACTGTCGCTTGTTGTTGACATACCAAGAGAACGTTACCCTCAGTGTTTCAGACTTGGTTGATGTAATCTAGATGAACAATTGAATATATTCGAAAAAGACTTTGTAACATAAAAGCTTCATATAATGCAATGTACGAATAGCTAAAGAATCATAAAGAATCAATTATAGAATCATAAAGAATAGCTAAAGAATCATGCAAGAGGTATCATCTCAATACGGATAGATCCTGAAAAGTGTCCCGGGCGGGATATTTCATTCCCGTTGCGTTTTGATGCGGTGAGGGTCATCTAATCACGTTTTCCACACACTTCATCATATTCAGCAATTTGAAAAAAGGAAATTTTTCCATAAACGTAAAGTACACTTAAACGTTTATTACGTTTGTGGTATTTTTTCCTTTTTTGCTAAAAGTGTAGCGACAAGTAGCGACAAGTGGCGACATGTAGCATGGGACCTCGGGGCGAATAAGCGGCAATGAAGGAGCAAGAGAGTCTTTCCGATCCATAGAAAGAAAAGGTATAGATACAATCACGAGTATATAAAGCGACGGTCCTGCCTCAGATATCCTCAGTTAGAATCAAGTTAGCGCCAAATAGCATCAAAGAGCATCAATGGATTACCTGGAGAAGAAGATGGAACGTCTGATAGACTTGGATCAATCGGAAGAGTTTCAGAAAGCAACCAAGTTGATAAAGGAACATAGTGATTTACTTGCGACAATCAAGAAGACAATGAAGCTGCGGAATATAACAAGCCATCAAATCAAGCGAGGGACAATTTTGAAGAAGCTAAAGTTCAAGATCTTGACATCCCGCCGCGTGGACGTGACGAATATGCCAGAGGAAGTCAGAGAGTTGTATCTGACGACGAACGAAGTGTGGGTTCGGAATATCGATATAATAGAGACGGCGGATGACGTCATAGAGTCAGAAGTGATACAGATAGATTAGTGTGAGATTCAAGGCAAGATGGGCGGTTGCCCTCGGATTTGACTCGATCTTGGATCTGGTCAGGATCTGGTCAAAGTTCTATTAATAGGATAGATCTGTATTATGTAACCATATAACTATGTATCTATACTATTAGCTCGGGCGGCATCTTAAGCGCTTGACCAGGTCAAATCTATATAGGAACCCAGTCACTGCTACGGTGCATATGACCCTAATTCCCTCTAAGAGGGAATTAGGGTCATATGCACCGTAGCAGTTACCGCCGGTGCAAAACCTTTCTGAAGAATTCGTCGAAGATTCGGAGGAAAATTAAGACCGCAATTATCGCACTTTGTTCATAGCATTGTTTTTAGTATAGTCGTTGTTAGCAAAAGTTTGTTAAAATCTCATAGCACTGTATGTGGTATAGTTTCTCCATTGGTTAAAAAATATATGCGGTCATAAAATCTTTAAGGTCACTGTCCAAAGGATGATACGTGCGCTGCAAACTTATCACCCTTGGTGTGTATATCTTCAATTTTACGCAATCCTAAATCAGCAAAATCGCTGGCTTCTTGAACTTTTCCCTTGATTTTGTCATTAAACAGGGTATCTTGCTGAACTCCTTTGTTTACATGTTGAATAAACCTGTTGGCTTTTCCAGCCGTTTTAACTGCATCACCAAAAAAAGTTCGTGCTTTCTGTACATTCTGGGGTAGGTTTTTGTAAAATGTATTTGCTTTTGTTCTTACTTTCTGAAAGAAATTTGACATGATTTCTTTTCTAGGTTTCTTATAAGCAGTATATAGAAGAAAACCCAAATGACGGCTGTTTTCAATGAAAGTTTGGCACTACCGACAAAGAGTCCATTGACCTCGTATGAACCATCCATTCCCAATATCCAATCGCGCCAGTATGGATTTATCGCGTCGAAACCTGGCGAAACTTACAATCGGCAAATGCGCGAACCGTTTTTTATACCGAAAGGACAAGTTACTTCAGTAACGACAGATTTAAAGTATGTGCAAAATCCCAGGTTCACTGAACTAGAATATGTGACCAAAGTTGAAAAGGATGCTGTAGAAGCGTTTTTGGCTGTGGAGAAGGAGAAGGCTCATCAATTATACTTTGACGAACTGGATGAAGGCAATCTGTTGCCAAGGAGAGGTAGGAAAATCGTGATGCCTAGGTCAATTGGAGTTCAAACAAATTCTGATGGGACTGCAAATATATATCATCAGCCGGGCTACATCCGGCAACAAACTAATCAACAACTTGGAGACCAAACAAAGGTTGTTGAACGTCCTACTGATTCTCGAAATCCTGATAAAGCCAATGTGGTGGAAAAGAACACTATTTTAGGTCAGAATCATACAGTCAACTTGACCGACAAAGGAGCACAAACATCAACCGAAGTCGGGAGAATAGGTTCTACAAACAAGGTCGAAATCAAAAGTAGAGATATCAGTCCTATTCAATTTCCGGCGGACAGCATGACAAAGGATTTTAGATATTCGCCCTTGAGAGACGTCAAGTATCCGTCTCCTACTGAATTCAAAATATTGAGCCCACAGAGTGATAAGTTTTTCTCTCCGTTGGAAGAAAGTAAGGATGAACTCGCATCAACTCCATACGAACCACCAAGTAAGCCCGAAAGTCGCAGTATTGGGACGTCTAACACCGATTTAACTGCATCAGGTAAGCCCCAAAGCCGCAGTATTGGAACGTCAAGCAAACCACAAAAACGCAGCATTGGAATTTCAAGTAAGCCCCAAAATCGTAACATTGGAACATCAAGTGACGATTTACCAACAAGACCACCAAGTCGCAGTATTGGAACATCAAGCGATGACTTAAAACGCAGGTTTCCAAGAATTCCCAAGGAAAATAGTGAAAATGAGTTGCAAACACGTATGCACTTACTTAATGCACCTAGTATAATTTCACTTTTCGGTGAACAGACTCCAAATTACAAGGGGAACAAAGAAGTTGTTGAGGATGAGTATGAGGCAGAACAACGATTGAAGGTACTGGGAGCACCATTTGTTCCGACTCATAAACCCAAATCACAGCCGCCATCTCCTCCATCTCCGCGTCAACCACCTCCTCCTTCTCCTCCACCGAATTCCCGTCGACGACCTCTCGGGGGTCAAGATCCAAAGGTCATGCGAACTTCTTTGGCGATAAGAAGAGGTTTGCTTAATCTACAGGTAGTTATTCCGCCTAATTATCCTCCGCCCTTGCTACCAAGTCCAACGCCAAGAGTAGGCTCAACACAACGCACGCGAACGCCATCACCGACAGCCACAGCCCCAGCGCCAATTATTTCAACAGTTTCATCTGCACAATCCTCGGGACAAGTCCCAAATCCGGCTACATCATTAAGGCGAAAATCCCAGCCCAGACGTTCTGCCCGCTTCAATCCTTTAACTCGACCCAATTACAAAGAACCTGATAGACGTTCAAACAAAGGGTATCTAAAGAAACGAAATCCTAGTGCCCTTCCAAACTGTGGTTGGTGCAACGCTAGCGAAATTACGGAGGCTACGGAGAGATTGCCAGCGTTGCCCGTTCTAGATTTAGATTCTCATCATATATATTTTTGTGATTATAATCATCATAAAAACATACAACATTTACAAAGCCTGGTCGGGCGCCGCGAGAGAGGTTCAAATAATATCCACAGTGTTCCCTATCATGAGAGTCCTATGGTTAAATACAGTTGTGATAAGTGAAACGTTTGTTGAAGGTGGAGGATTAGAATGAGTTGTAATCAATCTCATGTTACCCTCCGTCCCGACAAGATTCAAAGCACTGCTGACGCTTTCGTCGGCGGATTGCCAAGAATATCGCATTGTGAAACGCTTTGAATCAAAGTTGGCGAAATCAACGTCTTCACTTTCATAATTTTCAGAGTCACTCATTGAAAGAGCACCGAGATAATAGCATCCTCAACCTTAAAATCTTCAGTTAAAGGGAGACGGTATTGACCAATTTGATACCTCCATGAAACCAAGTTGGCTTTGTCATAAATCAAACTTTTATCGCCCGTTGTTGTGCCGTATTTGGCATCGTCACGGAATCTGTTCATAACCCCAACAATTCGTGAGTTCGATAAAGGCAAAATAAAATTGTTTTGACTGGAACCACTGCATGGATTGGTCGTTTGGACTCCTTGGACATAATCCAACTCAAGATAGCGTCCTTTTCGAATTCCGTCCCAGGCAGCCGAAAGGAATTCACCTGATGGGGTAACCAATTGGCAAACCATCCGTACATCTTCTACCACAAAATAGCCGCCGTTTGGGGCATTGGTAACGGCTTGTTGAGGAGAGTTCAATGTCGCCGTGAAATCAATTGCTTGATTGGGGAGTAAGCAAAGAGGAATTGGATTTCCATTCACATTATTCAGCAATCCAAATCGCAAATGATGCCTTACAACTGCTGAACCTGAAGCATTCTTAATTGCATCCGTATCTCCCGTGCCTTCTAATTGACGGAGGTACTTTTTTCGTGCAACACTTTCATAAGTGTATTGTTGGGACAAATGCTCGGGATAGTCCGGATATTCTTCAGCAATCTTTCCAGAAACACGCAATGATACACTCTTGAAATGTGCCATTAGTCCAACATCAGAAGATGTAATACCGGTATTGACCGTGCCATCTGCATTATAGTGAGTAACTCGGCAAGAAAGGTAAGACCTTTGTGGACGAAGGAATGATGAAGGTGAATCGATAACTATCTTGACGGGCGAACCGGCTGACCGTGAATCAAATCTATCTTTAATGGGACGAAATACAGCAACATTTTCACTTAACGCATCAGAATGCATCGCAAATGCATTGCTTTGATATATCCAATTGGATGGAATAATTGGAAATGCGCTACCAGAAACTTCTGTATTAATTGACATTCGAGTTTTCTTATTGAATGTCAACCAAAAAAAAATATTCAACTTGCTTATTTCCGACCAAAAATAATATCATATGGATTTCTACCTTCCAAAGTATCAAATTCAACATAGGTCTGATTTGGTGCTGATTTTGGTAGAATTGCTGCAGGTTCGTCATCTCTTACCCGAGGAGTACGTATCGGTTTCTTGGGTGGTTCCGCTTGTCGAGTAGGAGCGCGAGCGTTGTGGTGGTAAGTAGGGTCGAGGTGAGGAGTCAGCCGGTGATGCTGCCTTCTCGCGTTTCTGTAGTAGTGTTTGATCAATAAAAGGTCTTCTGTGTGGGTTTTTTACTCAATTTTTATTGATATATACAAGGCTAAAAAACAAACAAGAACAAATTCCTTCCCCACTCTTCTTATACCCTCTCATCCCTCGGTTTCACCCCAGGTTTCTCCCCTCCACAGTTCCCTCGGGATGCTGCGCAACGTATTCCTTGCCAATGAGTCACGACCATCCCAAATCGAATTCAAGGCTAAGCCCATCGCACTTCACGACAGCGGGCGTTTTCTTGGCTTCACGTTCAAATCTTTTTTTCTCCTTCTCTGCATCTAATAGTTTCTTTGCTTCTTCTAATCTCTTCTTTTCATCTTCAATTTTCTTCTCTTCTGACAACATCCGAAGACGGGCTGTTCGTTTTTCTCGGGCTGCATCTAGAGCCGCTTTCTGCTTTGCACTCATCTTTCTTTTTTGTGGGGTTCCGTTCTCGTTTTGCTGTAACCCTCCAGAGGCTACGGAGGCTACGGAGGATTCTGAAGTGGTGTGCACACATTGTTCAGATGAGTGTACTGGTTCCGGTACGGAAACATCTGTTGCTGAATTATCGTTTGCGAATCCTGAAGACATTTAGTTTCTGCTAAAGTGTCGAGAAAAAAAAATTAAGATGCAATATATGCGCTTCGAGTTCGCGTATTCAAACGATATCTGAAGGGTCATCAAAAACTCCAATAATGACAACTATTGGGGCAGAGGTTCGCAATTGTTGCAAAGTTGCTGAATCCACGAGTTGAATGTCGATTGTATTTAGAGAAATCTCACCGCTCGTTGAAAACATTTTATCACTTGGATTTGTCCATGAAACAACATCATTATAGTTATCAGGCGATATACAAGCCAGAACATTCATATCACTATTGATTCCGGAAACATACGTGATACCGTTTCCAGTTTGCAAAGTTCGCGACGAAAGTAGGATTGGTTGACTTGCGGAAAGATTGAGCGGATTCGCCATTGTGAAACTTGTACCAAATCCTGTTTCTGAACCTTTCATGATTCCAAGTTGTAAAAATGAAGTTGAACCTCTTGACCCGCCTAAAATCTTGAACTGTTTTGCGCCGGTTGTTGCGATGATTAAACGACGAGTAACTTCATTATATGCACACGTATAGGTTTGTGTCCCTACTGCGGTCAATGCAGCAGCAACCGCTCCGGTGATAGAAGAAGAATGATAAGTTCCCGTCGGAATTGTCGCCGTTCTAGGTGAGGAATCACCGGCTTCCGCAAACATAATCTTGTTGTTTGTCGTATTGGATGAATCCCAATTCTGAATAAAATTCACAGAAATAACTCGAAAGGCGTAAATGACTTGAGGAGGTTGGATAGAAAAGGTAGGATTGTCATCATCCCCGGTGATTCCAGTATTTAGGATATACTCTCTGTACATTGTATATTCTTTCTTTCTAATATATAATTAAGAAGAATAATATTGACTGCACCCCATGAACATTCACAAAGTGAAGATTCCCAAAGAAAATATGGTGCATATTGATGACAAAACCCCAGAGGGGTTCCCAAAGAAGTTCTTTTGTCTCTCCATAGTCGGCTCCTCGCGCTCTGGTAAAACAACTTGTCAGGTAAATTTCATTGAGCAACTTGCAGATACTTATCGCAATGTCTGCATATTTTCACCAAGCACCGAAGACCCTATTTGGTCAAGCCTTAAACGAAAAAAGAATGTATACATGTCACAATTAGTGTCCAACCATGTACTCTTTGCATTGTTCGAAAAGCAAAAAGAACTTTACAAAGCCGACAAGCAACACAATCATCTTTTGATTGTTGTTGATGATTATGGGATTCTTGCAAGACAGAGTGGAAATGACCCAAAGAAAGAGTTGAAAAAGGAGGAGGATGTCTCATCTGGCATTCGTGAGATGTTGGATACGTTGTACTCTCGCGGTAGGCATTTTGGTGCCTCTTTGATATGTTCTTTCCATGATACACTTCAGATGACACCACTCCAACGCGTGAATAACACAAATGTCATTCTTTATCGACTAAATGCAAAGCAATATGAGAAAATTGCCCCAGAGTTGCGCTGCCACCTATCGGAGAGAGAATTTGTTAGCCTTGCGGATACTTCGACCAAAGAGCCTTATTCCTTTTTGTACGTGGATTTGAAAGCACACAAAAATGAGGACGTTTTTAAATTGGGCTGTCCTGTAGGCTAATAGAACCGCAACCCTTTGGAGGCTAGCGAGGCTAGCAAGGGTGCCAATTTTCGCCGTCCTTGGTAAAGATTTTCCTGAGTAAGTATTATATCATATGTCTAATATCAACTCACGAACGTCTAATGGAAGGCGACTTCTTGACAGAATTGATTTAGTAAGTCCAGAGATTTCTGGTAACGGTCTTATTGGAAATGGGCAAGTAGACATTACCGGTTTCAAAAGTGCCAAGATTGATAAGATTAGCAACGAAAATGGATTGCTTCACGTCAACATGATAACAGCAAGCGAACCTCTTGTATCCAATCTCGAAAACGGGACAGCAAAAGTCGAATTAAAGATTGATGAGAATCGTCTTCAGGTAGTGGAGGGAAATTTGACGACGTCTGATTTGAAAACCGTGGCTCCGATAGCCTACTCAAATTTGGAACATTCTGTCGCATTGAATTTTGATTCATCTTTATATCTAAATGAAGAAAATCAATTATCGGTTGTCGAAGAAACGCCAAAGGTTAACTCACCGTTGTTCATCAATGACGACAATGAAGTGGAACTCAGATACGCTTCGCATTTCCGGGATGACGAAGGGTTGTTTGACCTTGATGGGTCGCTGCTTTCGAAGGGTCTTTCGCTCAAAATATCTGAACCTTTCGAATTTGATACCTTTAACAGCCATAAGTTATCGATAAAAACTGACAATTCACTTGAAATTGATGGAGGCGAGTTGAAAGTGGTGGAAAAAGATTATGAATTTCCCTTGTATCGCGACGATAATACAGTTGGTGTTTCCATCAAAGAGCCGTTGTATCTTTCCCAAGATGGTATCTCACTGAATGCGCTAGAACCTTTCGGAACAAATGAAGACGGCGCGTTAAAACTGAACATTGACGAAGAAACTCTCGAAATAAAAAGTAGTAAATTTATCGCAAAGAAACAGGACGCTACACAACTTTTAAAGGGTGCCGGTGCCATTTCGGTCAATAAAGATGTCCTGGAATCAACTGATGGTGCGATTGTCAAATTAGATGTTGACCATGAAAATTTCCAGCAAACGGGAAATAAACTAGCATTCCGCTCGACGGGACTCGGCGAAATTCCTTTTGATTCAGGCTTGTCGTCACTGCGACGCTCGGATGCATTTGTTTACAATGTGACTTTGCGCGAATTACAAGTCGAGCATGTGAAATTGGCTTCGAATCTCAATCCAGATAATGATGAGGCACCCACTGCCGAATATGTCGCACAATTGTACCAAGGCGGCGATGGAATAGATATCTCTACGGTTTCTAGTGGTGGAAGAGAAGTTTCAATTCGAACAGATGCTTCTCTCGCGATAGATGGAAATAACAACTTGTCAGTGAATCCTTCAGCATTTGTCAATAATCAATCTATTCGAGTCAGTAGTGATGGGAAACTTACAAGCGGGCTACTTTTCCAGTCTATGAACAGCCTTGGATTAAGAAATAATAACGAAGTGTATCTCGATCTTCATACGCAAGGAAACTTGGAGTTTGACGGCGAGATCTTGACTGATGTTCGTACATTTGGTAGTGGTCTTCACGAGAACTCTTCCCATGAAGTTTCCTTGGACTTGACTGTGGAAGGTGGGTTGGAAATGAATGCAAGCAAAACCAATGTTCGCGAAACGTTAACGGCTTCAAACGGAATCGCTCGCGTTGGCAACGATTTTCGTGGAGCGTATGTGGCTGGAAACAACATCTCCATCAGCGGAGCAACGATTTCATGCACAAAGCCAGATGAACAACCATATGTTGGAGGAAACGGAATAACAGTAGCAGGAAAAACCATTTCCAACACATTCTCTCTTACTGCTGGAACGGGCATTATTCTAGTAGGTTCGCCAGGGGTTGGATATACCATTTCAACAATTGATACCTTTCAGCAAAAGAAAGCGGCGGATGAACCTATCCAGCAACGAAACGAAGGTTCTGCCGAGGAAGTTTTCAAGAGCGGGTCGGGCGATATAATTAGTATTTCTGGAGGTTTGACGGGTGTTCTTGGTGGTCTTGGAGGGTTATTTGGAGCAGGGAGTATGGTCGGAACTGCCTCAAGTGCAATTGGTGCGGTGGGAGGCGGTTTACTCTCCGGAGTCTCTGGAGGCTTTGGAGGGTTCATCACAATTTTCGGTCGAGAGAGGAAACGAAAGGAAGATGTCAATGGTAGTCCCATTATTGATGCTAACGGTAATTACGAAGTTCAATCAGGCTCAAATGTTCCCATCGTCACTCTTCCAAACTCAAATGGATGTGATACGACTCGACTGATGTTTGATACCCCACCGGCATGTAATTATCTAGGAATCACGAACGAATATCCGCAACAAGCCGTCAATCTCGAAATGTTACGACAGTACAATACAGAGGTAATTGTCCCTAATATCGTTTCCACGACATCTTCACTTATTCAACCGTTGCAGGATGCAGTTGATTTGAACACGGGATTGATAACCGGGATTGAAGAAGACCTTTTTAACAACTACCAGCCGAAAATTACAAATGTGAACAAGATTCCTTATTCTAATATCAGCGGGATACCCGATTTGTCGCCGTTTCTCACTAGGACCACCGACCTTAATGCTATCAATGCTAGTATTGCAGCAAAGCAAAACATTATTTCAACAACTAATCGCCTTGACTATTCCTTGTTATCGAATGCTCCGAACTTGGCATTGAAACAAGACCTCATCACTTCGAGCGCAAAGTTACCGTATTCGCTCATTTCGGGAGCGCCGGATTTTAGCCCTTATTTGACAAGAACAACAGATTTATCGAGCATTAATGCCTCGATTGCCGCAAAAGTTTCTCAATCTGCCTATGATACACGCCAAACGGTAATTGACACGGCATTATCGAACAAGCAAAGCACCATAACTAATGCTTTGTCTCTTTCAGGTGTTGATAACGTTTCGACTACCCTCCTGAATGAAAGTTTTGCAACAGCACCTACAGGAACTCTTTCGGGGAATGCCGTGTATGATAGTACCTACAAGTGGACTGTTTTGCAACAGAACAACCAAACGTACTCGAATGGTTCATTGACTTATACGATTCCATCCTTATCTAGGTATTGGACAGTACAAGCCGACCTTTTTTACTCATCTTTTCGACAAGACGAAGGTATTCAAATCGCTTGTCAGGGATGGATAGTTTGGTTTTCAGGATATTTCAACTACACCAGAATTACCGCTCCAGATACAACTATCAAAGAAGTTCCTGCGTCGTTGCCAAGAGATACATGGGCTACAATTCGGATAAATGTTATCTACGACAAATGTGAGTTATATGTCAATGGAACACTCATTACTTCACATACTAATTCAACCGCCAACATTCCACCCACCACTAATGTTACATTAGGAGTTTATGGATTCTCTGGCGGATTCGGAACAGAAAAAAGACTTGACAACCTTTCACTGATACAAGACTCGAATGCAACGGAAACCATCAAGTTTGCATCTTTTTCTACCAAGGTGTCTTCGCAAATTTTCGTACAAGATGATTACAACTATGGCTCCGTCTTTGACATTTTCATCTTCGACAGGATCGAGTGGAACTTTGCAGGAACAATTGAAAATCGCTTCAAGCGGTGTCGTGTTATCGAACACTGCTGATTTAACATCTGGCATAACTGGTGGATTAATTGTAAAGGGCGGAGTAGCCATAGCAAAGAAATTGTATGTAGGTAGTGATATATTTTCAAATAATTTGAAGATTGCAACTGAAAGTTTTGTAAATACACAGATTGCTGCCATTCCTTTGTCAAACTACACGCTATTATCAACCTACAATGCGCGACAAACTGTTATCGATAACAAGTTCACACCAATCGAAACAAGGTTATTGCAATTGAAAGCATTGTCGAATAAAGACACTATTGACTTATCAAGCGCCGATGTTACTGGAATTCTTCCGATTGCAAAGGTCGATACCAACACCCTTCAACCAATTGTTACCTCCGCAAATGCCGCATCTATTAGAGCGACTTTGGGCTTATCGAGCACTGCTTCGAGCGGTATAGTAGATTGGTCAAAGATTACGAACATACCACCGTTTGGTTTACTTTCTGTCAAAAACGCCGTGGATCTATCGACATCCGAAACAATCGGAAATTTGGATTTCACACGAATTGCCAATGTTCCAAGTTACGTTTCGCAATCCGTGTATTATGACAGAGTTAATCAATTGGGAACATTAGCGAACAAAAGTGTTATCGACCTTTCAACCAACGACGTTGCGAATATCCTGCCAGCAATTAAAGTTGATTTATCGAGTAGGCAACCGCTTGATACGACGTTATCGGCTTTATCGACGGCATCTCCATCAATCTCGAAATCATTAACACTCACCAATTCCATATCAGGATCAAATAGTCATAATTTGACACTACTTGGCGCTGGAGGAAGTTTGAATTCTGTTTCTATTCAGATGTCACCATGGAGCGGTCGACCAGGCGGTATTAGTACAAAGATTGCTGCAATCGACGATAATGTAGGCGGTGCTCGCTTATCTCTACAAGCAGCAAGTGGAGGTGATTCAACACCTTTGACTGAATTTCTCTCAGGAACGTCATCTTCTGTTATTATTCCAATCACAACGGATTCTACATCTTCAACATCAGGGGCTTTACAAGTTCGTGGTGGAGCAAGCATTGCAAAATCATAAAGCGTTGGAAACTCCATCGTGTCATATTCCACACTTAATTCAGGGGTTCTACGTCTAGCCTCTTACGACAATGCCAACTACATCCAATCGGGATTGCAAAACACTACTGGGTCATCGGCACCTCTTATTTTCTCCAGCATCAATGGCGGGACTTCGTTTATGGTCTTAGATAGTGCTTCTCTTCGCATCAATCATACAAGTGATACAAATGGATTGATGACGGGATCGCTTATAGTGAATGGAGGCGTTCAAGCAGCAAAAACGGTTGCTTGTACCGAGTTGATGAAGATAGGACACCGATACTTTCTGTCTTCTTGTAATACAACAGGTTATATCTCAGCGAATAATCAGCAATCTCCGCTTTCTGTTGGGACTTGGGGAGTAAGTTCAAATGTTCAACCAGGGACATATTATTTATCGGTGCCACTGAATGGAGTATACACCATTACGGCTTCGATAATGTTTGATGGAAGCGGAACACCACAAGTCCAGTATCTCACAAATGCTACTCAGAATTCAGTTCTCACTATGAATCGAGGGGTCACTGCTCCATTGACATGGACTGGGTATCTGGTAGCCGGAACAAACATATCTTGGACAGTTAAAGCACCGATGATGGCCAATCTTGGCATTCCAAATGGAAGTAGCATCATCATTTGCCTCTTGTATCAAACAGTTTAAATGGGGGTTTCGCCCCCCCACGACGAACAAAGTTAGTCGCCCTCTAGTTCTACCAATAACTTATCGAGCATTTGATTTCCATCAGTTGCGATAAATAGAACATCTTTGCAAATACCTACATACCCGCTTCGATAAAGAAACTCTTTGTAGTTTCGACGGTGCCGAGGCAATTGTAGATTGGTACAAATCTTGGCAATCTCGCGAAATATATGGCGATTTTCAGGAGTAACTTTGACATATATTAGTACCTTTTCTTTATCGGGAGTTTGCATAGTTTTGCAGATATTCTCTAATGTGTTCCATGAGATGCAAGTTCTTGTGAAATTCAGCACTCGATGGCCTTCTATAACGCGTTGTATCGTCATTATATATCTTGTTGCAATATAATGATAGTCCTGAAATATGACTTTAAACTGTTTCACTACCATTGCAAAAGGGTAGATAAATTTCCTCCTGAGCCATTTTGAATATGAGTATTCTCAAGAGCCCATTTGACAAGGCAACCTTACTATAAAGAAATATTGTCAAAAAGGAAACGGCCCTCTTCCTACTAATAATGTTGATGGGTCAACCAAGAGGAACAATGAATAAGATTGTTGCTTTTGAGAGAGTGGAGTGGCTAAAGAAACTATGAAAGTCTATGTTCCCCAATACGGAAAGGGGAAGTTAATTATACCCGAAGGTTGTCAACAATGTGGAGAGTGTGGGACTGTGATGCCAAATGTCTAAAGCAAAAAGGTTTCCTTCGGAGTCTCCGTAGGCTTTGGAAAGTTGTTTCGAGGTACTGGAGCGGGGAAAAGGCAAAGTTCTAGAAAGGAGAATGTATGTGACAAAGCAGACAAAACGAAGGAGAAACTGCGGGTAGGATTGCGGGGAGATTTTGGCAAGATTCAAGGAGTATGATTGGCTTGATAGCATGGAGTTCTTGGTTATCAATGTTGAAAGATTTAGAATTATGCGGCAAACTAGGAATTCAAGGGGTGGAGCTACTTTTTCGGCTTTTTGAATCACTAATAATCCGATTTTGTCATGTTTTATGTTGATTCAGCGAATTCTCAGTATAAAACAGGTGTTTATCGCCTAAAAACACCTCCTTTTCACACTTTTGCATTTTGGCACATTTAGAATGACCGTTTTTCGCTGGCTTGCTCCATGAATTCAGTTTTGTAAATTTTTGAAAATTTTTGAAATCATGGAGAGACGCTCTTCATAACACTCGATGATTTTCAAGTATCAAACGTATTATTTTCTATCGCACTCCATTGGTTGGTGCGCAAAAAATAATCCCAACATAATCCGAAAAGGGACAAAAAATTGGTCGCTCGATAATTACTCGATGAAGAGTTGGGCATTATTTTCCATGGAGTCATTCCACTCGATAGGCACATAAAAAAATCGTTGTATCTGGCGGCATTCACTCCATCGGACTCGAAGATTACGTGAGAGTGGCGCAGCAATGATGTAACGTGGAGGGCGGTTCGAGGGAGGGTAGTGAGGGTGGTCAATTGCGGGTAACCCGGCTCCGTATATATACTACCGATTCCCCCGCACCCCCCTTCGGAAGTTCAAAATTTCATCAAAATTCACATGGTTCAGCTTTGTTCAAAGGCATTATTCATGAGGCGGGGGAGACCCCCGCACCCCCCCTTCAGAAGTACAGAATCTTGTCAAAATTCACTTGGTCCAGTTTTGTTCAGCAAACACTGAGGAAGATATGAAATGTGATAAATCACGCAAGGAATCACCCATATTCTCTTTGACAATATAGTTTATCCTTTGTCTCTCATCTGTAACTTTTTGGGCTTCCTTTGTATTTCGTTTTTTTGGGAGATTTGAGGCCATGTATTTGAAAGTGTTGTTTTGGACGTCATCAGTGCAGACCTTTGTCGGTTGTAGTTTGGTGTCCTGGTTTGTCTCTGTTTGTGCCTGCCATGCCTGCCTGTTGCTCAGTGCAGGGTCAGGCTGGTCAGCGGGAGCAAAAACGTTTTGGAGCTGCCGTCGTCTGGTCGTCTGGCGTTGCTCGGATGCTCGCGGAAGAGAAGCGGAATAGAGAGCGCTGGTGGTTTGCGCTAATTTGCCACCAATCAGAGGGCGTTGTATGAGTCAGGAGTTTGGCGATTAATTGAAGGCTTTTTGGGGGCAAAGGCATGGAAGCAGCATGGCATAGTCACGTTGTAAGATTAGTTAGGTTTTTGGCCCCGGTGTTCTAATTTTGTCGACAACACTTCGGTAAACCCTCAGCACAACGATATGAATGTCCTTGGGTACGTGGGTTACAGAGAAGAAGAAAGAATACAAAAAGGAGAGCCTAATGAAATCGTCCGTATCTAAGCCTTGCCAGTAGCAGCAGCATCCTGCTGGCTATAAAACTCTTCAACCCGGTCAACCTCTTCAGAGTTTCCGAGAATGATTCCCGCTCGGGCATGTAACGAGTCCGGAACAAGGTCCAACATGCGTTTGCGGCCCGTGGATGCTTTCCCGCCGGCCGCCTCGACGAGCAGAGCCATGGGGAAACATTCGTACAGGACACGAAGTTTGCCTCCCGGGTACAAGAAGACTCCACCGTAGAGTAAAGTTCGGTGGACCTAGGAAACAATAAAACGGCGTTAGGAGGTTGGTAAAGGGGTAAAGTGATAAAGGGTACGTACATCGGCAACCATACTGCCCACGTAACGCTGAGAATAAGGAGTGAATTTTCCTACGTGTCCGGCGGGGGGGAACTTGATGGAATCGAGATACTTTGTGATGGCGGGATCATAGGTATGCGCGTTACCCTCATTGATGGAGTAAATCTTTTTCTTGCCCAGTTTCATCTATCATAGCATTTGAATAACGAGTCGATCTTTTTGGGAATATGGCAGGACTTACGTTGCGGTGGGTCAAGACAAATTCACCAATGTGGGGGTCCAAAGTATATCCGTTGACCTCTTTGGAGCCCTGGAAGGTGAGGACCAACACTGTCGAACTGCCATACATACAGTATCCTATCAAACCGTCAGCCTTTTCTTCACACTTGATACCAATGCCAGAAAAGGAGCACCGTACCTGCTGCGACCATCTCACTTCCAGGTCGTAAAACATCCTTAATGGACGGCTTTCCAGAATCGGATTTCTAACCCAAATTACATAAACATTCCATCTTCCAATATTCAAATCCAGGGTAAACCAACTTACCAATCGGTAAATCCCAAAAATCGTTCCAATGGACACCCCACAGTCAATATTGGAGGATCCATCCAAAGGATCAAAGCATACACAGTAGTTGCCCTGTTTGCCACCCTCGACAAAGATGGCCTCGTCGTCTTCCTCGGACACCAGAATGGCCGTCTTGCCCGAATCCCGGAGCAGGTTGCACATAATCTGGTTGGAAAGGATGTCGAGTTTCTGGACATTTTCGTTCTGGATGTTCGTTCCGCCAGTTACGCCGATACTAGTTTTGATTCAAAAGTTTATGAGACGAGACGCGTTTTTTAGGATAGCAGAGAGGATACGTACACTTTCATGAGTTCGGCTTTGCGGACGACATTGGAGATCCATTTGCAGGCGGATGAAATGGCACTCAAAAGAATAGTGAGGTCGCCAGTGGCTTCCTTGTGTTGTTGCTGACGGCTGAGAATGTCATTGGTGAGGGTGACGAAGTCGGTGCGGAGATCTTCGCGTTTCTGTTCAGTCATGGCTGCTGTTTTGCGTCTACTTTGTGTAGCAAGATTTGTGTTGGGACAAGGGAAGCAGAAGGAAAGCTGGAGAGGTTGAGATGGAGTCGGCGGAAGGCGGAAGGCGGGAAGGAGGAGGTGTTGTTTTGTATGTGACGCTCGGCTCAATCACTTGGGAAAGTTGCCTTCCGGTTTGTTCCGAAGGGCGTTGTGGCTGGCTTTCTCATGACGCCCGCGCAGAGCAAATGTGAGAAAGATGGCAGCAAAATTGAGCAAATCCAGGAAAGCTCGATAGAGTGAAGGCTCAAGAAAGGAATTAACATATTATTGTAGAGAGTAGTAAAGTACATGTATGAGATTCTATACCATTAGTTGATAAAAGAGAAAGAGGCGTGCAAACTGTTTTGCTATATAACATACTTGGATAACGATGGGCTCAATCCAATAAATCGTGGATATTCTTATACTCCAAGCTCAAACGCGGGCGGTCAACGATACCACTACCGGCCATTCTAGCGATCCGGGCAACCAGGGCAACGTAGATGAAGACGCACATGGCCATGGCGAGGTCGACGACACCCTTCACGCGGTGCGGGGCGAGTACTTTGGCTGTGGCCAGGCAGAGCCCGAGGAGGGTGCGGGGGGAGCCGTCGGCAGAGAGGTGCGGGGAAGATGGGGCGGGGTCGGTAGGAGACAGAGCTTGATCTTGGGGGGTGGACCGAACTTCGGTGATAGCGGGAGTGGTTGACGATCCGTCTGTAATGGCCCGACTGGGAATGTACGTTCGCGCATACTCGGTAGCAGTTTGCAGGACCGGTTCTACGTGGTCAATGACAAATCCGGGAATAATACGGCCCAAGATCCCTTGGCCCTTGGCTATATACGGTTGCTGCAGTCGCCGGGCCTGCTTTTTGCCCTCTGTTTCTACCAGCTGGGAAAGTTGAGACGGTAGAGCTTTGCCGGTAAACAAGTCATATCCATCCTGCCGTCGACCATCCACAAACTGCGCAAATCAGTTTAGTAAGCGTTGAGACAAAAAAAAGGGGGGACTGACTTACATTGTTGAGGTAATAACGCGTCAGAGAATTAATACCGTCGGTAACGGATCCACCCAGTGTCTTTTTACCCGTACGTGTGACATCGGCTTTCAAGGCACCAGTTCCGGCGTACAGCAGCGAGATCGCATCCCCAGAGTCGGCCCACAAATTGGTGACGATACCTCTGTAAGATTCGACGCATGGGCGTAATGATGAAACAGGGTCGCGAAGATCAGAGGGAATGACACCGTTCATCACCGCAGGAAGGGCAGGGAACGTTCCAGGGGTCACGGCGTGCAGCTGGTACGGAAGCATGTATCGCGCGAACATGGAACAAGTCAAGTTGGTCCGATCCAAACTGTCCAAGCATGATACGCGCGCCGCTCCAGTCTGTAGTCGATGTACGCGTAAAGGCTTGGTGGCTGATCCAGCTTTCATTGGCGGAACCATTCCTTCAGCCGCAAACCATCCACTGTTGACCAGCCGGTCTCGGACGCGATCCACCAAAATATCCATGTTTCTAAAGTTACGGTTCTTGCACCACTGATTGACGGGGAACTCTTCATACATGACCTTGTCATCCTGGAACCGCTGCACACTGTTTTCGTAGACTCGAGTCAGGCGGCCCTCCCAGCCATCAGCATCAAGCAAATTGACACAGATAACTTTTCCAATATCCGCGCCACCCTCAGCCACCGTTTCTGGCTCACCAACGTACTGCCGGCGTAAATCGTCAAAATGCTTTTTGACAGAAAACCATACTTTTGGCTTTTGAATATCTGCAATCAAGAGTTCGGGCCGATATTGAAGGTTGAGGTCTTGGCCCCAAACCGAGGGAACTGAACCTCGAATTTGAACAAAAGCCGAAATATGCTGATGCCTCGTATAATCTTCATGGTATAGAATCTGTTCCATCTCGACATTGTTTGACGTGTTTCCGTCGAAATCCAGACCTCGGCGCACATATCGCGTACCCATGCGCCGACGGTTTAATCGAGAGAGAAGAGTCAACTTATAGGGGTGTGTGTGAACGCCTGGGACAACGTCCGTCCCATTGGTGGTTGGAGGTGGCAGGTTGACATCCATTTCGATGGTTCCTGCGAACCCGCAGATGCAGTTCAAGACCCACGGCTCGGCAGCAGTACCCGCATTCAGAATAGGATTCGCCAGGTGCTTTGTGAAAAAGTATCGATCGTCTACGACTGTATTGCGAGCCTTTTTGGTCTTGAGTAAATAGTTGTGTTGGAGAGAGTGGGTGAGATCGTAAGTTGTTGAATAGTACAAGTGTCCGGAATTCACGATTTCGTTGATTTGCTGCACGAGATCTTGGTCTAGTGCATACTGTCCCGAGCACATTTAGCGGCCTAATCATGGTCAGATAATCTCACTACTCACCTTGGCTAGATCAACTTCACTCATGCTACCAGGAGAGCGCGTTGCCACCGCACTACTCTCAGTGCCCAAAGGTAGCACGCTTGCTCCGGTGATTCTCCAACATTTGTGGTCCTGCAAAGTGGCTGCTAATGTTCTAGCGGTAACAACTACCAGGTACTTTGCTAATTATGAAGACATCAGCTCGTGTCCAGTAGAAAAACTGCAGGAACCAAGCATACCGAAAAGAAGTTCAAGAACTCCAATGACTCCACAAATCTCTAGAGACGCAGTAATTCCATCCTGGGCGACGGGCATCGCCCGAGACTTGTCTGCCAAGAATAAACAAGCATTTAGTTTTTGAGACGTCGATCCAGCTACTTTCCAGCACATTATTTATTACCTTGCACAGTAACGCCATCGGTAGATACTACAAGCACAGAGGATTCGGCGGCAGGGTTCAAGAGCGGAGTCTCGACTATGTATTTGCCGTCTCGTGTGCGATGAAGCGCAAACGAGTCGCGGGTACTTGTCGACGCAACTGTCATTGCAGGGAGAACTTAAAAGATCAACGGGGATGTGGCTAGAGACTCGGGACTTGGGAGAGAAGGTGTTGCAGATGGTAAATGAGGAGAGGACTGCGAGAGTTTTGTTATATGTGAATTGTGTAAATGCGGGAGGATGAAAGTTGACACCCCGTTCATCAAAAGTGCGAGGGCAGCTGCTGCGCAATGACAATTGGCCTAATTTGAACTGTTTTTGACCAAAGTGGTGGCGGCGGCATTTTGACACGCGCGCGTTTGGAGTTTCGCGTTATAAAGGAGACTTTATGAGACTTTAGTTTTCTATCTCTCCATCTTAAAAGTCATCGTCTTCATCCTCTAGGCAAACTCTAGCTAAAACCCGGATCAGATCATCGTCCTCCTCATCGTCGTCTGCCGGCTGGACTGTCTTGTTCACCCCAGACGCTTGAACCTGTTGCTGGGTAAAGTAATAACCCCCATCGTCCAGATCGTCCAGGTCCAGCCCTTGCAACAATGCAGAAATCTCGTGCATCTGTGACTGCGTTTCGACCTGTGGCGACTCGTCACGTGGAGTAGAGAATGTATCAGTGCTCTGCAAGGGAGTGCGTTGAGATGTGCCTTGTTCCGCTAGCGCCAAAAGACCAAGTAGCATGGGTGATTTGAGGGAAACGGGGGGTAATGGTTGTAAATCATTTTGGACGGGCTTGGTGACATGTTGGGACCGTCTCTCCTCGTCCCTCTCCTCAATCGCCTGCTTGTTAATTTCCGCTTCCAGCACATTCCAAGGAATCTCTTCCAGCACAAATGCACAGCGCGTAACTGTTGGGTCACACACAACATCCTGCAGTTCTTCTGGCCAATCTGAAAGGTCCTCACTTGTGTGTGAAGCACTGTCGTCGTGATGGTTCTCTACAGGCCTTGAAGGCAAACAAAGACCTGGCGCACTCTCAAAAGTTTCATCGTCAAGCGGGGATGCTTTGATTGCCGTCTTCCGGGTAGTCCGCCGCTTGACCTCTTCCCATCCCAATTCCTCCATAATTGTTGAAGGCACTCCTCCGACTACTTCCATGACACTAATGGCCGCATCTGGTTTTAGTTTCCATCGTAAACGTCGCCGCTCGGAGCCGCTCAAGTGTGTCGCGCGTCCCTTTTGGCCTCCCTGGGCTTCAATGTTCAGCGCCGCAATGAGATCAGTCAAGTCGTCCACACGCTGCTCCGGGCCATCTTCTTGATGGTTCCTGGGGCTCTCAGCGTTAGATGCATCCCCACTGTCGTGAACAATGAACTTTTCCGACACCGCGATCTGCAGATATGCCCCAACCAATAAGCGGTCAAATGCTTGCGCGAGCCGGGCAGCACATTTGCCAAATGGTTCTACAACAACATAATCATTCTGCGTTCGGGCTTTGAACCGAGTGTGAAATTCTTTGGCAGTGCAACCAAAAACCCGGTCTAATGCGGGCCCAAATAGTGTGACTATATATCACGGAAAGTTTGGTCAATAGAATTGCAGACAGAATAGTAAAAGAGTCATGTACTTTTGCTCAATTCACTCTGCACCCTTCCTTGAAGCCTAACCCGCCAGCGCACTCCCACTTCCGAAGTCGGATAAGTCGATTGGCATCTTTTGCATCTCCAGCAACTTGCCGACGCCTCAAGTTTCGACAGGCAAGTGGTGCATGCTGGATACGTGTAAGGTGCAAAAGGCAAGGGCGAGTGTGTGGGCGGATGATAGATTCGGTGGGGAACCAAAAAGGTCGTCCGGGAAGACGTTGTGGCAAGATCCTCGATTGAGGAAGTTTGCGATCTTGGAGACTCGGACGCGTTCCGTCCTTCATCGTTTTGATTGGATCAGGATTCGGATACTGATTCGGATATGTTTACCAAGCTAAAAAAAACTAAAAACAAGGATATATACATATAAACAACGGTGTACATGACTTCTGTACCGGGTATCAGAACATATATGGCAAGAAGAAAAAAATTCAGACTCCTAGCCGTCGGTCAGCTAGAAGTAGCGCCAGAGCGTGCTCCACCTCGCGTTTGATGACCCAACGAAGGAGACCAAAAGAAACTACGATGGACAGAACGATAAGTAAGGCGAGCAAAGCCAAGCCCATCCAGCTCCCGAAAATCGATCGTTGAACTGTGACGGCGGCCTTCCAAAACGCTTTTGAGCCAAAGGGTACAGGGGCCTGCTGTGTTCGTCGCGAAGGTATGAATGGTCGGAGTATGGTGCCCTCGGTGGGAGTTCGGAATGCAATATCTGGAGGTTCCGGTTTCGCATGATGCGAGGGAAAGAGTAGCTTCCGCTGTTGTGCTGTTTGATTTTGTTGGGTTCGATGGCGTAGTGATGTTTCGCGGTCCGTGCGCTCGAGTTCGGCAAGTTCGGCGGCCAGGGGATGAGCGCGATGGTGATGGGGGCGCAAAACATTACTGGAAATGTCTTCTGCCTCTCCCAATGCAGCATCACCTTCCAGATCTTCCTCGTCCTCCATATATTCGCCGTCACTCCCACTGCCTTCGTTGCCTGCCTGATGATCGGTGGTGGCAGCTCCTTGCTGAACGTCTGGATGCAACACTAAATACTCTCGCAGCGCCGCCTCCAATTCAACGTGGTAGCTTTTCAGGCCTCCAGGAACAGCAGTGTTGATGGCACTTTTTAGCCACGAACTCTTGGTCCATTCGACCGAACAGGAAACACGCAGTCTGGTACAACCATCTGCAGCTGTAGTCAAACACACGCGAGCAAGTGCGTGAAATGATGTCCCTGAAGGTACATCAGGAGTTTCAGTGATTTGAGATATGCAAATATATGACTGATTTGACTTGTGGGCGATACTTTCGACAATTTTGCACCGCGTCTCTTTGGGTCCTATACGTCCTTCATTACAATCTATTCTGGCACTGTAAAAAAATCCTAGGCACTTACCCAGCGGGTTGCTCAACGGATTAACGTATTCGAGCTTTCGCTTAGAATAGACTGCGACCATAGCATACGATACAGTCTCTGATTTATGCGGAGCATCTGTAGGGTCATCTACATCTGCTCCGGCGGCCGACCAGTCCGCAATTTTAAAATCTGCGAAACAAAAAACGGCAAGTCAGATACGACATTCCATCCAAGCAAAAGCAAGCGTCATACCTCGACACTTTCTTTTCCCCTCTAAAAATTTGCGTAAAACTCCCTCCCTCGTAGAGGTATACTCAAACATCATTGTCCAAAGCCTCGGTACAGAGCAGGGAAAGACGGCATCTAGAATGGGCGTCATTTTCTCATGCATGTCTCCACAGGGGCAAGTAGCAATGGCCGCAAATGCTGGTCGGGCCGGTCGTTGTTTTCGCCGTCGATGGCGCTGGCGTATTGAGGAAGGTTTGGCTACTTTGGCAGCGATGGTACGGGAAGGAGATGGAGAAGAGTCACGATACGCGCGGTGCGGGATATGGACATGGGGATGAGTAGGTATGTGAGAATGGATCTGTTGTTTATGGTGGGAATGTGATTTCGGCGGTGGAAGAGGCCGCTGTGTACTCTCTACTGCGAGATCCGGGGAAACGTCACTTGCGCTGGGTGAGATTGATGCCGATGAGTGCTGGTTGCTCACTTTGCGGACGATTTCAATTGGCTCGGAATCATCCAATATGTCTTGTGAGGGAGGGGACTGCGGTTTTAGCTCATCTTGTTCCTCCTTATCATCAGCACGATGTTGTGATGTATCACTGGGCTCGTCAGTAGGAGGTAATCCAGTCTTATCGCCATCTTCCTTTGGAGCCTCTCCACGAGCTGGCCCTTCCGGCACTTCATCACTCATACGCCCCTTTTCACGCCTGGATGCTGTTTCCAACTCCGAATCGGAGAAAACACCCATCTCATCTGCCTTCCTCTCTTGAGATTCAGTATCGACAAAACTGAGCGACATACTTCGCCGTGCCTTGCTTTTGATCACTTCCTCATCAACTGGCAATTTCGGCTGACCCAAGGCAATCGTACACCGTGCACATGATTCATCTTCTGTACAAACGCAATGATCAGGTCGGGAGATGGGCTTAAGCTGTATAGCTTTTGAGACTGTGGCCTCCCACAGCGTGTAGAGCAACGCAAATGTCGCATCGCGCTGGAGGAAACTAGCAAAGAAGAAGCTCTGAACCATAGTCGAATTTAGCAAACGGCACATTTCGCCCGGGTATGGTCCACCAACCTTGTTCTTTGCTATCAATTGAATGGAGTTGGGAATGATTCCCGCGACATTTTTCTTCTCAATAGATAGGATATCCAACAGGGGTATTGATACCTATTCTCAACACTTTAGTTTCAGTACAAGGCGTGGACAGCAATACTTTAACGGCATACTTACAACAGTGACCCAGCCCAGAATATTTGAGCTGAAACTGATGTTGTGTTGTGAAATATACATTCGCCCTTGAATCAGTACTTCTTTTTGCCAGGCGCACGAGTAGTCTGGGATACAGAAGTATTGAATGACATTGTGATGAAATGAAAGGGGTGTATCTTGCAGTCCTTACCCTCAACCAACAAATCATTCAAGGGCAAGTCGGGAAACAATTCGTGAAAATCTGAGTTTCGACGTTTGCTTGCCAGTGGGGTGCGCTCATCGCCACTCTGTGAGAGATAGGCTACGGCAGCACCTGCCACGGCGTCCCCAGACTGATCTACGACGGAAGATCGTGTTTGCTGACTGCTGCTCGACGACACAGAGTGCGGACTAGAAGTGGACAAGGTACCAGGGGACAAATCACCGAGTTCTGAGAGAGCTTCTCGTTCTCGGGAATCAAATGCTTCCGGAAGTGTCGAAGGAGACACACGTTTTCCACCTTGTTCATTAACAGCACTTGCCGCATTGATGGAAGGCGACAGGATACTGGGAGCTCGCGCTTCTGTTCCACTGGTCGTTGCGCTGTCGGTCATTACACTAGCTGCTGTAGGCTGATCCGACACTGTTTGCCGGAAGGCATCCCACAGAAAGCTCACCGCTGCTTTGCTTTTCCTGTTAAGACTTGGGGACACGGCCCCAATTCCGCTTGGTTGAGCAGGCAAAGTCACAGACGCTCCATCAACACCTTCAGGTCCTGCTGCTGCTGCCTCTACCGCCGCCACACTGGGCAGGGCTTCCAGGAATTCAGCCGAGAATGAACGAGAGGCCACCATTCTTTCCACTGCTCCCCCTTCACCACGTACGCGAGCCCCGACTGACAATACCCGACGAAGCCCTGCAGGCGTGATTGGACCGAGTCCACCAGATTTGGCAGCATCGGGTCGGCGAGGCAGAGTGACTGAGGCCACAGGAGGAGGCGGGGTGGGCGAGCTTTCAACAGCTGTAGGCATGTTCACCTCTTCTTGACACGATTAGGATTGGAGAAAGGTATCTAATGTTTTTGACGCTCGTCTACCCGACAGCAATCGAGTAGCAGCACCTCAAGCACCGTAAGAGGCGTGCACTTTGCTGCGGGTATCAGTGGGGTATTGGTAAACTGCAACTCGCCGAACTATCGATAAGTATCTACTCCATCCCTATGTTCCCTGCTGTTCTTGTTGACTTCGCGACGTGTGTTGTCAGTACTGAACTGATCGACTGGCTGTCCGGACGGGATAAAGCCTATTAGAAAGGGTATCAACTGTACAGTAGTAAGATGACAGTTTATAAGAAAAGTGCGCCTCTCTTCTTTGATGTTCAACTGCCGAGCTTCTCCATTTCCAGTGACAACACGCAAACACTCACTGAGAACCCTAAGATCCAGCGACTGCGCCATTCCAGCCAGCGGACAGCGGACTTTGGAAAAGTTGGTTTTGGGAAACCACCCAACTGCAAGAACTTAAAGATCAAAGACCAGGACTCACTAAATAGTGACTACTGTTCATCAAACAAGGAGTCGCAAGCTTCTCCGGCCATCTACTTAGCTGCAATTTCTGCTTGGTCCCGCCTATAATGACAGAGCTCAGCGAAAACGTATCGGACGATTCGTCAAACATGAGCAATACCGACAAGGTTGTTTCCACGACGGCAGTCGCCCAAACCCCTGTTCCAACCATCCCAGCCTTCAGTCTCGCCGAGCTTTCATTCAAAGGCGTAGACGACGAAGACGAAGAAGAGGAGGAGGAGGAAGAAGAAGAAGATGGGGAGACTATATCATTGGATGTGGGCACTTGGGCACGACCAGTAGAATCTGTTGCTGCTCCCAAAGTCACAGCACCGACCGTCTCAACCGTCGTACAACCGGAGAAGGTCCCATTGGTTCCACCCCCAAGAGCATCATCAGCGGGCAACGACGGCGGTTTCTCAGGATCAAATCTTCTCAGTCCTCTCTCGGCTCACTCTGCGCGACTATCGCCAAGATCTACTGCAACTGGTCCTCCAACCGTTGTGAAGGAGGAAGGCAAAGTTTTTAAAGTTCCTGATTTGCCCGCATCAGCATTGCTGGCACCTCCCGGATCTGGAGCATCCGTCGTAATACCGCCCCGTAAGACGCCGGTCGGCGGACATGTTTCTCCACCAAAGATAGTAGCTCCAGAAAACGATGATAGTTCTGACGACGATAGTGATGACGACGACGACGACAAGAAAAAGTCACCGTTGTCCGATACCCTCGACCTTTTCCCCATGATTTCCTCCCACCAGCGCGTGTCCGCTCCTTCTTCATCCTCCACTGCTCCCAACCCCCGCCGCAAAGTTCCCCTCACTCCAGGTCACTCCCCATTAGATTGGGCCCGTCTGCTTACCACCTCTCCAGCCTCTCTCCTCCGTGGACCCTCCCACACGCGCTTGGAACGTTACACTCTCACACAAATCCGCGAGCACCGCTCTAGAACAGACGTTTGGATGGCTATCCGCGGCAAAGTCTACAACTGCACATCGTATGTCAAGTTTCATCCCGGTGGAGCCGGTCAATTGATGCGAGGTGCCGGGAAAGATGCGACCGAATTGTTTATGAAGGTACATCCGTGGGTCAACGTGGATGGATTGCTCGAGAAATGCTGTGTGGGCTACCTTGTTCCCGAAGAACCCACCCGATCATGACATGAAATTGGCGACATCATACGAATTTAGACATACGCAAACACAAAATGCCTGATACAAATCATCTTATCTATCTATGTAGCCTAAAGTAACAACTCTAATTTGGAGCTTATTTTTCTTCGTGTCAACAATTACACGCGCCGATTCTCGGGCGATGTCTTTCTCCTTCCCTATTATACCCCGAATCCCCATCGTCTGCTCCCAAGTGTATCCGCCCATCCCCATCCTCCACTCCATACTCTATTCGCACCTGTTGTATCCGCGCCTGTTCCACCACAGCCGTTTTGGCCACGTACATAAATACATCTTCAACGCGCGTTCCATCTTTGGCAGACGTTTCGAATAGGGGGAGGGAAGGCTGTGGCACGGGAGACGGAAGAGGTTGGATGGGCGCGGGTATGGTTGAAGTTGGAAATGGGTCGGGTATAGTTGAATCTGCAAAGGGGCTTTGTGAGGGTGTGCTCGGTGTTTCTGGCTCTGCCTCATCATCTTCGTCGGAGGAGGAGGAAGACGACTCCAGACTTGACGATGATGAGGAAGTGTCATCATCAGAGGATATAGGTGATGATGATGAGTTGGTGGATTTTGTTAATGTGGTTCGGATAGAGGCATTATCCACGACGGCGAGGTCCGAATTTGGATCAGAGCTACTAGGAGGGTCAGGATTGGTATGTGGTGGCGGGGTGGGAGCTGCCGATGCTTTACTGTTGGAAATAACTGATTCGGACCTTTCTACTTGCGGCTGCTCCATGCGTTTTGACTCGTCCTCTCCCGATGGGGTTGGGGGTATAATATTGACAGTGTGCTCAATTGGATCACTGGCATGCTCATCATTCCCGGGCCTGCCGAGAACATTCATTCCAATGACTGCTGGTGGGGGTTGAGACGCGTTTGTTCCACCGCGGGTAGAGACTGAGTCGCGATCATCTGCGTCTTCAGAAAATTCGGACGCAGTTTCATATACAGAGTAGGTTGCAGTTGATACCCGGGACGTCATACTATCACGCCAGCGCGGATGACGGGTTGCTGAGGACGCCGAAGTGAGATGGGCGCCGCGGGCTCGGGGTAACGGGGTATAGATGGGAGGCGATCGGGCGATACCGGGGTTGGAGCTAGTTGTAGGTGATGGATTTGTGGAGGATGGGGCAGGATGTATTGTGGTTGTCGAGATGGAGGGACGCGCGACACCAAATATACGGGTGCGAGAAGGACGTGGTATGATAGAGTCGCCAGTTCCGGTAATAGTTGCTGCACCACCACTCCCCGTAGCTGGAGACATCATCCGCATCAAACTTTTGCGGCGCGTGAGCATAGGCAGTCCGGGCGGTCTTCCCATTCCGATCGTATTGCGATTTCCACCACCAATCCTGCTTCCAGGATTTTCAGGCCCATCCCCTCCTCCTTGACCCATACATAATCTCTTTAGTTTTACTGCCAATTCTTGCCCTTCCCATTTACTGACAGCTCGCCCGCGGGTATCATCCATTTTGTTACCGACCAGCACAAAAGGGAATCGTTCCGGGTCACGAATATCGGCTTGTCGTATGAACTCGGTCATCCATTTGTATAAGCTTGCAGTACTGGCTGGGTTTGTTACATCGTAAACAAGTCTGCAGAGAAGACATGATTAGCGTTTTCAGCGATGAGATGACATATTTTAGCAGTACTCACATACAGGCATCTGCACCTCGATAGAATGCGACCCCGAGACTTTGAAAACGCTCTTGGCCTGACATAAACACATCAACAATGATGGTTGACATCCTTGGTTGTCACAAGTGATACTAACCAGCGGTATCCCAAATTTGAATAGCAACATTTCGGTCTCCAACGCTGACAGTCCGCGTTACAAAGTCGGCGCCTATAGTCGCCTTGTAAGCGTGAGAGAAACGCTGGTGCATATACTGATTTCGCAATGAGGTCTTCCCAACCGAGCCATCCCCAATTATGACCACCTTGAGAACGGCGGTTGTGGGCGGAGCCATTCAGGAGCGGCAATGTTGTTATCCCGAAAGATGCGCAAGTCTGGTGGTCAAACTTTTGACCTGAACCTTGACAGGGACAAGTATAGACTAGTACGTTATGACTTTATGACTTCGGTGATCTCTGCCAGGATCTCTGCAGTGAGTTTTTGAAAAAGCCACGAGGCCAGGTGGATTCCCTATATATATATTTGAGCAAGGAGAAAGGGAAGGCGCACCACAAATAACCAAAGAGGAGAGTCGGTTCTGGGGGAAAACATAAAACGAAGGGCAGAACTTTTGCAGCTTTCACAAATGCTCGCGGGAAGTGATCGCCGCAAGGTCGGTGTGAACTGAGCAGATGAGCCGTGTTAGAAATTGACACTGCGATGATGGGTACCGGTGCGGGAGTAGAGGACAAGTGGAGTGTTCATCCTGCACTCGCGACATCAGTGGACGGCTCAGACGAGGAGGAAGGAGAAACTACTGAAGAGGTGGAGGGCGAGCAAGATATGGACGTATGACCCTCCAGACCTCGAGGACGACCTCGACGACGCACAACCCAGGGCATCCCCACCTCCATCCCCACAATCCTCCTCCCCAGCACCGTCAGACCCACCACCCCTTCCATCCAACCCCCAGTACAAATTTGAGTATAACTTTGTAATTGAGAAATGAAATTACTATGAAAATCACTTAAATAGTAATCTATGTATCAGCATAGGTTCAAATTATGTACCTATCATACATTACTCCAGACCCCCAAGGAATATTACCCCTCCCCTACGCACTGATTATGACCTAAAAATCCACCTCTTCCTGCTCAAAGGCCTCCTGCGGTGACTTGGATGCTTTCATGCGAAGGTGGGGACGGTTTCTCGAGTGGTTTTTGGGCACCGTGCGAAACTGTACCGACGACGTACTATCCAAAGATCTCATTCTCGCAAACGCTGATCCATCTTCATAACCTACCCGGTCGTCTCTCGGCGTTTTTATCCAGATGGGTTGTGGTATCAACATCATAAATCAACAGACTCAACGGATTTAACAAACAGATTAGATTCGCTACAATTTATGTCGGCTCTCGAGGCACTGACATGTAGTGGGTTTGTCATCGGGCATGTACGCGAGGAAAGGAAACACGTTTGTTGGTAGATTGTTGTTCTGCGTAGACAGGGGTGGACAGACATTGTGGGTTTTGGGTCCTCAAACCATCGAGTGCCGTCTGGAGATAGGTCCGGCGGTTTCCTGCCTCGCTTTGTCCTTCAGCGGAGAGCATTGTCATTACAGTAGTCGGGATAGGAATTCTTGGGCAGGTGCGTCAACTTTATAGCTTGTCGAATTGATGGACTGAGGTGCATGGCTTCACGCGTGTGACTGAAATCGTGCAATGCCTTCTGCCCGAGAAGACCCAATTTCTCTGAACGTCGTTTCGGAACGCATCGAAAACACATCCGACTTGAGGGGTGAAAATATCTTCTGTGCCCTAGCGGCTGAGAAACGTAGGTGTCCTATCATAATGAGTCTCGCACTCAGGCCCTCGAAACATAGTCCATGTAAAACAGTCCGTTCACCGTCCCGACCTCCTGCTCTTTGAACATTGCGCAGCTTGAGGCTACCCGTTTCCTGTATCGCCTGCAAAGGACAATTGACTTGCCAGGCTATATGCTTCCAAAGTCATCACCGTGGAAACGCCTACCTGGACCAGACGGCTACTTCCTCTGGAAGTGTCGTTGATCTAACTCTTGTGATATATGGATTCGAGTTTGAACCCGGACTCCACTGTATAAGCTCCTTTGTCTGGAATTAAGGCTCTTCCGAGTGATTTTAGGCCCGGCTGCCCACACACTTTTTTTCCCACAGTGCTTCACGCGTCGCGTGACACCTGTCAAGATTTCAAGATAACTACTGAGAAATGCTATTGATATTAGAGTGTCTATGAATTGCACATTGGACCGGAGACAGGGAGCAAGCAAGTCCCATATTTTTTGGGCCATTGTTGGTCGAACTGCATTTTTCATAATGGTCCTCCGAAAATTGGGAGCGTTGACACCAAAAAAATGACATGAATACGTTTTCCGGGCGCGCGCTGACATGTGTCACCCCATGTTGTTGCTGGGCGATGGATCATTTATCCCAGAAAGGCATTTTTTGTTTTACACTTTCTGGGTGTTTACATCGCGTTGACCGACGGTCGACTTTTGCATACTCGATCGAGTATGAAATGCACTGCTGCTGCTGCTGCTGAAATTCAAGATGAACCTCTGTCGTTTATACCTTTCCATCAGGTCCGGTATTGAAATAGTTATTCCCGGGATATCGATAGTCCAGCAAATCGAGTATAAACAAGAATCCCGCCCAGAACCATTCGCGTCGCGCCTCTCACAAAGAGCCCGCTCCACGAACTTTCAGGTGTACTTTCAGCACAATCTGATAATAGGAAAAAAGGGTCGCCCTTACTGGTATGCGGATATATGCCCGAGTACGGTATCATGGGGCGGAAAAGCCTCTCGTTCGGTCGCTGTGACAACGCCCCTCCTGATGGATTCTCCAGCTTCTCTCACGATCTTGAACTGCAATCTGCCAATCTGACATCTCGCACCTCCATCTACCACACCCCAAAAACCACCGAAAAACATGTCTACTCTCGCCGAACTTCCCCTCGATGCTACCTTTGCTCCCATCCGTGAGGCCGATGTGTCTCGCGAGATGACCACCCGCTACATGCAGGACATGCTTGACTTTGCTGAAGTCGATGTCGTTATTGTCGGCGCTGGACCTGCCGGTAAGTAAAAACCTTGACTACGCCATATACAGGAGTATCAAGGCCGTGAAAATATTCCTGGGAGGTCTGGGTAAAAGTGGGGTGGGAAAGGCAGGCTCTTGAAGTTTTGGAATTGGTGGAATTGGTGGGAGTTTTTAACCACGTGATCAAGGCGCAAGGAGCTGTACTCGCAGCAACATGGGGATACGGGTGAAGAAGGGGAGGAGGAATGATGCATAGCGGCGGCCGTTAGATATGCATTTGCATCACAAATACTAAAATTTCGCGAATGCAATAGGTCTCTCCGCTGCATACGAGTTGACCAAGCACCCTCAAATCAAGGTTGCCTTGATTGAGGCTTCCGTCGCTCCTGGCGGCGGTGCTTGGGTTGGCGGACAGCTGTTCACCCCCATGGTTGTGCGCAAGCCCGCTCACCTTCTTCTTGACGACCTCAACATCCAGTACGACGAGAAGGAAAACTACGTTGTCCTCAAGGTGCGTCCATTATTCTGCTAAAACATGTATTGCCATCAGTGACTGAAAAATTCCTTGTTTAGCACGCTGGTCTGTTCACGGCCACCATCTTGGCCAAGGTTCTCGCCAGTTCCAACGTCAAGCTCTTCAACGCCACTTCCGTTGAAGATTTCATTATCCGCAACAACACTGTTGCCGGTGTTGTCACCAACTGGGCCCTTGTTACCAAGGCGCACGGTACCCAGTCCTGCATGGACCCCCAGGTTATGGAGGCTCGTGTTGTCATCTCCTCATGTGGTCACGACGGTCCGTTCGGAGCCACTGGAGTCCGCCGCCTGGCTGAGCTCGGCATGATTGAGAAGATGCCTGGCATGCGTGCTTTGGACATGAACGCCGCCGAGGACTCTATTGTTGCCAAGACTGGAGAGATTGTCGACGGTATGATTGTCACCGGAATGGAGGTTGCTGAGGCTTACGGCACCGCTCGCATGGGTCCCACTTTCGGTGCCATGTTGTTGTCTGGTCGTAAGGCTGCCCACCTTGCCCTTGAGAAGGTGCAGAAGAACGCTAAGGCCGTCGGCAAATAGAGGATGATCGCCGCCTCACGTACATATATCATTTTATTCATATTCACAAGCATAACATTTCATGCTTGCTTCATATACTCTTCAAATATATCCTCATTGTGAAACCCCGTTTATTTCTGCTGTTCATCCATCAGAACCTCTGCCAAATTGGTCAAACTCCGGAGATTCGGATGCTATCGGATGCCGGGAAAAGTCGGATGGAGGCTCCATTACATAAGGTCGGGTGTGGCTTGGCACCGCGGCTCCGATCTTGAATCTTGCAAACATTTGACAGAAACCAGGAGTACATATTGATATAGAGCTCCCTTCTGAGACATGCTTGCAACGGAAGGGAGGTCCTCTCGCATCGCCTCTCCATCACAGCCCGGTACACCTTCTTCTGCGACTCGATCCCGAGCTCCTAGCCAAGCTGGCCAAGACTTGCTGACTGGCCGCGCTTCCCGCACGGCCCTCAGTCGGGGAAGCGAGCTTCCTGGCTCAGCTATTGATGTTATCGCCGAGGGAGACGACAATGGTAACCCGGATCAGAGCAACCTTCTTGCGACGGATGTACTCAGCAATGCGGACGGTAGTCATCATAATGCCGCACACTCCCCTCCGCCATCACCCCCACTCCTTCCCTCGCAACTCCTCACCGCACATGAACAGGCCTTCCAAGCTGCCCAAGCCGCTCGCCTCAACCAACTTCAAACTGACTTGATGGACAAATCCAAAGTCCCCGAGAGTTACTATACAACCTCCAAGAAGGAAGGACTAGTTTTGGATTTTGTAAACAACTTTGCCCGACAGTATGCGCAGCTGTTCCCCGGCCGGAAGGAACTTCTCCTTTGCCCTCCCAACCATTTTGGTATCAAGGTTTGTTCCTGACCTTTGAATCGCTTCAGGGCACACGCGAACGCACTTTTCCTGATCTTTGGGTGTGCTAGAAATTCGTCTGTGCAAGTATAAGACCTACCAAACTGCCTTACCGGCAATTGTACGATTACCGCGGCTGTGCCAGCTTTGTTGCCGAGTTTCTCTCTTACAAGCCCCTTGAGCCCGCCCACGAACTGGTTAGTTTCTCGGTTGACCTCGGTTGCGCAGCAGAAATTGAATGTTTGGTTTTTCCCCCCTCCCAGCCCCCCGTCATCCCAGGTCCATCCTACACTCTTCATCTTCAGCAGGGCAATTCGTTTGATTATGCAATCTTGTTGGTTTCTCTGCTGAGGGGGGTGGGGTACGACGCGTATGTCGTGTCGGGATACGCCTCACGGGTCCTCACGCTCATGGACGAGTCATCGGTGGATAGCGATGTCGTCGGTATCACCAGTCCAATCAAAGGGCAAGGGTCAACCTCATCGATTCCCTCTGGCGAGCAACAAGGAGGACCAGCATCTGTAGCGGCGTCACATACATCTTTGGCAGGGGGCGAACGGACCAACGCAACCGGTGGCAATGCAGCGGGAGCTGCTGCCACCGCTGCGGGTGGAAAATACCGCGTTAAACCCCCTCGACACCTACGAAGTGTCTTTTTGGTCAAGCAAGAAGAGAAGAAGCGGGCCAAGGAATTGCAGGATGCTGAGCTGAAGCGAAAGAAGGAAGCCGAAGCTCGAGCCGTGAGTGGTTTTTTCTCGATGCCCAGCGAGTTTTTAGCATTGACCAATTGGCTATGTGATAGATGATGTCTGAAGACGATGATGAGTTAAAAGGACTGCGCATTCACGCGTGGGTCTTGGTCTTGCCCGGGAAGCGAGAAGTGGCCGAGTCGTTTTTCATTGGTAAGATTTTGTCCCATTTTGAATATCATCTTTGGGCGCGCAAATTCATTTTCTTTGATTTGGACTGACTAGAGCCTGCCAGCGGCCGAATCTTCTCGACAGATTGCGAGCATTATCTTGGCGTCGAAAGTGTCTTTAGTTCCATCAACTATTGGGTCAACATGCAAGTCTGCTACGAGGGTCTAAAGGTCAGTCAGTGATGCCTGATAAAAAAAGCCCACCGACTTGTTATCTGACTGATTTTGATATAGGGCATTTCGTTTGACTTGGGCGATAATTCCAAATGGGAGTTTGTGTTGCTGGATAATACTCAGCCAGGTGGAACCGACCCCAATTTGGACGACCCGGATAAAGCAGAGGGAGTTTCGGACGACGAGGATTCCGAGAACGAAGTGGAAATATTGGATCTGGCGCCTGGTTGGGTCGAGAAACTCAGTCTGGGACGCGAAGAGTTTGAAAGTCGGTGCCCGGCCGGGCAAAAAACCATCATGTACCGAAATGCTCGACATGTAACGTTTGTTTGCCCTAAGTACTACAGCTATACTCGGATGCTAACGATACTCTGATAGGAAATCTTTGCAGATTACTTCCGAACCGATGGAATGGTATCGCGGACTACATTCTATGCCGACGAGTCGTGCGGGTTCAATGGTGAAATCCACGAGCAGTTTGCTAATCGAAGGTACACCACCTACCATCTGAACACTAAAAAACCCCATTCACCATGTTTGCAGGGATAAGCTGCGCACACGAGTTCGGGTCCCGTACGATGGCAAAGTGCACGAATGTTTTGATCCCGGACGACCCCATGGCTTGAAAGAACACATCATCATTGATGATCGGACAAAGGAAATGCATTTTTATCCTTCGGCACGATCTGATGGGCTAGTCAAACGCGTAGATGATATTGTCAAGGTATACTCTGTTGTATATATCTGCTTATGGGGATGTTTTTCTGATCATTCAGGGAAGATTGTTGAAGAGTTTACCGAACGGGAAGATCGCTTGGTTTACCGTAGTATTTCGTTTGATGGAGAGCCGGTGTGTTTCTGCTTTCCCCAAGCTCGCGGGCAACGACTAAATATCAATTATCATGTCAGGAAGACGACCAAAATAACCGAGGGGCTATGATGAAGATGGCTGAAAAATACGACCGGAACCCAGGTCAGCAACTCCTGGACGTGTGATGGTTTTTCAAAAACTAATCGGCATGCTATTGTAGACATTCCCTCGCATAAAGACCCCCAGAAGCGAACATACCACCTGAAGGAGGACAAGGTATGCGAACAAATGAACCCACCGACACCGGGTTACTCATACTCTCATTTTCTAAGATAAACGTCATCTACCATCTGGACGACAGCAAAATCATTCCATCGACTCGTGAGTTTCACAAGCCTACAGCAGAGCAAAAGAACAGCTTTCTGGACTTGACTGTTAGTTTTGAGGTACAATACTGGAATTATGTACCCACTCGCCAACCCTGAAACTGATTCGCTTGCGCTAGGTGAACCCCTATGCGAAACCGCCGAAAAAACAACATTTGTTGGCCGAGCTTCTTGACTGTCTTCGTGCCGAGCAGGCATGTCTGGCCGCAGTCAAGGGGTCTGACCGAGAAGTAAAGGAAATTCTCGCTGCCCGTCAGGCGGAAGAGAAGGATGTGGCTCTTGTCATCTCGTTTTATGATACCATCAGGAATCAGGCGAAACTACCCAGTGAGGAAAAGAAGGAAACGTACAAGGAGGAGGAGGAAGCCAAGGCAACCGATTTGGACTATCTTTCACCCTTTGTGGTCAATTACGTGAGTTCACTCAATAAAAATCCCCGTTTTGACGTGGCCTTTGACGCGATAAGTTACAGGCCAATCCCAATACTCTCACTCGGGAGGAGGCTCTACAGGTCAAAGATGCATGCCTCAAATTTTTCAAAGAAAGACTCATCGAAAAAGCCAACATCATACAAGGACGACTGGACGAGGTTACGGCCGAATATCAGCGTCGACAATTGGCATACTCGCGAAACGCCGATTCGATGACTGTGGAAGAGACTGAAGAGTATGTCAAATTCTGTAACGACGCATTATTCAAGATACACATTTTGGAAAAGCGATTGGCCAAGGTACGAAGTCCTATACGTTACAATCGATGGTGTGAAAATCCTCACCGGAGTCATCTTCTATAGCACAAGGAGACCGCACCAGAACGTTATATAGAGCTGGACTCAAAGCTGAAAGCCGACTCTCGTTTACAGCCTGCCTTTGCTCATTAAAAGCACCTTTTTTTGATCATGTTGCTCCTTCTCCCACTACATTTTTTGTTTGGTAAGGCATAATATTCACTGTACATAACACGCCATAGGAAACGTGTGCCGATTGTATTAACAGAGGACAGATGGGGTGGCGTAGAGCACAAGTATTACATAGAAAACTGGAAACGTTGTGCGGAGTTAACAGGGATAAGGTGTCGGGATATCATGCTGCCGATGCTTGGCTAATCTACACATAGAACCTAAAATACAGTGTAACCTGGTCAGCGAAAAGACCAGGAGTAATGCTAAGCGGGGTGAACTTACTTTTTGTTCAGCAAAAAGATCAACAAGTTCAGGTTGACTTTGGCGCCTTCCATCAAAGTCATGACAGTCTCATTGTTGTACTGCGCTGCCAGCAGATCCTCCAGTTGCAATTCGCATTTCTCCTTCATCGTCACACCAAAGAATGCAGCCTCAACCAAAAATACACCAGCTTCGTCCGAAGATATTGTGAGCGTTACTTGGCCATAACGCGACGATGAAACGTCATCGATCGACAAAAGGACTCCCTTCTTGTACAGTTCCGCCGCGGTATACTTGTACGATCCAAACTTGGGAACTTTGCCAGACTTTTGCAGCGCTCTCTGATGAGCATATTGACGGGTGAAAGGGAGTGGTCGCTTTCCTTTGCTATAATGACAACAGCATCAGTGGGTATTCCAATAGGCAGCTCTTACGTTCAACTTACTGTTGCTTGGTCCGTAGCTGCGCCATGCATGTAGAAATGTAGTCATGATAACTCTTCTTCTGGTCATCCAAATACACAGCTTTTTCTTCCAGATTTTTCAGGGTATTTCTCAGACTTTCGAGTTCTTTCCTTCGCCGTGATCGTCGGCGGGACTTTGTAAGCATGTCTTTAGCGATGGAATTGAGCATATCTTGGTACTGATTGGATTTGCTGACTTCGCCTTCAGCTTCCAATCTTGCCATTATCTCGAGTGCACGGCGCTTCAGCGCAAAGAACGTCATTCCTGACCTATTTGGGTATAAGATTTTCATCCCACAATTGAGTTCATAGCTTAAACTCACCCTGCCCCATCCAAGCGCACGACGCTCATGGTGACACTAGCTCTTGCCAATTGTGGATCACTGCCTTTTTCCCCTCCACCCGACAAAGCATTCGTGCTTCCCTGCACACTCCCAGATCCACCCAAATTCTCTTTACTGGCTGTCATAGCTGTACGATCTTGCAGTCCCCGCTTAAGATGGGCTTGCTGCTCCTCCTGTTCCAGATACTCTTGATATGATGCCTCTTCCGCTTCAGTTACAGGGGCCTCAAGAATATCAAGCAGATTCCGACCGGACTGGATGCGAACCACGGCAATCGTGTAACGCTTGGCATCATTCCACAAAGCCCTGACGCGTGCAGCTCTTTCATCCTCCAAAGACGGGAAGCGGTTGCGCAGCCGGAGCTCGATTTCAAACCCGCCTTCCTCCTGTTGGGGTGGGACAGGCTCTAAATCTTTCAGGACTTGTCTGATGTTATCTTTCTCATCGGGTGCAACGTCCTGGATGTGCTCCATCAATACTTGATGTAAGTGGAAGATTTCCCCGGGAGTAAGTTTGACAGTCGGCCGAGACTTCTGAGCCATACTGGCGTATTCGTTCATAGCCTCTGCATATTCGTCTTCTACCTCAGCATCAACTGTGGAAGCTACAAAGGGTTTAGCTTCATTACTTATCTGGGAGTCAATCGAGACACTCACCTTCTTTGAAAAACGCCATGAAGTTTTTGAACATCTCTGAGATGTACTCGTTGAGATCTCGGTGGTTTTGATCGTCCTGATTTGAGAATGGTTTGCCGACCGACATCTGATGCAGCATTTTTGCAATTTCTGCCAAATTCTTTCGCTGGATCGGTGTGAGACTGCCCGCGACTGACATATCAATGACTTCAAACTGCTCGGGTTGACTGGAATAATGCCACACGCGTAAGAGTCTGAAGGTGTTTGCTTGTCGTTTGCTCAAACTTACATGATGGCTGGGCTAATGTATCGGTAATATATGAAGTTTCCGCCAACCAATCGAATAATTTCGTCGTCATTTCCGGGGAAACGCCGCTGTGTAGAAAAGTCAACGGCATGTTCTCTTCGCTTACAACCTTTCAAAATTTACCTGCAGCGTTTCGCGCAATTGCCGGGCCAAACATCGTAAACCAAATGGCATGCTCTTCACAGACTGAACGATGGCCTCCAGGTACTGATTGGTCAGTTCTTTGATCTTGGCAATTCCTTATAGGGTGGGATTGTAAGACGAAGCCATCTTGGTGACTGAATATGGTAACTCACGCGCAGTCTGGATCTGGTTAACCTCCGGATCCTCCATTGCCTGTTTCGGCGATGCATCGTACGGGCGGGAACTTTTTTCTCCTGTCTTTGATTCCTCTTGAACAATCAAACTTCGGTAAATCTGTAAAAAACCGAGAGTCAAAAGTCTGGTCGTGAAGTTGTACTGATTTTTCTTTCATACCGCAAGAGCGTCTGTTTCAAGGTTGAGGTCCTTGTCAGCGAGGACGTTCTTGACCAAGGGCTCCACAAGACTGCGCAGATAGTAGGCATTGCTTCCACGTCTGTAATAAAACCGTGCGTAAGATTAGTGTGGCAAGCTGAAATATAACGTGTACGCACCTAGTGTAGTCAACTACCAAGCGGATGAAAAATGGATCTGCCCGCCAGAATTCTTCCAGGCTGGATATATCGTCCACTTCCAATTTAATCGCTTCCTATAATTTCAGGACCTCGTCAATACACTGGCATATCCAGAAAATTGGCATGTTACACGTACCTTGAACAGACTTAACAAAAGTGATTCTACTCTTCGATCTTGTGCGTAACCGTAAAGTGATAAAACGACTTTTGTGAGAAATTTGGTGGCACTTGCTCCAGTCATCTTGTTCATGCTGAAAACTAATTTCGCCAGGTATTGTGGTTGCGTTTGCAAAAGATAGAATAATTCTTCGTAATGCTTCCGGCGGGATGTACTCTCTCGGTCCTTCGCTCGCAAATTGACGGTTGAAGAGGACTTCTCATTCAGTTGATTCTGACTCAAAGTCATGCGCATTTTCTTGGAAGTAAAGTGTATTACTTCATCAAGGGAGATTCGATTTCGGACCAGAAGGGAGATTTTGGTGTCCAGATCAGCTACTTCAGCTTCCAATGTAATATTTTCACGAATACGCTTGACGACTTGTTGGCGTAATCGCTCCACCTCTAATCCGTACTCGTCAGTTTACACAGGTATGCAGTGAGTTATCATGACGAACCTGTATCCTCCTCAAAGTCGTTTTCGTTATCTTCAAGTAGATCCATAAAGTTCCGCAAAACTTTGGTGGAAGGGTTATTCACATTGGCTGCAGAAAATGGAAGTTAGCCACTGCGCAAAGATGATTCAACCGCGTATAGGCGGACGGAAACCTACATAGTGTCTTATACGCCTTGGCGAATCGTTTCGCTCTCCACATTGCTTGGATTTTGGTCACCGAGTCGGCTTGGGCATTCAAATAATTTGCCCGTTCCAGATAATGACGACGCTGCTTGCGCCCTTTAAATCTTGCTTGCAACTAGAAACTCAAATCAGTATTCACACAACTGGCGACCAAATATCAGGTAAGTGTACCTTAGTCCACGCCACTTCCTTCCCATGAATGTCGGAAACACGCTTCTTGTAGTTTTGCCGGGCCTTCCGACCTTTCCAGGCCGCCTGCAAGCGCATAATCGACTTTTCATTGTCTGCAAAGCGTTTCTGTTTCTCCATGTAACGTTTCCGTTGTAAATGCATGCGAATGGCGGATTGAGCGCGCACTACGCTTTCAAGGTACTCTTTCTGTCTCTTTTCTTCGAGAGCGGCTTGTTGGGCACGATACTTGGTCAAGGTCTCCTGATATCGCTTTCGAGCCATGTAACCCCGGAACTCGGCTTGCAGCTTGACTACCTGATCGGAATGTTGTGCTAACTCTTTGTGGCGCTCTAGTAGATGCAACAACTTTTAGTCATTGAAATATGCCGCACAGTGTAGGGCTGTTCATACTCTGCTCTTCCGTTTCGACCGGTTCTGGTGGGGCAACTGGGGCAGCTTCCGGTTCCGCAAGTTCTTTGGACAGTGCGTCGCCAACACTTTTGAAGGCGGGCATTGTGACTCCGGCTTCTTCCAAAGACTGTTGTGTGGCATCGAGCTGTTCCTCTAAATTGTTGGTGTTAGAACATTCCTGCGGCAGCTACCAAAGTGCCTAACCTGTGAAGGAAAGCTGTCCAACGAGGTTCTTCATCGATGGTGCAAGACCCCTTTTGGAAAGAAGATGGCTGCAAACCGGAGGTAAGCCAACCCGCAAGAAGTATACCGACTGCGCATATCTACCTGAGGGCGTGAATGCAGTAGATGACCTTGGGGATGTTCTTCTTGTCGTATAAATCCGTCAGCTCAAAGAAAAATACATCCGGTAATCCCACCCTCCGCATTGCCTCAAACAGGAAGTTTATGTTATCTGAATGGCGAAATTGCAATCTTGTTCGGTCTTCGAAAATTCTCTTCACACAAGTTGGTTCAAAGGATTTTGCGAGGTGAGCTAATACTATGCCGTTGCGCATGTCTTCCTCCAATTCACTAATAGGCACAATTTGCAACTTTGTGCAAGCTTCTATCCATCTGTAGCGGGGATGAGCACTGAGTTCCATTTCATGATGAGCAAAGGTCTCACTCTTTTGCTTCCGCGATGTGACATAGGTACTCATAAGCCTGCAGTTGTTGACGCTCGGCATCAAGCCAGCTTGCGTCTCGGGTATGCTCCTGATCGCCTGCGTCATGCTTGAACCGGATTCTTCCTTGAACTCCTGAGAACGGCCAATAACTTGTTACAGGGGGCAGTCCAAACATCTGCAAGTATATTCCTTACCTGCGACGTCGCCAACGTCTAGCGGAATTGCAGGAGCGTCGGGGGAGGTGCTCCATGTACTGCTCGCCGGACTAAGAGGGATCAAAGTGGCATCCGCCACGGAGGAATGTGTCTCCGCCATTAGCTCGATCACGAATAGTAAAGGCTATGTAATTTGCCAGCACACCACCACTTTCAACGACACACTAGTTTCGATGTTGCTTTTACGAACGATATTGACGAGCCTTTCAGATCGCACCCGGCGGGCCAAGTGGATTGTTTGCTGACCCAATTGGCTTGAACGCGCCCTGGAATCAACATCCACGCTTGGCTCGATCCATCGAGTAAGCAAACGAATCACGCAGTGCGGTCGATAACGCGTCGGTGGTTGAAACGTCGCCTCTCAACCCCAATTCCTCACCACCACCTTGACAATTCGACTTTCAACTAACTTTAATCCTCAACCTTTCATCCAGCTAGGCTTTCTCGTTTGGACTACATTACTTGGACCCGAAGAACGCATTCTCCATTTGTATTTTTATTACTCAGTCGGATATCTGGACATCGCGCGTGGTTTGGACCTAGTGAAATAGCAGAATTGGTGAAGGGCCATAATGGAGGAGCCAACAGTATTTGCCGTTGCTTTGGACCTGGGTGCTTTGACTTTGATACCGGACATCGAGAAGGCAAATGTCCCGCCACCAGGTATTTGGAGCCTTCCACCGGAGATTATATTCCAACTTTCACGGTACTTGACATTCACGGACAAGGCAAAGAGTACGTACCATCGTTGATTCAGCATCGGAGAATCTGCTCAACACCTCTTTAATAGCACGACTTGTTTCCCGCCAGTTTGAAGATCTATTCTGGACGCCTTCCGCATGGAATGTTTTCGATGGACTTGTGGCCACGAATCCGCACGAAAAGAATAAGAGTGCAGATCTCACGCAAAAGCTAATGCACCGCGTTCTGGCGTCGTGCAGCAAATCTGTTCGTAGTTTCAGAATCCAGAACTTGCAACAAGATAGCTTGTCCCATCTGGCAATGTGCGCCAATCTTTCGGAACTTGTTTTACACCACATGGAAGGAGAGATTCTCTTGAAGAGTATGAGAGAACTGAGCCTGTCAGGGGCCTTCATTCAGGTAAGATATCAGCATTCAGGTCCACACGAAGGTATTTTCAAATCTGATCACTGCTTCCGTTTCTGAAGTTGCGAAAACTGGATATTACCATGGATGATTACTGTTACCCTATATTCACCTCAGACGCCGTGGACTACATGTTAGCGCTGATTGGCACATCTTGTGTTCGATTGGAAGGTTCGTTTTTAATGGACCGAGCCTCTGTAGTGATTCAGCGTACTGAAATATTTCGCGTAATCAGAACTCCACTTTATTACCAACAGTTCCCTGACGCGTAAGGGAATTCAATCACTTGTTTCCGGTTGCCATCATTTAGAGGTATTATCACTATCATCTTGCCATGTCATTGCCGATGAAGACCTGGAATTCCTTGTCGCTGCTCCATGTGCCTCATACCTTCGATACCTATGTCTGCTTCAAGCTCCCAACGTTACGGATATCGGCCTCGCCGTTCTCGCTTGCCACCTGCCTGGGCTGGAAACTTTTTTGATCCACCACAATAATAGCATCACAGATGCTGGCGTAGGCGAGTTGGCGGCGAGATGCAAGCGCTTGCAGTGGATCAAACTTGTCGGTTGTCAGAATGTGACGCTGGGTGTGCTGGACGACCACAATTTTGAGGGTATTTTGGACTGTCCTATTGTTCATGATCCGATCTGGCCGGTCGGGCTTGGTTTCGCATATAGGCGGATGACAAAGTAGTACTGGATACTCGATGACTTTTTTTTAAAGAAGACCTACTGTAGAAATTGTACATTTACGCGTTTTTATTCCCACCCCACATATCCTTTGTAGCCCCCCCAATGATTGATTTTTGTCTTGGCTGTAGATCAAACTCCCGCCTTGCTCTTTTTTGGAATAACATTACCCTGAGCCTCATTTCAGGGTCATTTCCGTGGTTCTAGAATTTTTTTATGACCGTATTGGGCTCGCACTAGAAAAAATTGGTAAACCACTTCTTGCCCATGTGCTCTTGAGGATTGAACTGATGAAAATCTAGTGGAATTCACCGTTGTCATTCGAGCGCTGGGAATTATGGGCATCAGCAACTTGCGCCAGTATAACGGGGACTACAATAGTCACCGGCGGAAATATAAACCAATCGCCTATGGGACATTTTGGCCAGAGCTTTCGCTGCCACCGGAGGAACAAATTCACTCAGACGCGGCCCACGTTGCCAGCAGTGCGGAGGATGATATGCAGCCAGTGTCTCTCATTCTCTCGGATGTTCGAATCGGGCCTTGGCTGGCCGAGATTTTGAGCCACATTGATGACTTTGGTGACTGGCTAATTGTAGCGGCCGCTCGAATAATAGTCGCACTGGCTTTTCTGGTCGGTGTGCACATCAGAATCCGCAGTAGGTCACTGCGCTACGCGAACCATTTTCCAATCTAAAGTAGATGAGCGCGACTGTAACGTTGACTATTGGCTGTACTTTTTCTATGTAATTCATCTCTGACACGATGGTTGTTCCATGAAGATCTATATATATACAATTTGTGCCATCAGCACCCCATATCTACAATGCCCATAAAATACTGACGATCGCCAGAGCTGTTGACCCTATGAACCAACTTATGGTGCAGGCGGGCCGGCTGCGCAAGCCATAGGATGCAATTTGGAATGGATAGAATATATCATCTGGCAATCCCTTTACCAGCTGAGGTGGCGGGGGTAATACCATTTCGGGCGGGCCCCGGACATAGAGGAAGGTTACGGTACTAGCGATGTGGAATGGTTGTGTAGAGGATAGGCAGTCAATTACATTGGCACACGACCAGGAAAATGAGCCCAAAGTAGGTCGGAATCGTGCGCCAATGATGTTGGGTTGTGGTGACGTACTGATACCTACATCAGCGATAAGGAACTCGATATTTACATTGGTGAGGAGATTGGAACAACTAGAGTCATCGGCCGATGAAACCTAAACCATTTCAGTATAAGTGACCGTAGGAGCAAAGTTTCGCTGCTCATCCAAGTAACTAACCGGTGTACCAACTGGCAAAGCATTGATGACTGTCAACCAGTCGTCCAAGGCTGAGCCAGAGCTTCCCGTCCGTCCCACATGCGATATTCCCATCAGCGACTGAGTTTGTATGTTGTAAATTGTTGTCGCTAGTGCTGTACAACCTGCTGCCAAATCAGCCAGAGCCAGGTGCAAGGTACAGCCTGTGGCGACGTTTGTTCCGAAAGTTACGGGCAGCCGTGCGGCAGGGTTGGTTGGGGAGCCGCAAGTGATACGACCAGTGCCTGCATCGTAAATATTTTGGGGGATCGAAAGACCCGATGCCTGGACGGATATAGTCCCGCCCGAACGCGTTCCAGCTAAAACGGGCCGGCCGAATACATATCCAGAGTTCCCAGAGCGCACGGCGGGCGTGGTTCCTCCTGACTGCCAATAGTGTCAAAAGCGTTCAAAAAGGTCACGTTTTTCAAGAATACCAGACTTACGAGGGCAAAGGTGGCTGTAAAGCGCTGCTCTATACTTCCCGTACGCGCATCTTGTGAAGACAAGGTTGCTTGCATTTTTATGTCCACTATTGTAGTCACTTCTGGCGAAGAAACCGCATATGTAATAACGTACGAAATCTATTGAATTTACATTATATCGTGTTACCGGCTGAGAAAGTCGGTCTAAACTCACCAGCGAAACAGCATTATCGCAGTTTTGCGTAACTGGATTGAATGTGGGATTCGCACAAGTGATCGTTGCCCCTGCTGCGTTGACACATGTGGCACCAATTGCAACCGTTGAGCCATTCACTGGATTCTAAGCCTATGTCAGTCTCGTGTTTGCAATTTTCGAAAGCCAATTTGCCGACATACCGCAATAACACTTAATGCCGAATAGTATCTATAATCAAAGGCTGTTCCAGCGGTACACTGAGTACCGTTGGAATTGAGTGCCCTCGCGCATGCAGAATTTTGGGCCTTCAGAAATCCTATGTCGAGCGGTGAGACAGCTGAGTGGGTGCCTTGTACAGAGGGCCTACCTACTTGCAGGCGAAGTGTCTTCACATAAGCTACTTATTCGCGCCACTGGTAGTCGCAATGCGGTTCGTAGAGCAGGTGGACCAGGAAATGCAACTTGAATGATGTCTCCATACTATGACACCCTTCAACATTTGATCTTGGGCCCTTATCTTGAATGAAAGAACGCGTTTACGAACCTTGTATGCCGTGCGTGGTAAACTTTGCGGAGTAGAGGCGGTAGAGCTGTAAGAGTATGGGGCTTGCTGAAAAATATTTTGAAAAGTTCCGGCAGTTGTATAAGTGCTTGGCGACGGTAAAGCGAACTTGCGGACCGATCCTGTTACGTGAAAGTCGCTTAATCTCTGCCTTCAGCTCATCATGGTGTCTCCAAATCATTTCCCACCTTCCCGCACTGAGACACATTGGTCACCTCCTTGCGACAACACTGCCGCTACATTGTTGAGGGCCGCGGAGGCATGGCAAACGGAACCAGCCGAAGCTCCTCCCACCGGCACTTCTGACACCAGGCCAGACTCTGGTAAACATTCTCCCCGAAAATACGATGCTCGAGCTGCAGATGAGCAATCGGGGTCACAGCAGCAGTTTGGATCACATAGATTTGAAGTCAAGTCGCAAATACACGTAGCAGCTGCGATGGGAAATGTCATCAGAGCTGATCCCGCTTGATGTAATGAAAGTCTGACAGGTTACCTTGTGCGTACACAGACGCCAGGGGAAGTATAATTACTAGACATGCCCATAGTATACATATAGTCGAGCATTGTGTGAGCCACCTATCCGGCCTCATCTTGATGCACTTAACGCGTCGGCCATGCCAAACGCGTCGACGCGTTTGAATGTCAGAACTGGCTGCGCCACAGACTCGGCCTTGAGACTCTCCGAAACGTTTCTGGAAGAAAAGATTAGGAAAGGACTATCAGCAAAGCAAATAAATAAAGTCTACACTACATAGCACATATATACAAGCTGATGATTCTACGTTTGAACTTTACTATCAACTTTGACGGTCGAAGACCGTGCTCTGTTTTGGACCATCCAAAATCCAAGGTTTTGCACAATGCTAAATCCTGCAGAAGATGCCCACAGCAAGTTTAACGCCTGAATCAAGACATTAATACTTAATACCGCAGTGGTATGGACGCTCAAGGTACTATACCATGGGAACTTGTGTTGCAATCGGAATCATGACGAGGGCAAGGAGCCGAAAGAGGCCAGTCACCAAGATATTTCCTTGATGTCCTCGAAGTTGCAATAGGGCATTGTTAAGCTGCACTTGCATCAATAAATTAAGGTTGAATTGAATGCCATGACATATCCCACCTCTACATTCATCAGGTACATGGCGCCAATCGCAATGGGAAAAATCATTGTGGGATCAGTCGCCGACAGGTCCACAAAGAAGGACGTTCCGCCTGTGGTAAAACCATCGACGGGGGATGAGGGGGTATCGAGCCAGGGCGAAGGAAAGGCGGCCATGCGTCGGAGGGCAAGAGAGGTCGTGATCCAGAGAGGGATTTGTGCTAGCGGGAGGATGATTGTTTTGATCGGATGGCAGTTGTAGGTTTTGAAGAGCTCGCGGGTTTTATTGCGGTACTGTTGGGCCGGGGATTAGCTTGATATATCGCAGCTTTGTTGCCCACCCACGTACCAAAGATTTTACTTCCGCCACACTTACACCCTCTGGACCGCCTCGTCTCTTTAACATCTGCCTAAAAGTGGCCTCCCAGGCTTTGATTACTGGCGCTAAACTTGCTAGCCGTGCCATTCGTCGTCGCTGCTGGACCGCCAAAGGAAAGGTAATCGTCAAACGAAGGGCGGTCGTAAATCCAATGATGGTAAGCCACCAAGGCAGTCCTGTGCTGGACTGTGCGAGTATCAACGCTGTTTCAGTGAAAGCAACTGGGGAGAAGGACAAACTAGATTCTTGCAGAGCAGGTGGTATAGAGGCCAAGGCAAGCACGGACCGTGGTGGAATGTAGGTGGTGGAGGGTTGGCGAAGACATGACTTGGATCGGATCGTGGACGTTGACAAGGTATAGAAAGCGCTCAGTCTTGAAGAAGTTGAACAGGCTGGCAGAGCGCTGCCTAACCAGCCCATTTTTATCCGCTTCGTTTTGAAATGATTCATGTTCATGTAATGTCCTGCTGGAAATTTTGATTTTGACCGGAATCTCGACGTTTCGCCGGTGACAGTCGTGTCACTTTCAAAGCCACACGTCACGGGGACGGTTGCTTTTCTCCCCAAATTCCGATCGCAGTCACAAAGTTTTTGTTTTACATTTACCTCGAAGCTACTATCGATCCTTAAGTCCATCAGCATGTTCAACCTTGCCCGCTCCACCCTTCTTGCCCGGCCCAGTATGCTCGTCCGCCCCGCCAGTGCGTCCCTCTTTGCTCGGTTCATGTCCACCAAGCGGATCTTTGTCGGTAACCTGCCCTGGACTGCCGGTACCGATGAACTCTCCTCAATGTTTGCCGAGTTTGGCGAAGTCAAGGCCGCTCGCATCATGACCGACCGTGACACTGGACGTAGCCGAGGATTTGGATTTATCGACATGGAGGACGACGCTGCTCTCAAGGCTATTGAGTCTTTGGATGGCAAGGAATTCAAGGGCCGTGAACTTCGTGTAAGTTGCTACCACTACTATTAAATTTGTGTGAACCACCGTATTGACCCCGCATCCTTTTCAGGTGAACGAGGCACAACCCGCTGTTGAGCGTCCCCGTCGGGACTTTGGTGGTGACCGTGGTGGTGACCGAGGGGGTGAGCGAAGAAACTTCAGCCGCGACCGTGCACCCCGGGACGGCGACCGTTTCTAGAGTGTCTTTGTAGCTACCTACCCACAACCATCTCCCCTCCTCAATAGCCATCGCCACCCCTGCTCCGCATATAAGCACATTTACCGTCCTTATCAATATCTATTTATTTGCAAGGTTTAATCCCCACCCATCGGCCAATACTAATTTGTGCATCACTCACTTGTAAATACATCTATAGTCTTCTCTATCAGCTGAGGCCATGGTTTTGGTTCAGACAGTATCACTTTGTCATGGTGTTTGGAGCCGCAATTGATCACGCAACCACTTTGAGTCCTTGTAATATCTACAAGGCCTCAATATTTTGGAGAATGGGCGCAATCGAGGATGAACTCACTTGGGGTCGCACAGTTGGATGGCTGTTCTTGTGTAGCAATAGTAATATCCGAGTTGCACTGCATTCAAATTAGCTATCAGCTTACATCTTGCTCTTTGCTGGATGACCTTACCTATGCGATAGATCGAATAGACTGTAGTGTACTCCGCTGTCCAGAGCTCGCAAAAGTGGTCATCACATCCCCTCAATGCTTTCTGTCCTCCGCCATCAAACACCAAAGTCAACTTTTATATGCTTGCCACTTACCGCTGCCATAATTCGACAAACAAGCATCACGACAAAGTACGCGCCGCTACCCCACAGTGCGGCCGCAAACTCACGCATCATAATGCTCATCAACCCCGCCCTAAAAGGATAACTTCCCGAAAATCCAATGAACAGGAGAAGGAGATTTGCGGCAAGGAGGAGGAACTGAACACTTTTTTGAGATGACATTTGCAGAACATCAGTCATCAACCTTTATCACAAAATTGAAAAGTTCAGAACTCACACATAGGCTATAACAACAGTAAAGTATTGCCCTCGTCTAGATTCAGCCAAAACTGTGGCCAGCAAGTCTCCAAACAGAAAGACTAGCAGAAGGATGGTCGTGGTTCGAAAGGTTTTGATGGACATTTTACGCTAAACGATCGCGCGTGAACGCGTCAAACAACTCTAAAGTCAAAAACGTTACCCATCTACTGCAGTTTGATATGTATATTTAAATGCAACAAAAATATATATGTTATGGACAACATAGTGTCGAAGTGTGGTCACTATTTTCGCATACCCAAAAATCATTTGTACAAGAAAAAAATTACTAGCCAGTCTCAAAGCCAGCTTTGAAAAGGACCAAGGATGGCGTCTGTTCACATTGAAGATTAACAAATGCTCATACAGATACGGTACCTGCAAACTATGTACCTTTTATGCTTTCGACGTATTGGGCTGGAACCCAATAGAGGTAGTAGTTTGACTTCTCGGTTGGTCCTAGCTGAAAGGCCAGAATGTGGTATTCCTCATGTCCCTTGATGGCTTCGGATGTTACACCTCTAATGCTGCCCAATCCCACTTTCTGAGTGCGCTCTATTCAAGATATGTTCAAATTCTGGTTCAAAGGGTCAATCAGATCATGAGAAACACACGAACCATTGGTGCCGATCCACACTTCATCACTCTCAGGCTTAAAAGTCAACCGGGTCTTGGAACCCCATCCATTCATCAACGACCGAACCCCGCCTACCGGTAGAGGAAGGCGCTTGCCGCGCATGCCTGCCTCAGCATCATCTGGCTTCCCCTTATCTAGAATTTTTTTGTGCTCCGTTGTTTCACTCAGTGATGTACGTGGTCGTGCGGCTGTTGTTATGATGAGAAACTTGGGTATCAAGTTGAGACGGGAGCATCATCAAATGCGTACCTGGCGCGTCCAACAATGGGGCCGTCACAGCAGCGGTTGCCAACTTCATAACATCTTCAGCTATTCCGGAACAGATTTAGAGCCCAAATCTGGTCATGGCTAATCAGGAATAACAAACCTTTGCTTGCCATTAGCATAACCTTTGCTCCATCTTTAATATTGGCGTCTTGCAATGTTTGGTCATCCTTGAGTATCCCTTCAAGTACGCATTATGAGTGCTTGCCGCAAAATGGGTCAGATATCATCGAACGCCCCCCACCTTTAAACAGCAGCTTTTGCATATTGGCATGGATTCCCGTCAATTCCTCCACCTTCTGTTTCAAATCCGTAACACATCTGGAAGTCACAAATGTCACATCATAGGTCCGTTTGCCATGAACAACTTTGAAGGTGACGGTGGGCATTCCTTCGCTCGATTCTATTATAATGCGACGTGGCAAGAGCGAAGATGGGCGTGGAAATGATATGATTAGAATGGTTTCTTTGAGCCCACATAGAGACTTGCTACAAACCCAGCCGGTCCACTTTGCGCTTCGTACCAGTTGTGCCGGGACTCGTGGGAGAATCAGAGAGATCGGTTGGCGGAGACACAGGAGTTACAGAACAGTCTGGGCTTTTCGCAGCCATCATATCTGCGTCTGGTTGTGGTGGACGCTAGTATGCGCTTGAGGTTATAGCGTGAATTCTAGAGACTAGAAGTGCTACAATTGTGGTGAAGTGACGGACGCGATACGAGACACTGCTGTTGGTCAGCCTGTCAAAATTGTTCGGTTTCTACATCAAACCCGTGGGTCAAACCGGGTCAAACCGAGAAAGCATATATGTATAGCTGCTCGAGTTTACCACAACATTGTCATAATTGGCTTGATGTGCCAGTTGCATCGGTATAAAGATAGTGTTTGGGGGCGAGAAAGAACAAATACAATGAGAGGAGACAGAAAACAAGAATTTACATGCGGAAAGAATGTTCGGTAAAGGTAATGCCTTCAGCTTCAAGCTTGCTGAGCATGGGTGCGTAGATGTCCTTGGTCATTGGTGCCAAAACACCCTTGCGGTTGAGAAGTCCTTATAAATGATAAACGATTAGGTGATGTTGGCTCCATGGGAGGCGACGCTAGCAAAACTTACCATCCAACATCATTTCAGCTCCAATGGCGGCTGGTAAACCGACCGTCTTGGCCATCGCAGAGTAGCCGTCTGGATCGCCGTAAGCAATCATGGTTGCGGTACGCTTCTCCTTGGCGAAACCGGCGGGTCCTTTGCCAGCCGAGCCCCAATTGATACCGAACTCGTGATGCATGGCGACCATATCACGTTCGCCTTCTTTGTAGACAAGACGGGATTGCAGCAATGAGCAGAAAGCGTCGAGGGGTGAGACGGCCGAAGCGGAGGCTTCTGTGGCCGGGAGAGCGAGCGCGTTGTCTGCAGAGAGCATACCAAGCCATTCTAATGCTTCCATGATACGAGCAAGCTTGACTGCTTGTTCAGGAGACTTCTCGGGAGAAAACTTCAATTTTGACGCAATAAGCTCACGCTTGTTGTCGTCTGTCTTTCCAAGGACGGTGCCTACGACCTCCGTCCATGGCATGCCGTTCCGGATATCAGAGCGGGGCTCCTTCTCCAAGAAACCAAGCTCGCGAAACATGGCCATCAGCTCGCAGTAACCTTTGTAACGGAGTGTACCGCGGAACATGGCATCCAATCCTTCCAAGTGGCCCAAATTGTAAAGCTGGGCGTATTTGAGAGAGTCTCGGTTGGGAATACCCTCAAGCGCGAAACCCTTGAACATTGGCACATCCACTGCTGATTCAAATAGCTTGTTTCCAGGAACCTCGAAAACCTTGCCGTTCCGTTTGAAACTGGCAGAGTTCAATCCTGCCAAGAGGACACCCCGTGGGCTCCAGCTAAATTTGTATCCAAGGGGATTGTCTGAGTTTTCGGGAGCAGGCAAACCACCACACCATGAGATGAATGACGTGATCTTGCCACCTTGCGCTTTGACATCGTCAAACGTTTTCATGGCAGTCAAATGGTCAATTCCTGGGTCGAGCCCAACTTCATTCAGAATGGAGATACCAGCGTGTTGTGCCCGCTTGTCGAGTGCTGCCATTTCTGGGGAAATGTAACTGGCTGTGACCATATTCTTCTTGTTTGAGATACAGACATCGGCAACAATAGGATGCATGGTGGCGGGAACAAAGCTGACAACCAAGTCGTGGTTCTTGACAAGTTCCGACAATGACTTTTTGTCTGACACGTTCAGCCCGGAAGTGGGGACTTGAGGCCGACCCGCAGCCAATGCCTTAGCTTCCTCCGCGTTGTTACTGGCAACAGTGACGGAGCGCCCAGGGTTCTTGGTCAAGTAGTCGACTAATGGCGCAGATACATATCCAGATCCGAGCAAGAGAACTCGCTGGTTAGCGGTGACTCGGATGCCCTGACCATGCTTGGCAAGGGGTTCGGCGAGGTTTTTCCGTGAAGGGGCCAGCTTGCCGTCAGCAGCGATCGTGGCGCGCTTCAAGACAGGGTGGTCTACGTTGCCCATCACTAGTTGACTGACATACGGGAAAAGGGCGTTAGAGAAGTACTCGCTGGCCTCCAATGGCAGTTCCGTGGGTAAGTTGTCGATAGACATGATTTGTATGCCCTTGCCCTCCATGTTGTTGTGGTTCTTTCCTGTAACAGGGTCGTACATAAATGTGGGGTTGTCAATAGTAGATGAATGGCTCATGAACTCCAGCGATCCGCCAATGTCACAAGAAATGTCCGCCACCGTCAACATTCTCAAGCGTTTTTCCAGCGCAAGCTGTCGGGTTTGCTCGGTGGTCAGCAGACGGGGGTATTGCTGGTCCCAAAAGATACCATTTACAAGGACGTTTGTGTAGGGTGCAATCTTCTCGTGGAAAACCGACATGTACTGTTCCGGGTGTTCATGATAGTGCTCCCGGTCAAACTTCCAGCCGTCTTTGCGGACAAGATAATCTTGGGTATTCACTTGACATCCGTACACGCGATGATTGCTCCAGCTTTTGCTGGCGTACAAGTCCTTCAACTCATCCGGGCTGACCCACTCGTGGGGAAGGTTTTTGAAGACATGCATGGCACCCCGAGCAACATTGCCATCACCAGTAAAAACAAATGACATTGGTCCCAGCTCACGGGGGAGACCATCATCCATAATGACCTGTCCAGTTCGCGTAACGTCTAATCGAGCATCCGCCAGCGTTCGGTACATGTACGACATGCCAATTGCCAAGAAAGGGTTTCCGTAACCCTTTGCCAGCAGGCGATGTCCCAGCCCGTGCATACCATCAATCATACCAGCGTAGCCAGCAAATCGACTGAACTGAACCACCCGCCGCTTGTTCTCATTGGTCATCAATTCGTAGTCAATGAGGTGAATCTTCTTGTCCAATACCGCTTGCAGAAGAGGCATGTTGTATGTTTGGCCTTTGTGAGTATGGGAAAAGAAGAGATAGGTTTTATCGGGGATGAGCTGATCAATGGGAACCTCCTTCACTCCAATAATAACATCTGCGGCAGAAATGTCTTCTTGTACAATAGCTCCAGCCTACGCGAAATCAAGCTGGTCGTAAGAATCACGACTTTCGAGACCAATGTAATTGCTCACGCACCTGACGATACTTCTCATCTGGAATGACTCGCTTCGTGCTCGGTTGGACGTATACAGTTGCCCCCGCCTCTTTGACCAGCCGCTCTACATGTTCTGGCATAAGTGCTACACGTCGTTCCCAGCGATTCTTTGCTTCGCGACGGACAGCGATAGAAAGCCGGGGTTGAGTCTCGGGAGCACCTGCATTGTAAGGAGAAGCGTATATTCGCCGAGACGTCGCCGTGCGCGAAAAGTGTCGACAAGAGACGGGTGCTCGTTGGCATCCTATCGTAGCTGTCACCGAAGATGTTCCTACTGTTGATGGGGCACCGGCAAGTGCTTTGGCCGCGGCCCGCTGGCGGCGAGCGAGCATAAGGGGAACCGAAGACAGCATGTTGATTGCTGTCTGATCAAGCTTCCGCTGGCAAGATCCTCCTCAGTCAATTGTGAAATGGCCAGAGCCCGGGAAATTTCAAAATGGCCCACAACTGTGGCGCGCCATGAATTCCGGGAAACCTCACGTTTCTCACCGTTATCACCGCGCGGCGAAGCAAAACAAATATAAGTTTGATCCACTAAATTTCTCGTAAGAACAGTAAGACATAGAGGAGAATATGCTACTATTCGCCCAAAACTAATCTATAAAAAAAAGAACCGACGGATATGTACATTTAGGGAAATTTGTCGATCTAAAAGGTATGTACAAACGACATGCCCTGGCATTCAATTCAGAGCTGGATGGCAAGGGCCTCGACTACAGGGATACGGAGGAATATGAGCGATAGGAAAAGCGGGGCCAGAAAATGACATGCTTACCGTGCCAAACACCGTGACTTGCCAGTCCATTCAGCGTCTTTTTGACAATGGTGGTTGTGTCTCGCATTTGGTCTCCGAGACGTGCCAATTCGTCACCCATGGCTTGAATTCGCTCTGGACCAGCCAGATTACGCTCAAAGTCCTGATCAAATGTGCGGCATAGTTGGGCGAATTGTACAGCGAGCCCGATAGGTTGCGACATGTGCTTCCAGATGGACGAAGCCTGATTGCATATATATTGTCAGTTCATAGTTGCTAGAATTCAGTAGTGAACAGCAGACTATCTCTTACCTTAATGTTCAAAAGGCATCGATCACGTATTGTTCGCGTGAATTTGTCGTGTAGTTCGATCACCTCATCCATTCCCACACAGAGCCTCAACCGTTCCATCAACACTTTAGATTCCGGATTGATGACCTGATGATGGACCTCTCATTAGTGAACGTGCCCGTGAACGTTTTACCGTGTAAGATTCATACCGCATCCATAAAGAAGACCTGCAGGTTTGCTAAGAAATGCCTCAATTGCATGCCGACAGCGCTGCGTACGCGTCCCATTTTTCGTAGCGCTCCGTTTTTGGCATCTCTTTGTTGACTCCAGTCCTCCGTACGCAGGCAGTACAGCGCGTACTTGACACGAATCAAAATGTGGAAAAACTGGTTGTAGATGCTGAAAGTCGGCAAGGTAAACAGGTTCTCCATCGGGAAGCGCAGCTGAGAAGCGATGAGCGACCCCGCATCAGCATGCATTACATGTTGTATAGTCACTTACGTCATATATAACTTCAATCCGATCCAGTTGCTCCAATTCTGACGGTAAATCGCGGACCGCATCAGAATTGCCTTTGAGGGTAAAAGAGAAGAAGTCCGAGGATACAAATCCACGAGCCGCTACTGGCGTTTCACACGCAGCCTCGTCAAATGCGCTGTTAAGGACGTGGGGTTCATAAACCAACTGACGCGTGGTAATCTATGGATTGTGGGCGGTTAGAAATAGAGTGCAACATATGTTCATGGCCCTGATTTCAAACCTTTTCAAAAAGATTCAGACAAAATGGATGCATGACCGCGCCGGTCGTGAACAAAAAAACGCTTTGAAGCGCAAGCAAGTGCTTTTCCAAATGACATCTCCGCATCAACAGACTGGTCAAGCGCCTGCCCATCTTTTCGTGCTGCATCTGAATAGGAGCGCGCAACAGGCTGGCTAAATGATTCTCGAGGGAGTGGTGGTAGACTAGTGCGTCCTGAAATCGTACTCTGGTTGCTGATGAAGAAGCAGATGCTGCCGCACCAAAGAGAATTGCGGAGAAAGCTACTGGAAAAAGATCGTTGACCTGAAGCCCTGGTGTTTGCCGAGATGCAGCAATTTGAGTGTCCGTAACGTCTGCATCCTCGGTCGGGACCGCACGCTGTAACCCTTTCAGAAAATGCTCAAAAAGTGGGACTTGCTCAGTTTGATTCAGCGTCTGCAACGCGACCTCTGTTAGTAAATTGAAAGCGCAGAATATGCAAAGTACAAACCGAAGATGGTTCCAATCGCCGAATGATGCTGACGCTTTTGCCACATTTGAGGACAATGTCACATATGGGTTGGAAGAATCTTGGCGCCAACACCTTTCCATGTTGATCGACACGCATAATAAAGCGCGATTGCCAGTCTTCACTCGCGCTCCGGTATTTGACGAAAAACTCGCCTCGTGGATCATCGATTTCTCCAATCTCGATCCATTGCTGACAGGATTCCAGGTATGGCTGCAGGGTATATAGAAGTAGAGCCTGGAAGATATTTTGATTATTGGCACTGCTTGCTGTCGCGTGGAGCAGCATCTGATTGTACAAGAGATCAAGAATTTGAGAAGCAATGGCGGCATTGTCGCTTGTTGCTGCAGCAGATACATGTTCAGCCACCGCAGAGGTCAACTAGAGAAGGACTTACTGGAGCATATCATCTTCACACATTGAACGAATTCGGCTATCTCACGCGTCGTATCTGATGAACCTTGAAGCCGCGATTGTAGCGCCAACAGGGATACGAGTTGCTGCTGGGCACAAACTAACAATTACATTAATCAAAATGGTATGAGAATTCAACATATGCACCTACGGGGATTCTGGGGTGAAGAAGCTGCACAGTTCGTTTGGATATCGGCAATTTTTGCTTCAAATTCACATAGATATTGTGACAGGCCGAACTCGAGAGCTTGTAGCGTGCGTGGTTGCGTTTCGAGGTCATTGCTCTCTCCTCTATCAGGTATTGGGTTAGGGTCATCAATGCCAAGCCAATTTGACGGTGAGATCACCAGCCTTCGTGCGAATTCAGTCAGTTTACGCAATATTGATCCCTGTTCTGCAAACCAACCCAGAAGGCTTTGCAAAGCATTTTCGGTCAGATGCTTGACATTAAGATTGGGTGTTGCCTAAATTTTATGATCAGTGAACGTCTATCACTGATCGGGGGCAGACGCCGGCCAGGTGGTATGTCATTTGGTAGAAGATTGCAACGAAAACTTCACATCTGTGACACCACGAGTCGTTGTGCTGCCTGCATACCACCTATCCGACATAAGCCGTTAATTTAAACATACCACAAGATCCCCATTCTTGGTTGAGATGTATACTGGCGTAGCGCGTCCCGAAAGCATCAGCAGAGTATCGCGTACCAGATCGACTTCGCGGACATATCGAGTGCTCGATGCAGGACGGTACATATATTCGCTTCGTTGGCTCTGGTAGAAGGCGAGTGCAGGAGCTGCACGTGAACTCAAATTGTTAAAAATTGGCGCTACAGCGAGGTATTAATAAGGCATGCGTACCTAGAGAGCATGCGTCGACAGGATTATACTCGACCGCTTTCAAGGACGCAGTTAGTCGAATGACAGACATTGTAGAGTGGAATGGGGAAGTACCTTCTACATTTCCAGTGGTGGGCGTTGTCCAATACTGTCGCTTTTTAACCGCAACGGCTAGTGCAGGGGAATCCACAATTTCTTTAACATCATCTAATTCAGACACCTTGACATCTTCTTCGCTTTGCTCTTCCTCGCTCCAGTCGTCATCCACAGCCGTTTCTGATCCTGACTCGGACTCCCAATGATCACCCCAAAGTGGATCATCTGCAACAATCTCATTCCATGATAAAGTATGTTGTTTAAAAGAGCTTAATGGTGATGGCTCGTATTGCTGTCGGAGTGGATCATTTGACAGACACAGGAACAGATTCAGCAAATCAAAGGTCTGCGGGCGCGTGTCAAATGTTAATCAACCATCGTCTACAAGGGGTATTTGCGCGTACCAAAAGTTGCAAGCTGGCAGACAGTAGTCCCAGATGTCTCATTCCATTGCCCAATACCCTCGCCTTTGTTTCTTGCCCGCACAAGGTAAACTTTTCAATCAATCTGAAGATAAACAAAGAGGTTTGAGCGTCTTATAACACAGACTGATTCTCGACGTTGTAGCCATTACCCATCATATCTGCGTCTGATTTCATGCTCATTGGTGGTTTGAAAGTTATGATACTGGATTTGCTTTCGTATTGATGGAAGTTTCTGGGCAGCGTCTTGGGAACTGGGCTATATCAAACTCAATATGCAGAACGCGAAACTTCCACTGTCCAGCAGAACTCACGTCAATTCCAAGGACCAGTCCGGCCAGTTTCAGCAAGGCCGTATCCCTATCTGCCAGGGCTGGCCGTAAATTTGGTGCCATTTCCCATGCCTTCGTACTGCTGATCACTTGTAAGAATCGCTGAACCACAGCGCGCGAGATTCGCACCTCCGCTGAGCCCTAACCCTGAGCGATTTGTTGCTATCGCAAAATTGAATGCGAGTTGACAGTCCGACTTCCTAATTGCGACCTGAATTCTCAGTCAAGAACAGACGACGAACACAACCAGTCCACAAGCATACGATGTCTACGACGAATCAACCCACACTCGTAATCCCCGGCGATCATATCCCCCTTCCTATCGAGACTTCCACCGCAAATGGTGCGCCAATAAAGTATCGCGTGGGTCCAGGCCTCCACCAAGAGCAAGGCAAACTGGTAGCAGTCAAGGCCGGGGTACTTCAAGAGAGTGGGAACAAACGATGGGTTGAGGTTTCGCAAAAACGAGTATGGGTCAAAACTCTGCAATCCGAAACGAACCATTACTCAGTTTTTGTTTATAACAGTATGTGCCGGCGCTGGGCGACTCTGTATTGGGGATAGTAGTTGGCAGACATGCTGAAGGGTTTCGAGTGGATATTGGCGGAGCACATTTTGCATCATTACCATGGCTGTCTTTCGAGGGTGCGACAAAACGGAATCGACCGGCAATAGAGGTACATTCATCAATGAAACATATCGCCGATCTAGAATCCTTGTACTTACAAGATCCGCAAAGGTTGGATCACTAGTGTATGCTTGCGTATCATTGGCAAACAAGGATATGGAACCCGAATTGGAGTGTATCGATCCATCAACAAACAAAGCAGCTGGGTTTGGGGAGTTGAAGAAGGGTTATGTAGTAAAAATCTCATTAGGAATGGCTCGGAGGTACGGACGTCTGCTCCAAGTCTGTGCAACTGACGGCTAATTCGTTTTGCATATAGGTTACTGGACCCATCCAATCCGATTCTGCTTCGGCTATCTGACAGCTTTCAGTTTGAAATGGCTGTCGGGCTCAATGGTCGGGTCTGGCTGAATGCTGAGACACCAGTGCAAATCATTACAGCTTCTAAAGCTATACAGGCTGCCGATGGGGCTGCAGCCAAAGACGTGCTCAGAAAAGTAGAGATTGCCCTGCGATCCATGGAGGATCGCATGGATGTCAATTGATGCAGCCCATCACTCGACTCTCTGCGTTCAACCACATTTGCTTGGTTTATAGAGAAGAGAATGGCAAAGATATGTAAACGCAACGCCAGATTGTAAATATATTTATCATTGGAGATTATCTTCTTTCGGATGTTACCTTTTCCGCAGTATCATTTCTGACACACTCAGAGTCGTTGGCGGTTCCATTGCGTGGCGCGAGGGTTAGCGCAGGCTGCGCAGTACCATTTTTGGCCTAACAAACTAATAGAGAAGAAAATCCTTCACCGGCAGATACCCTTCGCTGCTCGCGCTCACTTCCTCTTGAACTCAGATGATCCTCATCAAGGAAAGGTGTCGCAAAGTTACAATTGCCGCGGTGGTCTAAAGTTAGAAAGTGGTTATCTGTACGTCTAATTCTGGTATCTATATGTATACGCTGATGTGCGGCTACGGCTATAAGAATCATCATATGTTCTACAGCTTTGCGCTCATGGCAGTGGCAACCTTGGACATGTTGGGTCGCCCAAGTTGCTGAGAAATCCAGTTTCCAACGCGTATGACATCCGGCAGATTGACCTTGGTTTCGTATCCCAGGCCGCTCAGCAGGTACAGCACATCCTCTGTCGCGACGTTCCCTGATGCTCCCTTGGCATAGGGACAGCCACCTGAATGTTGCGTTAAGACTCCAGATATGTTCATTGTGCTATGGGTAAACCTACCGAGACCTGCTACGGAACTGTCTACTACGCGCACCCCGTGCTGTTTTTGGGACAGTGTATTAAGACTTTGAATGCAGAAGCACAAAAATAGAAGAGATAGACCTGTAATGACACAGTAATGTTTGCGATTGCCTGACCATAAGTATCGTGACAGTGGACGGCCAAAGCTTCCACGGGTACCACTTTCTTGACTTCCTCCAGCATGGCGCTAAACTTTCCGGGCGTTCCCACGCCAATGGTATCCCCCAATGATATTTCATAGCAGCCCATATCGTAGAGTTTCTTTGCTACCTTTGCTACCGCGGCTGGCTCGACGTGCCCATCATATGGACAACCAACCACTGTTGAGACGTACCTGCCGGAGAAAACTGGGTCACATCGACAGTGAAATGAGTGCTTAGAGATCAACCTACCCGCGCACTTTGAGACCCGCTTCCAAGGCTCGCTTTGTCACACTCTCGAAGCGCTTCAGGCTCTCATCAATTGAGCAATTAATGTTCTTCATGCTAAATCCCTCACTAGCGGCCCCAAAGATGGCCACCTCCTTTGCACCAGCCTGTATCGCAGCCTCAAGTCCTTTGAGATTCGGTGTGAGGACCGGATAGCTGACACCTTGCTTCCGTTGAATGGCTTTTAGGACCTGAGAGGCATCTGCAAGCTGGGGCACCCATTTTGGGGATACGAAGGATGTTGCTTCCACCACAGGCAAGCCGGTCGCACTCAAACGGTTGATGAAGTCGATCTTGACATCGGCGGGAATCAAATTCTTTTCATTTTGCAAACCGTCGCGTGGCCCGACTTCAACGATCTTGACATAGTTTGGCTAAGAGGAAGAAAGGTTGATATAAACAAACAACATTCAGAAGTTTGCAGCTGTGGAACGGCTCTTACATCATGAAGACTTGAGGTGGCCAGTGAGCGAATAGGTACTATGAGACTCGGGGAGCTGACCGCCCGGGCGAAAAGTCGACTTCTTACAATCGAGAGCATTGCAGGCAAGATTGAACAGCAAAAGGAAAACAACTGGAAGTCGAGCCGAAGGTGACCAAGCGGCCATTTACGCGGCCCAGTACTGGGTGCGCAGGACTTGAAGGTTGATTTCCATTGTTTGCTTTGCAAATACGAGTAGGATGCATCAACCGAGGGAATTGTAGTTGGCGCAACACTCATTCCTTGAGAATCTGGTGTAAAATCATCAACATCCCAGACATCTTTAGTAGGTTACCGACTTTGACAGCTATGCATGTCAAAATAGAACAGATGTATGTGTGATGGGAAAGTTTGGCAACACTTGGAAGATTGCACGCCGCCGACGGGCAGGCATGGAAGATTTCAACCTCAGGCGGTATCAAAAGGTTATCCATTGAATGCCAGTTTTGACGCGTTGGATAAACACGTCAAGGAAATGATATTTACAAAATGTACATGAAAGAATGGTATTCTGTGGCAACAAAAGTCGACATCAGTCCGAATCCGACTCTTCCTTCTTTGCTGCAGCAGTAGCGGCCTGTTTTCGGGCGAGGTATCTGGCCTTTGCATCGGATACTGTTTCCTCCGTCGTTTTGCGCGCCATTTTGCGCAGGAGTTCCTCCTGATCCCGTTCTGTGCGCTTGCGCTCGGCTTCCTCGACCTCCTTCTGTTGTCCCAGCACCAGCTCGCGTGCCCGCATTTGTTGGTCGCGAAGGATGCGACGGTCATGAGCTTCCTTGGCTTTGGCCTCCTCGAGAGCACGCTGTGCGGCGAGTTGACGCACGGCTTCCTCATCCCGCTCGGTGCGCTCCGCAGCTTGTCGTTTGAGTGTGCGATTTGTGAGATTGAGACCTCCGGAAAGAAGCTGGCGTTTGTCGACAACCTCATCAGAGTCGTTGACTTGGACTCGTCTACTGGCTCTGGCGGCGGCCTTCTGCTGCGAGGCTTGCTCGCTGGCGGCAGCATCAATGGCAGCCTCAACTTGCTGGGCTTTTCCAACGGCATCCTGTCCACCGTCACTGCTCGAAGACTTGACTATAGGTTTTGTCGGGTCTCGCACCGTCTTGTCCAAAAGATCCCGGTAGAACACCGTCATATCGCCCCCCTTACCCGCAACACGCTCCAGCGCTTCCCTCCGTTTCTCCTCCTCCTCTGCCTTTTGAAGATCCGCAATATGCTGCTTGTACGCGCCAGTGACAAACTTGTCCTTATCTCCAAACTCAAGACCTTCCTCCTCACGCTCCCGTTGTACCTTGCGGAGCTCGGCTCGTTCGAGATCAAGCTTGCGCTGAGCCGACGCCTTGATGAGATTTGCCATGTAACGTGGCTGTATAGATGCAAGCTTAGATGAATATGAATCTTGCATGCTGCAGGATTGGCCCTTACCTTTTTGATGACGCCTCCATCTGGATTATCTCTACTCTGTCGCTTTTCCAGCTCGCCCTTTTTCAAATCATCATACACGGCATCATAATCAAACACATTTGGGTCTTCTTCGAGTGCCTTTTTGTGCTCTTCGTCGGCCAACCGAGATTTAGTGGACTGGACTAGCCGCAGCTCCCGATTGACGCGCTTTTGTGCTGACGAGAGTTTGGTGGACGACGAGGAGGAGGATAAGGATGTGACGGGTTGATCTTTGGAGTCTTCATTCGAGTCAGAGTCTGAGTCGTTTCCGGTGAAAGCAGCATTCTTTGCAAGTTTGCGACCGACGGTAAACTTTGGCACTCCTCCACCCGTTGTGGTGGCTGAAGGAGAAGTTGGTATAGAGTCGGAGGGTTTTGGTTTCTTTCTGATAATCAGGCCATACTTCATAGGAAGTTTCTGCATATTGTTACTGGCCTTCAACGGGTATACGTTTGCTGGCACATTTTTGCCAAAGCTGCTGAACTTCTCCGCCCCAAATAATCACTTTGCCCATTTTTGGGCTGATGAGGGGCTGCAGGGGCACAGCCATGAGGCGGCGATCACCGGCGATCCCTCCCGGCAAATGATCGGCACGGCCAATCACGGCGTGCGGCGCAGGCCAAAGCCCCACCCCTGGCGAAAAAAAGCCCAGCACTTATAAGAAGGACGCTCCCCTCGCCCCGCCCTTGCTCGTCTTTACCCCGCTCCCATCTTTTACTCAACACCAACCACAAAACAAACTCAACATGGCAGCCAAGGTCTTTGTCGGAAACCTCTCCTGGTCCACCACCAGCGACTCTTTGCACCAGGCCTTCTCCCAGTACGGTCAAATCACTGACGCCGTTGTCCTCACTGACCGTGAGACTGGTAAGTATTTTGGCCGTTTTGCCGAGTAGAAGGGCGTGATTTCTCGTTAGTTTCTGTCTGTGCGCGGCGGAAGAGCTTTTGTTGCCGGGATGGGTTGACTTGGAAAGCGTGCTTTGGGTTGTGTCGTGAGTTGTGAATGATGAGTGTCTGCGTGTGTGATCCTTCTCTATTCAGTGTGTGTGCGTCAGTTGGTTGTGCGTTTTCGGCCCGTCAAATATATTTCGTCTCTCTCTCTATATTGGTCTCTGGTTTCTCTACGGTCGCGGTTCAATGTCTGTTTCAAATGTGCCAAGTTGCTGGTGCTTGTTGTCTCTTGTGCTTGCGTGTGTGCGTGTGTTGCCTGCTGCTACTTTTGCCCCTTCTGTCTGGTTGTGGTCCTTTGCCTCTGCCAGTCGATTGTGTGTGTGTGCGTGCCTCGCTTCTACTGCTGCTGCTCCCTTGCCTTGTGTACTTCAAGCCTGCCCTTCCACGGCAGAGGCTGTCGCAGGCCCCCAACTTGCTCACAAGCGATTCATCAATGCCAAGACCCCAACGCACCACTGACCGACGCTACACCCCTGGAAGGGACTTGATTGTGCAAGCAGCATCTCTCGCTCACAACCGTCTCGACAACATTTGTTTACTTGATCATTCAAATTTACTCATTCTGTTCCCTTCCATTTGCAGGCCGATCCCGTGGATTCGGATTCGTCACCTTCGAGGGTGAGGACCAAGCCAACGCTGCCATCGATGGCATGAACGACCAGGAACTCGACGGTCGTACCATCCGTGTCAACCTTGCCAACGAGCGTCCCGCTGGTGGTAACGGTGGAGGCTTCGGCGGTGGTCGTGGTGGAGGTTACGGCGGTGGCGGTCGTGGCGGCTTCGGCGGTGGCCGTGGTGGAGGTGGTGGTTACGGCGGTGGTGACCAGGGCGGTTACGGCGGTGGCCAGGGTGGTTACGGCGGTGGTGGCCAGGGCGGCTACGGGTAAGGCATTTTGTCTTCATTTTTCTTGCTGATGCGATACTCATCCATTCTTCGTCTAGCGGTGGCTACTAAGCAATCACTTCCCCTCACCCTTCGTACTCTTTCAACCTTCTAAAGCCAATTGCTGAGGATACCCCCACATTCCCATCTCCCCCCCACATCATCTACTCATGTTACATAACTTCAGTGCCATATATTGTTTGATTCTTGTGTGAATACATTCTTGTTTCTGTCCTGACCAAATTTCCTGTGCATCAATGTCTTCCTGTTCGTCCAATCTTTTTACGCTTGAACTGTTTGACCTTTTGGAAATTTTCAAATGTGAACCAAGCGTAGCATGTACGAGTGAGTTGTTGACGCGTCGACGCGTCGGGGTTTTGAAAATTCAAAGTAAACAGACCGGGTACCCAAGAAGAATGGCGTCTACCAAGACAACAACGACCTCCCATCGTGACATTTGGTCAATAGTAAAAGACATCAAGGCGCGCGATAAGAAGTCTGCCGCAACAGCAGGAGCAGCGGCGGCTGCAGCGGGTGGTGCTGATGGAAACGGCGAAACTTCTACAACCGAGAGTGCGCTAGATACCACATTATTCTTTCTTGGTGCGAAATCGAGTGGGAAAAGTAGCATTATCCTGCGGCTCCTTGATCGCGATGATGCTCCCACTGCAACTGTCGGGCTGGAATACACATTTGCCCGTCGTACTCGTGGCGTCAAAGCCATCAAGGACGTGTGTCACATCTGGGAACTAGGTAAAGGAATAGCTGGTCCGTCGGGTTGCGCATATCTAATTTTTAGAATTGATTCATAGCGGGAGGAGTCTTCTTGGCCGATTTGATGACTGTTCCAGTACTGGAGGCCAATATCCACACTGTGACATTTGTCGTAGTGGTCGACCTTTCGCTTCCTGCTGAAGCCATCCAAACCCTCTCCATCCTCCTCCCCCGCATCAAATCCCATTTATCAACAATCCTCGACAAACTCGAATCCCGCGGTTCCAAACGACCAAAACATCTGCGGGCCCATAGCTGGAAAAAATACGGGTCGGTCGAAGAGGAGCGGGAATGGCTTGATCCGTGTGTATGTCCCGTTGTCATTATTGGCAACAAGTGGGATCTGTTTCGGGAGATGGAATCGGAAAAGCGGAAATTGATTGCAAAGACGTTGCGATATCTGGCTCATACCCATGGTGCATCACTGGTGTTTGTCTCGCAAAAAGATGAAAATACTGTAGCCAAGGTAAATTGATCTTTCTCTGTCTCAATCTATAGCCTCACGTCTCATCTATTTGTGTTATTTTGCTCAGTGCCGACAGCTCCTGACCCACCATGCGTTCAAAGGCAGCACACCAAGGACCATGTCGGTAGACCATAATAAACCCGTTCTCGTACTAGCAGGCCAAGATTCGCTTTCTCTGATTGGTCCACCCCCCAGTGGCATGAGCAGCACCACAAGCGACGCATTGGGTCGTAAAGCATTCTACCCATGGACTCAGTGGAAATCCGACTTTGATACATACTTTCCCTTATCGCGGGACGGCAGTCAGAGTAGCCTTTTGACCGAGCCGGTAGCCGTTGATCTGAGCATGCATCCCGAGCCGGCCATTGACGCCTACCGGGCACAAAAAGAGTATGTGTCCATCATGCACCATATTCTGCTTTAGCACCTTTCTCAATTAATCTGTCGTTCTAGTGAGGAGCTATCTCGACTCCGCCGCGCCAATGAGCGAAAAGCGCGAGATCTGGCCGCTGGGATAGTTAACGGAGGTGCTGGTGCTAGTGCTGCCAGTAGCAGCAGGAAGGAGGCTAAGGAAGCCAAGCGACGTGAGCGCGCGGCCGCTCGGGGGAGAGAAGCTGTTGCTGCTCAATAAAATACCTTGGGATTTTTGCCCGAATGTATATGTACATACTTTTATTTCCCAGTGGCAAATTCCCACCGCGTCGCGCAGCTGCTAGTCTCATCCGGACAACTTCATTAACATGACCATGGCAACGACATTCGGACTCCACGAGCAACTTGACGCGCAAGAATGCAGATCTGCTTCAGGGATCTGCTTACACCCTGGCAAATATACACCGATCACAGCAAAGCACTTTCGCCAGCAAGTTCGGTTCTAGCCAACATGCCCAAAATCTCGGAACGACAACAGATGATCCGTGACTAGCAGCTGCCAATCGTACTTGCTACCGCTGATGGAGACTGGGACGAAGCGGACGAAGCAGCAGAAATGCTGGCAGCTGTTGAGTCGTCCCGATTTGTGGGTGAACGTCAGGCCAGGTATCACGCAAGAGAGTTCTTCATGCCAAGTGGTATTTTCCACAACATACACGAAGACGAATTCCGCGCAAAGTTTCGCACAACCCGGGATTGCTTTGCGGCACTTTGCGAGAGAATTGAGGACCATCCCATCTTCACAAATGAGTCGACTTGTCAACAAATTCGAATCGAGTATCAAGTCGCAGTTGCATTGAATCGACTGGGAACGAATGGCAACGCTGCCGGGGTCACTCAACTCTCTACGAATGCTGAAAACGACCATCAACCGCGAAGGCAACGGCTGGGACTTGGTCGACGTTAGGAGCGTCACCCTCCCAAGATCATGGGACCAGTGCGCGCACACTCTGGCCACGGTGGAGTTGATAGCCACTTTGCACATTGAATTAAGAGAAAACTACCTCTTGAAAAACAAGTATGACGAATATTTACTTGACGTCGCCAACGGGGGGAATTGCAGCAATCGATTAGAGACAAGCTAGACTGGCTCGCATGAATACCATCCTGCCTTCTTTTTAGCAAGCGTAGTCCTCCTGTATTATTTCAGTCCCTTTCTTAATTTGGTTGGTTATTTTGCTTTGTATGTATGTTATAGTCATGGATACAGATGGGGGGATGACAGAGCCAGTCTTTTGTATAGGTCTCCCGACGGAAAGAACCTACCATCATTTCCCGTGCAACCTCAGGACTATCAATCAGACCGACAGGAATGAATGTGTGGAAATGTGCCATAAGTCGGCAGACAGGGTACAGACGGACTGGCCCGAATGCCCCTTCTTTGAAAAACTCACAGCCATGGCGATAACAGAAATGCAAACAACCTTTAGTCGTATTGACGAAGGCCTCAAAGTCGCGCAGAACCTCCCGACTGTACTAATCATGACCCATGTTAGAGTTTCGGAACAAGATATAGCACAGATGCATGACGAAAGCCTATAATGCGAGGACCAACTAAGGTCGACAGAGTCATGCACAGGAACCATCCCTGGGAAAAGCGTTCCTTCATTGTCATTGTGTGTGGCCACCAAATGAAAGCCATATTGTTGTGACGAGAGCGGAGTGTACACAATGTAAGAAATACGGATGCAGAAGTCAAAAGTCATGGCGAAGAACGTAGAAATGCAAACAAGATCCAGTCGTGGGCCTCAAAAACGCAGAGAAACTCTTGACTGTACCATGATATAGCCCATAATCGGAAGAGATGCTCGACAGATACCTCATAGACATTGCCTGCGCGGGAAGGGTCAAGAAGGTGTCAGTAAGGGATACACTGGACTGCTTTGAGTAATTTTTCCCACGAATGTCTATACTGTGATTAGATACTGGTTGATCGTCAACTCGATACCTATAATTTCCAGAGCAGCATTCCATGGAGTTAGTTAGCTAGATTCGTCACTGTATTGTTTAGTGTTGCTTTAATCACGGTTTCAGTGTGTGCTGCATAACATGGCAAAGGTCGTCATTAGGATTGTAAATGGTGAGTTTGCCCACGCCACGCGCCGTTGCGGGGGCATTACCAACACGTCCACCATTGACTGGAATGGGTTTATCGACAGGCTGGTAATCTTCCACCAAAAACTGATCTTTCATAATATGCGCCGTCGTAGCTGAATCCACCGCTATGGAGTGCAACTGTCGATGTGTTGCTAGAGTAAGATTCGCCTCCACGTTTGCAAAAATTGCTTTCGTACTTGCTTCCTTAATTTCGCGCTCTGAGAGCCTTGTGTTCCGGACGCTCCTTTGCGAAATGCCCTTCTTTCTCGCAAAGGAAACAGTAGCGTATTCGGTTAAAAGTTGGTATGGACGGTAATGCAACTTCCCAGGTTGCGAGAGTCGGGTTGTGAATTGCTTTAGCGCAGAGGAAGAAGAAAGCGTAAAGAGTATGAAATGTACAGTGCAGGATGGGATATACAAAAAGAAAAACAGAACGTGTGATGTGGCACGGCACTGCGCTGTTTGCGCAGTGGTGCGGACAATGCGCAGCGAACCACGAGCCCGCTGCACCCCCCTCAGACTCGATGCTGGAAAGAGGAGCGAGGCTTCGGATCAGGGTTCGTGTGTCAGCAGCAAGATTGAAGTATCAGATCACCAGCACAACCTCACCGGGCAACTATACACCGAACACGCCAGACCTGTATAGAAGCCAGCTGTGCAAGTGAACAAACCGAACAACGCCAGACGTTTGGTCACTTGAATTGTGTTGGATCACCTCCAAGTCAATCTCACTGTTGCCACAGGCATGAATAGCTCCCCCGAGACTCTCGTTGCAGATTGTGCAACTACCGTGTGCACATGTTCGCACAGGTATGAAGGTAAGGATGCGTTTCCTTGCGTTGAAGGAAGTTACGCGAAATAACGGAGATAAATGTTTCCCCGGCCTCTCATCACCAATGCATGGATGATGCATCAACTCAGCTCAGGCTGATCAGGGCTACCGGAGTTCTGACGTGCGAGACGCGTCGTCAGCAAGGCGCAACCTTGGATGTGGGTCTCAAATTGTTGAGATGGCGCGGGCGCGTAGGTAGTATCAAGATATGGGTCGGGAGGTCCCGAATAGTAATGAATGACGTGGAGTGTTGCAAGAGGACACTCATTGCTTTGATAGCAGTCATGCGGTATATTCTCTCATTGAGAATGTGATACTTTGAAAATGAAACACATCTTCCTTGACGTCACTAGCGTTTGCGTTGTGAACGTTTCGATGGGCGCTCGGCTGTAGACGACATGTCAGTTGCCGATGCTTCGTTTTGGGCTTTCTTTCGCTTTGAACTCTTGGGTGCTGAGGGACGTGCTAGTTGGGATATCGATGTTGTCGTGGGTCATGGCTAATCCTGCCATGAATATAAAACAGCGCTCGCTCATCCTTCCCAATACCCCAGAATCTTATTCCATGCCTCTTGGATGTTTTGCCCACAGGGTTCGACTGCGCAACCCCCATAGGTCAACAAGTAGATTCTCGTTTTCCGGGTAATGCCATTCAAGATTAGACAAACTCTTACTGCAGAGTATACAAGGACAGCCATACAAATTAGAAATGAACCTTATGGCAACTCGAATTTCGTTCAGTGCGTGTAGACATACACGCGAGATAACCTGTTGAATTTCCCCGCTACATCTCAATTGGACGTTCATCATTTGACTGGAAGAGGGGCTCCCTCTTCACGCCGTAAAGCATGACCGAGACATATCCAACCCGTGGTGGAAGAGAATAAAGACACTTTGTTTTCGGGGTACAAGTACACATTCTCAGTTGCGTCTCCCATTCTTGCAGGTTTCGGGCGCTGCCTAGTTATTGCAACTACAGTCTACAATACAACAATAAAAAAACATGGTATGGAAAAGTTGTCTAGATCTTCAGATCCTTCAGAATATGTCCATCTATGGGTAGATTTACATCTAGCCTAGACGAGTATGCTATTTGAAGGTCTCTTGTATATAAGACACCCCCCAGGGTTGGAAATTCATTCGCAGTTTCGTGACAAAACACAGTCTGAATGACATGGACTTTCACACCCGTATCAAAATCGTGTAAAAGGGAAACCATTTTTTCTTGGACGAGGTTTATATAAACCGCAAATCTCATTAACTTTGAGGGTTAAAATGACTTTAGTCAAGATTTTGCACAAAACTTTAGAGGGGGGGGGAGGTCTTGACAGCAGACATTGTGATGGATTTGAATGGTAGTCGGGGTGAAAAGTTTGGTTTCAGAATGTCGTGAGATGATGTCCAGATCAGCTATGAGATGGTCCTCATCTTTTTGGGCCTCAGTTGCGCGACGTTCCTCTGCCAGGCGTGGGAATCTTAGAATTTGGCTCATTTGATTCAATATGGCGAAAGTAGTGGCGCAGCGCATTAGTCAGCAGCCGTCGCGCTGTGGCTCCGCAATCGCGCCATACCCGGCACCGGCGATGAAAGACGGAGAAGGACGGCGTATAAAAGGAAAGCTCGCCAGGAATGTTTCGCTCCTCCAGAGCAACGGAAAATCAACGATTGTTTCGGAGCACCACTATTGTCAGGCCACCCTTCAACAAATCATTCAGCATCTTGAATTCTTGAGAGCAAGTGCAAACCAAACATGACGGCAACAACAGCAGCTGAAGAAGTCAAGGCCACAAACATAACATGGCATGAAGGTGCCGTCTCTCGAACAGAGCGTGAGAGCATTTTGGGCCAAAAGGTGAGGATACAGTCATCATTCTACTTTGAAAACTCAGCGTAAACAAATCGATCTATGTAATTGTAGGGATTGACCATTTGGCTCACCGGTCTCTCCGCTTCTGGAAAATCAACCATCGCCTCTGCCCTCGAACAACACCTCCTCCACCTCAAAATCCCAGCGTATCGTCTTGACGGTGACAACATCCGTTTTGGTCTAAACAAGAATTTGGGCTTCTCGCCATCAGACCGTACCGAAAACATTCGCCGAATTGCCGAAGTTGCCAAGCTCTTTTCGGATGCTGCCATTGTATCCGTTACGAGCTTCATATCGCCGTATCAGGCGGATCGAGAGGCTGCGCGTGAGGTTCATGTCAAAGCTGGTATACCATTCGTCGAAGTCTACGTGGAGGTGCCCCTTGAAGTCGCCGAACAGCGAGATCCCAAGGGATTGTACAAAAAAGCCCGCAACGGCGAGATCAAAGGTGGGTTTTTTGAAGTCATTGTTAAAGTTGGTACATTGGCTCAACAATCCCATGTTTAGAGTTCACCGGGATCGATGCTCCTTACGAAGCCCCCGCCAAGCCCGAAATTCATCTCCGATCCGACCTGTTGTCGGTCGAAGAATCAGTAAAGAAGATTGTCACATACCTTGTAGACAACCAACTTCTGACCCTTTCCAAACCTTCCGCATCTTCTTAAACTTATGTATACCATTTTCTTGTAGTTTCTTTTTATATTCGCATCCTTGATCAGCATCATCATAAAACACAATGTCTACACGAACCAAAGAATCCGTCGTTCAACTTATACGGTCCAAAGTTGTCCCAACCGATGAAATGTCTCGCGCAAAGAGGGGATAATCGCTTTCCTCTCTGGTCATAACCGCCGATTTTACCACCGACGAGCGCCCTTCCACCGTTGGTGCGTTTGCACATCCAGCGCTCGCTCGGAGCTCCAGATCAAATCGAATTTGTGCCAGTGCCTTGAAGTGCCGTACATATATGCACGATGCCGTCCTCAGAAATATCAATAGAGCTTCCAAACTTCCTAATGTGGCACCAATAATCCTTGCGAGTGGAAAGTAGTGAGCCGTCCACGGACCATGACATCCCCACCCGGTATGCTGAGTCCGACATGCGTCTACGCTGAAAACGTGGAAAACAAGGGTGGAAATTATTTTCCAATCCAGCCAAAGAAAGCCCAAGAAACGTACGTGCAATCCCCATTGCCAACCTCGCCAAATGTTATTCCGCCACATTCACACCGACAGATGGCGGCGACCGGACTGATGCAGCTTGCCAAGGTCACAATCAGAATGAGGACCAATATCGGTCGGAGCGGACGATAGTGTCCCATCTGGATACGGTCTGTGCAGGTCAATAACTATCGTTTAAGAGACTTTGAACATGTAAATTTCTTTATGCAGTTGATTTCATATTGTCGAGTACAGCAGCAGAGTAATGCCATACCGAAGTGTGGTTTCTATCATGCTAAAGGTCAATAACATAACCCCCATAGCCCCAGCCTCGACGTTTGTTTTTAGGGATCCAGCACCCGGCGGTTTTTGGCAACAAGGACCGGAGTTTGCGGAGGTTGGCGTTCGGTGATTACCTAATGCTTCGACAGACTACCCGGAATATGGCCAAGGCTTCTATTGTGATCTGCACTAATAAACAATGAGATACGAGGCGAGCTGTAGATGGCAAAGACTGCAGTGAAGATCGGGCAATTTTGCGCGCAGTTGAATATTCCCACAGCTTTACTAGAAAGCTCTACATTGTAATTGCTTTATACATCGACTGCCCTGACGACCGCATCCACAATGTGACTAGGTACCTGACTTGGGATGACGGGCAACGCCCCTCCCAAGTGTAGGTCGATTAAATACATTCCGATACAAAACTCGCGGCGATCCAAAAGCCCGTCATCCGTTCGATCGCTCGCATTCCTACAGGAGAGAAATTATGATGAGTAAACCAACATTGAAATGGAGTAATTATGATGGTCAAATACCAGACGAGGCCCAGAGTTTTAGCGTCGATGCCAGACCGAAACCAAAGCTGACGCGTTGTGTCGCCATCAATATATCCGCGATGTTGCGTGTCGGTCTGGGAAAATAGTGTTGTATACCGAGTCAGATGATCATGAGACGGTGGCGGAAGAGATGAGGTTGAAGACGGCACAGGAGAGGGTGTCTGTGAAGGTGTAGGACGCGGTGGAACCGGTCGGGGAGGAGGGAGGGGTTGACTAGGTGGAGCAGCAGTGGACGGTCCGCCGGCAGGCGGGCGGGAAGGTAAAGGTGGTGCAGCTTGCGCAGCTGATGCTGGGGGTGATTTAGTTACCCCTGACGATGTTGCTGGCGGTTGTGGACGCGACGCAACCGGTGGAGTGGAGCTTGGAGATCCAAAGGGTCCTCCTCCTCGAGCGCGCAATTCAGAGGGCTTAAGTAATTTGGCTGGCTCATCGCTTTCGTCAGACTCTGGACGAGCATCCTGCGGTCGAGATGGCCGTGTTGGCGGAGGGGGCGCTCGCGAAAAGTCGTTGGACTGCATAAGTGCTGCGCGCTTGGCAATTGGAGGACCTGCTGTACCGGACGTTTTGGCCACTGATGGGTCATTGAACGAGTCTGACTCTGAAGTACTGAGTCCCGCAAACTTGTTCCGCAAAGTCGCAACAGCAGGGTTGCCTCCAGCGCCATTCGAACTTGCTATACTAGAGCCGCTCACGGAGCGACTCATGACTCTCGCAAGCGCAGCTTGACCATCTCCTTCACCACCGGAAGCTACGCGACTTCCTCCAACGATCGAGTCTCGACCCTGTTTGACCATCGCGTCACTCTTTTCTCTCAAGGCGGCTCGTGTATTGTGAGCGGCCAATTTCTTTTGCGCCCAAGCAGCAGTATCGGATGTGCTACCACTGCTGATTGACTCCTCATTCCCCTTTGTATCATTACTTCCAGCAAAGTCAGCGGGTTTGGGGGCCTGTCGAAGGCGGGGCAGTGATGGCGAAGATGTTTGAGGTGGAGTATTGGATGCCGAGCCGAGCGATGATTGTGAAAATGAGCGGGGTAAAGGTGTTGTCGACGCCGAGCTCTGTCTCAAAGAATGAGGGTTTGCCAACTATGCATAGAGTAATCAAGATGTATACCGTCAGTCCTGCAGCAGCACCTCCAGAAACACTTCTGCCCGTAGCGGTCCTAGCAGGTATTCCAGGCGCTGTTTTCGGCTAAAAAAATCAAGAGTCATTAGGTCTTTTTTCTAGTACCATGTAGCTGTAGGGTTGTATCTTACCTCTTCCTTGTCAAATTCCACATAGTTGCCGGGAAAGATTCCTGTTCTCCCATTCAGTGTTCCCCGAAACCAGCCCTCATCGTCTGCTGGCTTGACTAGAATGATGATTTGAGTACCTCGCCGCATGTAAAGCTCTTAAAGCAACCAACCGTCTGATATGATTTCTCCTGATCGAAACGACAATTCATCCACCGAATCTCCGGCGCAATCAAAGACTGTCTTGGCGCGCATCGTAACGACTCTCGCGTACTATCGATAGTATCGGTCCGGTTAGGTTCGTGTTCAAGATCTTTCTTTCGCGATGCCTGCGGGATCAACTCCAGTTTCCCAGTTTTCACCTTCAACGCCCTCGCTGTCACCTATTGCACGTCACACCAGGTATACCGTTAGGGTTTGACAGCGACATTTGGCGGTCCATCAAGTGTCCAGGGCTGTAGACCATCGTAGACGAGGAACGATGAAATAAATTAATTAACGATGCTTTATGTACAAGTTGAGGAGATGATGGAGAACATGTGCCGTCCGCTTCATGGTGGGATGTAGTATCTTTCAAGACCCCTCCAACACATGCTGCTATTGATATCAATTGCCTGCAGTTTCGCTCTTATTGCCCTTCTTGGACTTCTTCTTCTTCTTCTTTTTCGCCGGCTCCAGGCTAGGCGTGCCTGCTGGTGACGCACCACTGTTTGGTGATTCTGATTCTGATGAGATGACAATCATTTCAGCATCCGAGCCGGGCTTTGCGGAGACAGGAGTTGAGGGAGCAGCTTTTGCCGCGGGTGAGGGGGCAGCAGCGGGGGTAGTGATGGAGGAGAGAAAGTTGGTAGCTTCGGCATCGCGTTTGCGTTTCTTGATCTCCTCTATTTAACAACTTAATGAGTTCGATTTTCACCGATAAGAATGCCGAATGAGCCTACCATTTGTTTCTGAGTTTCCGGCAAGAGCATTGAATACGAATCGTTTCGATGCTGCTTTGTCTATTTTCATTGGTGCTTGAATATCACAAGAAATTAGACAACCGCGGATTGCAAAGGGATAGCAAGCTCTTCCCTTACCTTTGTTAAGTCCCGCCGCTTGCTTCAATTTAACAAAGTATGTTTTTATTCTATCCAGTTCTCTTTTGACGGGGTGATCCTGCGGTGAGACCCCGTTCATCTTGAGGAACACTATCAAAGCCTCAAAAGTTAATGACAGTTCAGGACGTATGCTCAGAGACCGGTGATCAAATCTCACCAAATATTATAGTATTTATAGCAAAGGCCATCAACACCTCCAGTTGGGCTCTCTGCATAGGTTCCAGTTTTCCTAGCTGTACGTCGAGCGGTACCTCCAGAGCGGGTTGGAGAAGACTATCAACCTGGGCCACGACCGTCTCCAAGGAATTCAAAATAGCCTCCATGTCCGGTAGAAGATCATTCGTTGCGGCCATTGTTGCGGTTCCGGAGAGGGTGCAAATAGATAGAAGTAAATACAAACCTGCCCCGTAATTTGATTTTTCGAGAAAAGCGTTTGTGAAATGCGATTGAAACTCGCGAGGGCTGCGCCATGACAACCAAATGAACAATTGAACATTCAACGCTACATTTTACCTCAACAGCACTTACTATCACCTTAGTACATTCGGTTCACTGGCCGAGGAGGACAGAGGGACCTCAACATGGCGCAAGACCTTCTTGGGAAGCAGCGGGTACATTATGGAAGTCTGGAGGAGAATGAACGGGTAGTCCGGGGCGGAGGGAGTAGCAGTGGGCCGGTAAGATCAGCTTGATACACTGAAGGACAAGAGACGCGGGCTAACTTCTTCTTGTCTTATTGCTGTGTTCAGGGTGGGGGATTGACTCTGGATGATCTGGGTATGTCTGCATTCTGGAAATTGGGTGGTGATCTCAAAATAATGTCTGTGTTTGCTCCAACAGGCGAGGAAGACTTTGAACATGCGGAGCCCGCTACACGAAGTCAGGCTGAGCAGCAAGCAATTATGGAGCAATTTGAACGGAAACGAATCGCTCGGAAGGTTGCGGTCCCTACCGATGACATCCGTGTCCGGGCACGGTTGCGTGAAGAAGGGGAGCCAATGACATTGTTCGGTGAAGGGGTAAGTACTCAAAAGTGACACAGGGCATTTGTCCATTATACATTTGGTCTGATTCATGTTTCTTACTATCATGTGTGCAGCCAGCAGAGCGACGTGATCGTCTTCGTGAAGTCTTGGCTCGCAAAATCCATGAGGCGCCGGATGAGATGGAGGTCGATGAGGAGGAATCTTCAGAAGAGGAGGAGGAGCAAGAGGAACCAGAGGAGGAATTTTATACACCAGGACCTATAGAGCTGCTTACAGCTCGGCGCGATATTACACGGTTTTCCATATCAAGGTGAGTTGAAGTCTTGTATCGGAATACATGTTCATTCTGATGAACAAAACAGAGCAAAGAATCGACTGGCAGCCCACAGGCGCGAGTTGGAGCTTCCTTATGGACAGCGTAAAAAGATGCGGCATGAATGGTATACCCATTTGAAGACCTTTGAACCAAACGGATTGCAATACGGCGATGAGCGCCCTCTGACCAGCATTACATTCTCACCCAACTCGCGGGTCCTCGCGACTGCCGCTTGGAGCGGGACCGTCAAGCTTTGGAGTGTTCCCGACAGCAACCAAATCCATACCCTCAAAGGTCATAATGAGCGAGTCAGTGGCCTAGCGTTCCATCCACAATCCACCATCACCCAATCCCCATCCGCCGTCAATCTTGCCAGCGGAGCCGCTGATGGCTCCGTACATTTGTGGAATTTTACATCCGAAGCACCTCTAGCATCTTTGACTGGTCATGAATTGCGAGTGACCCGCGTTGCTTTCCACCCATCGGGGAAGTTTGTTGGCACCGCGTCGGTGGACTCTACATGGCGACTGTTTGACACACAGACCACCCAGGAACTGCTACTCCAGGAAGGCCACTCGCGCGAAATTTTTGCGCTTGGTTTCCAAAATGACGGTGCTCTTGCCGCGACGGGAGGACGAGATTCCATTGGCCGTGTTTGGGATCTACGAACTGGGCGGTCCATCATGGTTCTCAAAGGGCACGTCAAGCACATCCTTTGCCTTGACTGGTCACCCAACGGCTATCACGTGGCGACTGGTAGCGAAGACAACTCAATACGAATCTGGGACATGCGGGCAGCGCGTTGTCTTTATACGGTCCCTGCACATACCAATATTGTTAGTCAAGTTCGGTACTGGCACGCAGGCGAAAACTTTGAGCGGAAAAGAGACCCAACATGGAACTTCCGAGATGAACCTATGGAGACATCTCCGTCTGATGATAATGGCTTACCCGCAACCCCCCAGTCCCCAACGCCCAACGGCGCTGCGGCAATGAAAACCGACTCCCCCATCTCTACACACATCAAGCCCGATCCCACGCTGACTCCCCTCCCAACTCTAACAACATCAGACTCCGAACGCTACTTTGGCTTACCCCCGGCGGAAGGCCGGCCACTGCGACGCCATCTTCTGGATGGCTCATTCTTGGTGTCCTCGTCTTATGATGGCACGTGCAAGGTCTGGACAGATGGGGATTTTAAGCCCGTCAAGTCTTTGGCCGGTTTGGAAGGGAAGGTGATGGGTTGTGACGTTTCCGGAGGTAAGTTTTTTGAATTACTTTTTCAATCTGTTACCTGCTCTAATCATGATCATCCTTCAGATGGACGGTATATTGCGACGGCATCATATGACCGCACCTTCAAACTGTATTCGACAGACGAGTCGACTTCCTATGAGGATTGAGCAACTGAAATCCAACTCAATTACGGAGCGTGGTAGAATTAGGTCCCAGTCCCTCTGCACAGTGCATTTCTCCCCTTGTACGGTAAAACCTGTTCATCAAACTCTGAACAATGCTGCACGTCCAACGTCCATGCTTTATCAGCCTGTCATGAATAAAAGCCTTACGCAGGCCAAGTCCTGGGCCAAGTCGAAGAGCGATTCTTTTGCCACGAGCAACCGCAACCGCACACGCTGAACTTAATTCCTCAAACAACTATACATATCACCGTAATAAACAAATGACAAAATGCAGAACATTGCATTAGAGCTCTATTCTGCAGGGTCAACAGCAACGCCTATACAAATTAACGACGTTCACGGTTGTCACGGAAGTTGGCACCAGGAACGCGGGCCTCGACGGGTGCTGCGTTGGAGATAAGGGTCAAGTTGGGGATGTTCTCCATGTTCAGGGCCTTGAGGAGAGACTATATCGAGAGCGTAAACATGTATGTCTGCATGACCACGAAACCAGCAATGGCATACCTGGGTGTCCTCATCAATCTCGATGGACTCAACAGCAAGGGCAGAGACCTCGGGAACGAACTGGTCCTTGCGCTCACGCTCCTCCTCCTGAAGCTTGAAGGAGATACCACGAACGGGTCCACGTTGAATACGCTTCATCAAATGGGTGGTGAAACCAGCAATCTTGTTTCGAAGACGCTTGGAAGCAATGATGGCGACCTCATCAGCGATCTTCTTGTTGGTTTGGAAGTCGAGAGTGAGACGGGGGTAGTACTTCTCAATGATGACGCGAGCGGCCTTCTTCACGGTCTTTGTTCGAACGCGACCCTGTAAGAGGCAGAAGATTCAGTAAAAGTCCTCAGAGATTTCCTTCAGCAATTCGCTCCGTGTATGCTTCCATGTTCGGCTTTGGTTTCGATCTCCTCCCGCTCATTTCGCTTCGCACAATTTTCTCCCTTCCCTTTCCAACGAAATCCTCTGATTGACGAATCCTTAGCAATTGCCAGCACTGCCGCATATTTCCTAGTCGTTCATCCAAGTCGCAAAATTCGGCAAATGTCGTGTCCATGCATTCGTGCTTTTGGCTTGAGGTTTGGGTCATCCATCCGTCCCATCCATCCATCCGTCCGTCCACTATTCATCGTCTCTTCTTTTCGTCCGTCATTCGTCCGTTCTGTCGCCGTAAACTCACCATGGTGTGTGATTTGCTAGGAGGAGGATTCGGTCCTGCTAATACCCGTGCAAAGAGAGAAGGATTCGTCTGTATGGGCCGTCGATCGCCGAATCGCTGCCGGCCCCGGCTATTCAGCGCACGTGACTTGGGGGCCAGCCCTAGCCCCCGCGTAAGCAAACCCCCGCACCGTCGCGTCGGCTCGTTGGGACCCAAGGAGCGCCTTCAGTCCTTGACGCCATGCACATTGCGGGTGCACACCTGTAGAGAGTCAGGCCACTGTCTTAAATAGCTTTCACCAGACATTCATCGTGCGATGCGCTATTGGCAAGGCTTGTCTTTGTTCTTTGAATCAGAACGTTTGATGCCATAAATCCCGAGTCGGTTGCCGGTCATTGCGGACGATGTAGGTTTGGTCAAAGGCGTGACCTTCACTATGTTTTATGCGTAACTTCGAATTAATTGTTTGGTTTTGTCGAAGACTAGTTTGTTTGTGCCGAAAAGAACAATTGATCTGTGTTATTGCCTTTGCCACGAGACTCCCCACTTTGAGTCAAAGTGAAACCACCCTCCCGTCTTCCCCAAGTAACTGAACTGGAGTGCATGATAAATGTCGAGCATACAACGCTGATGTGGAGAAGCACCCTACAGTTTTAAGTCTTTCTATATTGGACGGTTTTGGCAACGTGGTCGCGCGTAAAACCCATTCCATTATTCCAGCATGCCACAGGAACGTACACAACGCTTTGCATCTTCCGATCCCTCTTTCCTTCTATCATCAAACCTGGTCCCATCGGATTATCAGCAAATCCACACAGAGGCACCAATTACCGATCCCAGGAGCTCCCATCTGTCTAGTGGAAAGGGACTGGGGCTTCATGTCCCTCAGACTGGATCGGGTAAACGAATCATCAGAATGGACGAAGAGGCTGGGGGAATCATGAACATCGATGAGAAGACTCTTATGCCCCCAAATGTGTTGGATGGTGCCTGGGTTGGGCATGGCAAATCAGACGACTCGAAACCTTCAACGCCTGCACTTCTCTCTTCACCGCTTGCAGGCGCATCACATTTTACGCCTACCAAACTTGTAGATCCCACGCCAAACTTCAAAGAAGATTCCATATTTTTCCGTTCCCAGCCCAGTCCATCTCGTTCCCAAGAACAAACAGTTCCAGCCGCGACCAAACCCTCCCGAAACTCAATTTTTGAGACTACTCATGCGATTTTGAAACCAGCTGTACGGATGAACGAAGAGGAGTTGCAGGCATTGCGCAATGGACAAATCTTGGAAACAGCGCAGTCACCACAGGAACTTGCCAATTCAAGTGGTGCAAATAACTTGAGCTCTATAGTCGTGCCTCTAACTCGTGATGTAACACCTGGTACTGGCGGGCATTCCTCTGTCATCAATGACAGGACCGCAGAGTCCGACCGCCGCCGTTCCTCTGCCTATGAAACCCCTCAACCCAACGTGAATGTCGGCTATCTGACTCACGTCAATACCACCGCTCCGAGAGGTTTTATCGAGCTCGATTCATCCCAGTACGGGTTTCTCAGTCCAAAGCCAAGTTCGCCCGACGATGGCGACAAACCCATTTCAGATATACCGCGCAGCAAATCCCCTCAGCTTCTTGCAGCTGAGGCTAAAGCTCTTCGTCGGGCAATGGGAATCGACGATGTGCCAGTCATCTTCTCCCCTGCGATCTGGGACAACATATCATTGACATTTTTACCCACGAAACGCAACTTTTTGGGCGAGGGAAGATATGCTTCTGTTTACCTTGGATACTACACGATCTGCGAGCCACAAAGCCCCCAGCGAGCATTATTCGCCTCCAGTGCAGATTCACCAACATTTCCTCCGTCGCGAAGTTCATCTCCTCTGCCTGGATCCGCTACTACATCAAGAGGCATCCCTCCAAGAGCAGAGTCACAACCAATAACACCCCTCACCTCCATTAGCGCATCATCGCCGTCTGACACCCCAGATTTTCACCCCTGCGCTGTGAAACGTTTGCATCATACCCCCGAGGCCCAGCAACTCGGTTTGTCCGAAATTTATATTTTGACCCGGCTCAGTCCTCTCAATTCCAATATTATCAAGTTCATTGGCGCCAAGGATGAACGGAATGACGCATCCCCGGCGCTTCAACAGCGGCTGGCTGGAAAGGGGTCGTTCCCGTCGGCGGTACGCCCCCGCCCGCCCTCTTCCTTGTCATCGGCATCATCCCCCGGATGTCCATCGTCACCGGGCTTCGACTCTTCACAAAATGATGATAACTTGGAAGATTCACAGCTGTTGATTCTGCTGGAGTATCTGCCGAATGGCAACATGTGGGATTGGGTGCGACAAAACCGGAAAAGCGTGGGTCGAAGGTTGTGGTTAAAGTGGGCCAGGCAGTTGGCCAGCGCCGTAGAGTGTATGCATCAAGTTGGCATCGTTCATCACGATATCAAACCGCACAATATCTTGGTATGGAATGACCATTACTTTGCGGTACGTGTCAGTGACTAACTGGATGGTCTTGAAATAGCTTTCCGACTTTTTGGATGCTCGACTGGCCGACTTTGGCAACGCTTGCTTTCTAACCAATCGCGAGCCCGTATCGACTGCAGTATCTACCTCTGCTCAGCCCCCCACGTCGCCTACACTTTCACGCGGCAATAAGCCCACCCCCCTTGTTATTCCTGCACCTGCTATTCCTCTGACCACTTCGCCGGCGCCAACGCAGACGCATCTACCAGTTCCGCCTCAGCAGCTATATACCCTTTCTGACGGCCTCGGAAGAGGCACCGAAGCCTATTCAGCGCCAGAACTTCTTATACCCGGTCGAGCGTACTCCACTCCTGTCGACATCCACTCTCTGGGCGTCACTCTCTTTACCCTTATTACCGGTGAAATGCCGTATCCACGCGCTCGATCATCCATTCAACTTATGATGGGTGCGAGAAAGGGCTTCTTTGAGAGTGGCCTTCAACGGTGGGGAAGTTTGCTCGGATGTGTCATGGGTGAGGGTTCTCCAGATCCTTCACAGCCGCCTCCCCCCAAATCCTATGGCTTCGGGAAGGGTTCCTCTATGCAACCACCTACTACTCGCTTCCGCTTTTTGACGGGAGAGCCTGTTGACAGCTCAATCGTTCACTTGCTGGAAAAGTGCCTGGATCCCGATCCCAATATGCGGTGGACGGCCTCTCAAGTGCGGGAGATGCTGGATGGAATGGATGATATGGGCAGCGATCCGGCGCTCAACGTCTCTGCCGTTTGATGCATGATTTGGTATGCCGACGCGTTTACCACTCCCTGACCACTCCCCTTTACCCTTTTTTTCTTTTTGGCATCATGTCTGCTCCTACCCCACTCACATATTCGTTTTGTATTGTTTTGACCACTTACATTATTCACATTTTTTTCGAAAGTCGTGCGATCTTCTGCTAAATTTTGTGGAGGCCCAGCTGGCTCGGTGAAAGTGACCTGGAGTGACCTCAATCAAACCGGCGTCCCGGCGTTGCGGCCGTCACCAAAATGGTTTTTACCGAGCATTTATTACCTATAAATCTTGTCTTCTTTGACGAGTATTCAGCGGACGGGCGGTCTGCCGGTTGCTGATCAGGTTGCTGATCTGCGTCGGTGGCAGCAAGAGCAGCCCAAAAAGCCGGGAGGACTAATCACCACTTCGAAGTAGATCCCGCGGGCAGCAACCGCAAGTAGCAGCTATCGCCCAACATGCAGGAACCATTAACGGTCTACTCTTGGATTTGTCTGATTACCTTTGCCGTCGTGATCATCTTTTGCATTCGTCCGCAAAAGATTCCAATACCCTTCAGTTATAGTCACAAGCGACACCGTCGGCTCGCTTTTCCTCTTGACATAGCTACAGCTCCTATAATTGGAATATTATTCTTGTTGGCGACCACTTCTATTGGAGGCACCCCGCTCAAGGATGGTATCGTAGGTTCCGAAGAGGGCATTCAACCTTATTCTGTTGTCATTCTTATCTTTGCACTGGGTAAGTTATTTCATCAACAATTGCTACGCAAAGGCATTGACTGATGAAGAACGTAGCCTACATATGCATTTCCATCGATGTCACAGGCTTCTTTGCCTACATTGCTTTTCAAGTCGCAAAGAAAGGCGGATCTTCGGGCTCACGCCTATTCCTCTACCTTTTTCTTCTGAGTATGACCCTGACAGTTTTTACCTCCAACGATGTGGTAGTCTTGACAGTGACGCCTATTGTGTGCTACTTGACTCAGGAAACCAAGGTTTGTGGAGCTCTAGTCAATCTAATCACGGCACGGAACTGACTTAAAGTCATTCGCCCACCTAGACCAACCCAAAAGCGTTCTTGATTTCTACATTTATTGTATGCAATATTGCATCCATGGCGTTGTATATTGGCAATCCGACAAACATCATCGTCGCCGAATCTTATGGGATTACCTTTTTGGGTTATTCTGCTTGGATGATGTTACCAACCGTGGTAGCCGTATTAGTCGCGTACGCGGCCTGTTTCTTGGTTCTCCGAAAGCACATTCCAGACAGCATCCCACCACCACCACCAGAAGCAGAGGCGAAATACCAGGTTAAGGACAAATTCGGTGCAGCAATGGGCTCCGCCGTCTTGTTGGCCTGCCTGATTGCCCTAATGGTCGTTCCGTTACTGGCAAAAGTGCCAATTTGGCAGTTAACCCTTCCCTTTGCGGTTCTCATGGTGATCAAGGACGTTGTGCAAGATTCAATACGATGGAAATCAGGTCGTCTACCACCACCTTCTACGCCAGCGCAACAGGAAATGATATCCCGACATGAAATTATCAACTTGGACACAGATCCCAACAGGCCCCCCACTGGAGAGGACGATCAGATTGTGATTGAAGAGGATGATGAGGGAATGATACCGGCCCGATTAGGAGGCGTTTCCACATTCAAAAGCGACGCTGCATTCATACCCATGACGTCCCAAACATCGCTCCCATCATCGTCCTCCACTCACCCTTCGCTTTCTAGGCGAAATTCTTCCAATCGTGACATCCTCCCCGCCACCAGTCAAACCCGTCTCGCACCTGCTCACGCAACTGGCGTTGAACCAAAGATCAAGTCCACTCGAGGGCATGTTCGCCTCCCCACTTTTACTCAGATTGCCCGCCGCCTCCCCTGGAAGCTCATCCCTTTCGCTTTTGGAATGTTTATCCTCGTGGAGGCCCTCTCGTCTTTAGGCTGGACTGCCCGAGTGGCGTTCGTCATGGCCAAGCTCTCCTTGGGCGGTCACATGGTCCCCATCGTCTTTTTCACAGGGATTGTGACCACGCTGGCCTGCAATTTGCTCAACAATCTCCCCATGGCCATTCTGTTCGCCCGTGTGTTTGCCCACCCACAATTCCAAGCAACCCTTGTCGCTTCTGCCGTTTCCGCGAGCGATATCGAATCCGTGCGGCGAGGCGGCATGTTTGCCCTCATTGTGGGATCCAATCTGGGCGGAAATTTAACTTTCTTGGGTAGCCTGGCGGGTCTTATGTGGAACGACTTGCTGGTCAAGCGTGGCGTAGCGACGTCGCAGGGCATGTTTTTCAAATACTGCATGATGATGACTCCACCAGTCCTGATTGCCACCTTGGGAATCTTGTTGTGCGAGTTTGCTGTGAAGGGATTAGTGGTTTGAGAACCCACTATCAAGGGGCGCTTCACCTTATTTTTGGCTTGCTTTGTACAAATCAGAGTGAGATACCTGTTTCATAATTTATTTTATCGTCGTGCACGGTTTTAATTTCCTAATTATACGTCTATCACTACCATCTATCCACTAGCTTTAAGAAGCACAAGATCTCGAGAGGTGTGACGATGCGAATGCTGACCAAGACCGTTCCCACACATCCAACCCGCCAACTTCTGGTTGCATATCGGGCGTAGAAGAACCATTGGCGTGAGTTTGTCAGCTCGTTCCCATTTTCCGAGTCAAGAACGCGTTCGCTGGATAGGAAGTGACTTGCCCCCCGAAACTCAAGAAAGTTGCAGATACTTTGATGATGCAAAGTGCTGTTGATAAAATTACGAATTAAGAAAACCAAAATCCCAAACGCAAACTGTATAATGTGTCGTTTGTCGACACCCCATGATCCTAACGTCCCCCGTTCATTCTTCATGCCACTTGTTGCACGCCTGAAAACCCCCCTTCTAGTCACCATCCACTCCATACTTTTGCTTCATGGCATTTATGTCTGCCTCCTTCTTGTCCAAATCCCGTTTCTTCAGTCCCTTTGTTGTGGAGTGGTATAGAACAACCAGGTATCGTCCCATTATGTTGAAACCGTTCAAGTGATCACAGGCAGCCTTGGCATCAAAAATATCTTCAAACACTGTCACCAAGATTTAGTTTTTCCGACCTAGCATGCTATTTCAAGAGCAAATAACGCACCAACAAACGCCGTGCCCCTTGTATCCTGCGCAGTTCCTACTCGTATTTGTCGTATTGGACCGTACTTTCCCTGCAAAATTGGGTTAAAATCCAGTAGCCCAGGTACATCCCAATCGAGTTTGCTTACAAAGAGATCGTACATATCCTCCGGTGTGATTTTGAAAGGCAGATGTCGAACAAACAGCACCCGATTCACTTCTGGTGGTAATCGGACTATATCGAGACATTATCAAATTAGTTCAAAAAGCTAAAGGAGGTCCAAAGCTATTGTAAATTGACAATACCATTCGCTCGAGTTTTCGCTGCCATAGCCATGTTGAGGGTGAAATGCGGGGGTGGAAACTTGCTGAGGGTTTGATGTAAAGGACGGGGGCTCGCCTTGAGAAACTGTATGGGTTCGTGGGTTTGGGGTATATACTGAGATCCAAGTTGCGGAATGCTCAAGCTTTCCAAATTCAGACTGAACCTGAACGCAAGTTTGAATGACTGCGCAAAACGTACGTGCGTTGTTGGCGTGGTAACGGAGGTTTGGAACATCATCTCTCCCAAGGCTGGAAATTTCGAAAACGGTGAACACCTCACACCACTCCACCACTAGATCCTGGAATCAAAGTTCAACATAATGCGACTGCACAACGTACGTAAACTCGGGGGGATCCCAGTGCGACTTCGAACAGCATCAGCACGAAAAACGTCCCAACCTAGCTCCTCCGAATCCCGCCGTACATTTGGCACCCATGTCCCTCCATCACCCAAACCGTCCACTTCCTCGCCCAACTCCTCAGCCGGATCATCCTCTTCATCTACTCCAACCGCTCCTTTCCCTGCCGAGCTGCAAGCATCCTCTTCTCTCACTTCCGTACGTGCGAGCGTAATTTACCCCGTGTCTTTGACTGATATGATAGTTATTCTAGATACCGACTCGCCTGTCCGCTGCAATGTCAGCTAGTGCATCTCTAGCTCGAATGCTGGGCACCGGTGAACTGCTTGACGATGCATAAGTATGTTCCATGCTTGATGCCGTTTGTTTATCCTCGCCACTCACTAATCCGACCGTTTTGAAGTCCGTAGTAAATTTCCATACCCTGAACATACCTCTCACAAATTTGACTGGTTAGATCTATCCATTCTCTCCGCACTCAGGGAATGTGAATTGTGGGCGATCAAAATGTTAGACGACCCATTCACACTTTGTATGAATCCGTGCTGAACTCTGCAGGAACTGACTCTTAACTTAATACACGCTTCACATCAACAAATTTCACGAATAGTTAGTGTATTACTCCTAAAATTCATTGACCTCGCCTGTCGGTAGTGTATCACGAATGCATTTCAGACGGAAGGAGACCGGCGCGTTAGCCGTGAAACTAAGGTGGGACCATGGGGTCTGGGAAGCAGCGCTCTCTCCGTAAATGGGGAATCGCGATAGAGGCTCGGAACACTAAAAGCTCTTGGCTTTGTGAGCCGATGTACCTGCAGCCCTTCTCTATACCAGATCAATCATGCCACATGCAGAGGCAGGAAGCACTTCATTCGCCTCCTTCATGCCAACCCCAATATCTTCTATGTGGGCCGACTAGCCTAGCAACTAACGACTCCATAGAGTCAACATTGGCTGCGAGCTAGCACGGGCCCAACGGCGAAAGTTTTGGAGCTCACAGAACAACTATAAGGGAAGAGATGTGCTATCCATTTATATCCTCACGGCTACCACCCTTTAGACTTCTCAACCAAGTGTGTTTGTACGATTTTCATATTACCGGGCTCCTCCAAGTTTTGCAAAAAAGTGGAAGGGTCCGCAAGGGCGTGGGAAAGCGGAGCGGAGTTTGCGTCAATTGCATGACAAAACTCAATTTGTACAGAAATGATGTAAATCAACATTTGACAACCTTTGAAATTTGAATCAATTCAACTTTCAACTGAAGACAGTGCCAACATTCCCCACCTACTTTTCACCGAACGAACGTACAGTAAACCACGAACTGACCGTCAACAACCCGGGCAGCATGCTCACCTCGGAGGACTCCCCCATGGATATTGACATTGACGCACTTTTGGACTCAAGTAGCGCGCCGCTCGCCGATCCTTACTTTAACGACGATGTCGCCTCCTTGACGACTTGGTGGATGAATGAACGATGTGCTCCCGAGATCTTGCAGTACCAAGACATGCTCGTATCACAACTGATTGAGATGCTGAACGCCCAGGTAAACTCTCACGACTGGTAATGTACTTGTTGTAGTAAACTTACCGGTTGGGATATATAGACGGAGAATATAGAGCCTGGCCGTGATGATGATGACCCCGACAAGGCATTCCTCGTCGTGCTTTATCAACAAGAAATGGAGCGCATCAAGTTTGTCATCCGAGGATATCTCCGAACTCGACTCGTCAAGGTAAAACATTTTGCGGAATTTTTGTTTATACTCCAAAATTCTCGACATATTTAGATTGCGTTCTAGATCCAACAACACCCATTACATCTACTACGCGATGAATCCTCCCGGTCTCGACTATCCGAGGAAGAGATTATATTCTGTGAAAAGTACATAATTGGACGACGTGTACAGCCTTTTGCTCGCAGGCCATTGATTCGACTTTTCTTAGATTCCAAGAGATCTTGGAAGCCCATTATACCAAAAGTTGTCTTTCCGATTTCCCGTCTTTTTTGAAACGCTTGGATGATGACGCTGGAGATTTGCACATGGGTAAGGGGATCAACAGCCAAAACATGCGCACATCTCTTGTTTGACCGTGTGCTATAGTGAGCAAACCAGATTTGGATGATTCCGTTATTATCCGCGTTCAGCAGTCAATAGGAGCCTTTCACTTGGCGTACAGGTTCGTATTCATAAACCCCGTCTCATGCCCGTTTTCTCGTTTCTGATCGTCGGTAACTCAAATAGTAAGGACACAATCGAGATGAATGCTGGTGATCAGTACATTCTGCGGTATAGCGCCGTGAAGAATTTGATTGAGGACGGAAAGGTGGAACTGGTCTAGTTCTAAGGAATAGGTAATCTTCAGCCGTTTAAGAATGGCGCTTCGTCCCTCAGAGTGGCGACATTTTGTACATAGTAGTCTTGGTTTGAACCATAGTTTATTTAATGTGTTTGTGAAGTGACAGCTCCACTCTTGCCTAATATCAACACCCATCTAGTCTACGCTATTTACAATGCATCAGTCGGTATGTTATGCTGTATCATTACGCCCATAGCGCAATACTTCTTCGTAGATAGTCCACGTAATAGCCGAGCTAAAACTCTTGCGTAACAATCTTGGCAACATCCCTGCGAAAAAGCCTCGAAAATGTTCTTCCTATAACTGACGTTAAGTATGGCCGACGCACAACAAGAATTCAAAAGGCCATACCGAAGCAATTTTGAGACCACTTTGAATCATGTCTTTGTACACTGACGGCTGAAGCTGCATACGCGTCTTGACAACATCAAAAGGATTCGTGATGACCGTAGCAGCCGTGCCGCTCAGCATACCGCAGAACATGTGAATAAACGGATCGTAAGCCGAGTTATACTTTGTCAACCCTGGAGGAGAGTTAATCAGTATTCACGCACTGGGAAGTGAAAGGAGGACGCATACCCTGCAGCCTGCCCTTTGAAAACTCGTAAAACAGGACGTACAGCCCTGCATGTGGTGCATCCCGCATGGCGGTTGCGCCGAATCCGGCAAATAATCCTCGGACCCCCTCCTTCTGGATGATGGAGCGGATGCCAGAGGGTATTGAGGGATAATTATATAAATTACTTTCAAACCGAACTTTCAGGACTGTGATTGGCATCAGAACGTAACCTACGGCCTTTTCAACAGAGTGAGTAGTTGTTGTCGGTCGTGAGAAGGCAGGGTACACATACCACGCGGGCCGCACCTCCACTAAAAACATTGATCAGATGGGAATTTCCAACCCCACTATGCCGTAACACTCTTCGCAGCTCTTCCAACGCAAGAAAGTACAGCCCGGTCCCGGGGACGTTGCGAAGGATGGTTGGCCAAGTGCCACGCCAAAGCCCTGGCAACCCATTGGTTTGCACTACAGTACGGGCTGTAGAGAGGAGGGTAAGGGGGGGATGAGTCGGTAATGGTATAGATCCTTTGCATGATTGGCCTGCCGCAATCGGTATAGATGGTAGGTGTAATGTGGGTGCGGTTTTAATCAAATTCTGCCTTGACTGCAAATCTTGCTGTAATCTCTATCATGGTGCCATCATTTCAATACTATTCCTTTTCATTTGAGGCGACTGAGCGGGACATACCGTCTTGACCTATTACTGCTACTGTCAGCTCGGGGATTGCCCAGTACTGCAAATGACACCTGGAGTTGCCTTACCAGGTCGAGCGGCTGCAACAGAACACAGGTTGCCAACCCTGAGATGCCCCCTCCTACTAAACTCCAGACCGGATCTACTTTTCGCTTCTCCTTCTTATTCATTTTATGTGGGATTTCCTCGGGCCTTGCTTCATGAAATGTTTTGAGATCTCTGATGACTCTGCTGAAATTGGCCGATCTCAGGCTCCGATATCATCGGTTACAACCGGGCCGTGAGGTCATCAAATGCGCCGAAATCCTCCTCCGTTTTCCTCCTCCTCATCTTCAACTTTCAAACGCATACCCTACTATATACAACCATGTCCTACGGAGAATCAACCTCGGTGCTGTCGCTCATCAACCGCCCGCTGATCGTGGCCGTCGGCACACCGCTGATCTTGGGAATCGGAAGCGGATTGGTCACTAAATCATCTATCAAGACCTGGTACCCGACTGTGAATAAGCCGTCTTGGACGCCGCCAAACTGGGTATTTGCACCGGTGAGTGATTATCAATGATAGGCTGAAATTCAAGAAAACTCATGTGTTGATCAAGGTCTGGACGGCGCTTTACACCGGTATGGGATACGCATCTTACCGCGTTTACCGTCAAGGCCAGCTCCACCCCTTCCTGGATGTCACTACTCCATTACGCCTCTATGCCGCGCAACTCGCTCTGAACATGGCTTGGACTCCTCTTTTCTTTGGCGTCCACCAACTTGGTCTGGCCAGCCTGGACATTGTTGCTTTACTCGGCACTGTGATTGCAACCGCGCGCGAGTTTGGCGCGATCGATGAAGTTGCTGGATGGCTCATGGTACCGTATGCCGCTTGGGTTGCTTATGCAGGAAGCATTACGCTGTCCGTCTGGTGGAACAACCGAGGAAAGCCCGGTGTCGATGGCGCTGCACGCAAGAAGCTTTGAGCGTCACTCGTTGTTGGGGATTTGGCGCGTGCAGATTTTAGGTCGTGCGTGTGTAGTTGTATTATCTACTATCAAATAATTTGTGTATAATGTAATTGACAAGTTACAGAGATGATGGCTCTTGAATCCTGTTCTTTACCCACTGCTCAAGTCCTCCTTCCACTACCAATTCTTGCGCCGCCTTGCCAACCGAGGGGATAGAAAATGTGCCATGATCACCAATGTCCAATGCTCCCCCAACCAAGTCTGCTTTTGCGTTCCATCCCGTCCGCCGCGTCAAGACTTTATTCTCATCGTCCTTGAACGCGCTTTGCAACGCACGAACCAATTGTGGGGCTTCCAGTACAATCAACCCGTTGTTGATGGCATTCCGCTTGAACGTCTCTGAAAAGGACCCGGCTAGCACAACTTTGATGCCGGCGTAGAGCAACGCCGTTGCAGCTTGCTCCCTTGATGACCCTGTTCCGAAATTAAACCCACAGACAAGAATGTCATTTGGTTTCACTAGCGCAGCAAATTGAGCATCATAATTCTCCATGACCACCTGTGCCATTTTGGTCGGAGAAATATCATCTTGATATGTGTATTTGCCAGGGTAGATACCGTCCGTGTTGAGATTGTCTGCATTGCAAAACACTATTTCGCCGGCGTGCGTTGCGGAAAAGCCAGGTACTGTATTTGAGGAGGAGGCAGACGTAGCGCCTGTAGTGGTTGATTGCGGAGTGTTTTCAGTATAGGAGATTGCCGGTTTTTGAACAGTCTGAGGAGAAGATGTAGAGATTCTCACAGATTTGGAAAGGTTATTTAGGCTCTCTACTCCACAGATTCGACCAGCTACCGCAGAGGCGGCTACTACTGCCGGTGAAGAAAGATAGGCTTGAGCAAGCGGCGATCCCATTCGACCCTTGTAATTTCGATTTGTGGCCGAGATGCCAACTTCTCCGTCCTTCAGCAAACCGGTTCCCAGACCAATGCATGGACCACAGCCCGCCGGTAGGGGTCGAGCGCCAGCCTTCAACAGAGTGGCCCAATCCCCACTAGCTTCCACATCCTTTTGCACCTGACTCGAAGCCGCTGCAATATAAAATTCGACACCAGGGGCAACGTGTTTACCCTTCAGAACCTCCGCAGCAGCACGCAAATCAGACGCACGCGAATTGACACATGAAAGGAGGTATGCCTTTTGGATGGGAATGTTTTGACTTTCAAGTTCGGCGAGAGATGTAGCTACTTTGACCGAGTTGGGGCCCGAGACATACGGAGTCACCGTCGCCAAGTCCAAAGTCAAATGCTTGGCGTAAAATGCGCCCGGGTCTGCACGGAGTGGGTGTTTCTCGATAGACGCAATTCGTTCTGCGTTAATTCGCGCATGCTTAGTTGGACCACTGAGGGCCAACCGCGCAGCACGATTCTTGAGCCACGTTATTGTCACTTCGTCCACCGGAAACACTCCCGCCAATGCCCCCCATTCCGTGGTCATGTTTGCGATTGTCAGGCGGTCGTCGACCGATAGTGCCTTCATTCCTTGCTCACTTCCCACAAACTCAATGGCGGTGTTAAGAACTTCGTCATTGTTGAAAAGCCCACAGAGTGTCACAATCACGTCCTTGCCAGTCACGCCCGGACGGAGCGCGTTGAGAAACTCCACTTGAGCTACGGGTGGGATCTGCCACCACGTACGGCCTGTGGCCCATATGGCAGCGGCATCGGTTCGCACAATCGGCGTGCCCAACGATCCGATTCCACCATACATGTTGGAATGAGAGTCGGACGCAACAGTGAGCGAGTAGGGGAATGCATAACCTTCCTCTATCAGAATTTGGTGACCAATTCCGCGGCCAGCGGGGTAAAAGTCCACCTTGTGGTGGGCTGCAAACTGCGCAATGGACTGGTATTTCTTCAAATTCTGCAAATTTGTTATTGTCGCGAGTGAGAACAGTACATAGTTTGGTAGAAAGTGATGAGCACCCACCTTTTCAGTCTTGTTTTGAACATCATGGTCCAGGGTAAACACTGCCTGTCGCGGATTCCGAAACTGAGCTGCCCCGATACTCTGGAACCTGATTTACCGTAGCGTTAGCAGCGGCCCTTCCCCAGGAGTGGTGCACGCAAACCTACTTGCTCATTACGGCTGCAGTATTGTCATGTGTCATGACATGTTCTGGCTGGATACTGACAAAATCTCCTTGACTGACGCGGTGCTCGGGGCTCGGAAGATCAACTGCATAGCGCTGGACGACTTTTTCTATAATGTTCTGCGGCCGTGAGGGTGTGGGGGGTGATGGGAATAGGGTAGAAAGTGAGCGGCAGGACGGAGTGCTTCGACGAAGGACGACGCCAGGCGGCCGGTACAGGACTCTACGCGATGCTTGCATGATGAACTTGAGCGGCGGTCGCTGGCGGAGAAAGGCCGACTTGGTAGTGGTTGGGGCGGGTCTTGCAGTAGGTTTTGGTCAACTTTTTTCTGGGTTTCTCGTCTGTAAATCGCCAGCAAAGAGCCATGATTTTGAAACTCACCTTTCGGAGGAGATTCGCGCTGATGATCTTTTAATTACGCCTTTTTGAGCTTAATGAGCGGATTCTAAAAGTCTCACGGCGCGAGTCGCGGGCCGGCGTGGGACTGAATTGTTTTGGAGGTCGCATATGATGAACGAGCCGTTTCCTTCATTTGTTTCCAATCCGTGGCGGCATTCCTCTCGATCGTTACCAGCTCCAGCAACTTTGAGAACCCCACAAGAGGCGTAATGTGATGCCCCAGTGGTTTGGGGCCAGATATTTGATTATATGGCTGCGCTGCGGGAATTCCAGGGACGGAAGGATGTCTTTGGAATCGTCACAACCTACGAAGGGTGGCGGATGTGTTGGTTGCCCGAAAGTGATGCCGCGGCCGCCAATATAACACCCCGTCCCGGCCCAGCGTTGATCAGAGCACACCGCTTTCTCCCGCGACTGCCAATTCAGATGCAATAACAAATCTGAAAAACTACAGCAAAGTCAGCAAGCGGGGCCTGCAGAGATTTGACAACCGAACATTATCCGGAACAGAAGTTTTGCAATGGGACGATCCTTTGCTGGGTCAGAGCTTGGCAAACCTGATCTTCAAGATGGTCGCGTCACCAACCACATTTCCTTCACCGGTGCGGCTATTGTCGCGACGTTTTACCGTGTGTCTCACAGAGGAAATGTTCCAGTGGCGCACCAGAGACATTGAGGAAGTGCATCGGTTACGTACTGAAAATATCAAGATATCATTCCGACGCCGCCAAAATCGAGAAGGAATCCGTCCATTGGAACAAACTGTGGAAAACATCAACATATACCGTTCCCTTGGTCGGTCGCACTGCCGTCGTCCTGCCGTATGTTTGCTCAGTCCGTTCTCCAATCAGTGACAGCTCCACAATACCCACCAATCAGGTCTACCATAGTTGAGGCGATCACCGCCATTTTGGCTGCATGATGCATTCTTCCGTTTCCGCTGCTCGGTTAATACTTGTAGTTTCCCCTCCTGTTTTCTCACTCTCTTTTACCAACTCGATCCGGTTTCTGTTGTAGTCTCTCCAGAACTGCGAGTTATCATCATAGAACTACATGCATGATGCTGCAATCATCTATACACTTTTCTTGTAGTAGAGTGTTGGATTTGTTTGTGTTTGTAATGAATTAACTTGTGTTTCTTCATATCGTGTTTGGCACAGAAGCAATTTTGCTATTACTAGCCTGATTCACAACAATTCATTAATATCAACGTTGTGCGTAACATCCATCCTTTCCGACCGGAGTGCCCCATCGTATCTTGCTATTCTCTTTCGTCAAGTTCAAGTTTGGTGCTTGATCCATTGATATGGGATTGTACCCAATCTAACACGCAGTTAAATCTACGGTTTACTCAGAACTGCTTGGAGAACTGCTCAAAGATTTAAGAGTGAACGTGATCTCTCACAATTTGATCGAAAACATGTTTACCGATTCGCTTCGAGCGACGAGCAGTTAGCTATGTATTGTTCAAGGAAGATGACAAGTGTGTGCCGCTGGCCTTGGAGCGTGGGAACTCGGGCGCTAAAATGCGCAGTCGGCTTGTCACAAACCCTGTACGGGATGATCTATTAGTATGCATGGAATTACTGAAGCTTCCTGATGCTTGAACGAGGCGCAAAAAGATGCCGAAAGGGCCTCAAAAATCAAGAAGAGAAATTAATAGCCGGCAAGTGTCAGCGGCAGAATCTTCCAAATGACGAAAACCAAGCGGTGCTGGACGATATTGCCGTCCTGCAGCATTGTGGCTCGTGAGGTGTTTTAGGCGTCGGGAAAATTTGGCAGTGTCCTTATGCTGATGGAGTTGACACCAACGCGAACTTGTTTGGACGGATTTTTTGTAGTAAAAGTCCAGCGATTTTTGGGGAGTCCTGCACACTAGAATTATTTTCGCGTGCGTTGAGGGCTGGCATCAGTCGTTTCAATGTATATGGCAGAGCGCCTAGACTTGTGAAAAACGTCACCTTTAACATCAAGATGTGATGGGCCTGAAGGCCACGACCTCTCGGGGCTCATAGGTTAGTTGATCAGAGCGGACATGTGGGCATTACGGGGGCCTTTAGAGTTTGTCACGAGAGGTTGAGACGACATATTGTTGAGGTGACCATTTCTGATGTAAAAAGGGAACGGAGTACGAAACAAACAGAATTGTGTGAATCTATGTATGAGGGAAACGGTGTGGATATGCTCAAGAGGACTGTGTTTGACGTAGGTATGATGAAAAGTGAATAACTAAGTTCAGACTGGCAAGCAAAGTCCGAATATGATTATATACAAGCAGCGATCCATGTGCACAGACCAGCAGGCACTATTTGCCGCCTTTCTTCTTGGACTTTGCCCCCTTTCCACCCTTCTTGGACGCTCGTTTCTTTTCCTCCTCTTCTTCTTTCAGTAACTCTTCCGCAATCCGCTGCCGGCGCTGCTCATCTGTCTCATCCGGCAGATTTGTGTTGTCTTCAATTACTTGTGAGGAAGGAGGTCCACTGTCATCTTCCTCTCCTTCATCATCCCCGTTGTTTGCTTCTTTGACGAGACGTTCTTCAGCAGCTCGAAGTGCAGCTTGTTCTTGCTGCAAGCGCTGTGCTTCAATCTGTTGCTCTCGCTGCATTTGGAATTGCATGAGTTGCGTGGCCTCAGGAAAGATAGTCTTTCCCCAGCCCTCCTTATACAGCTCTGCCTCCTCCATAACCTGAAAAACAAACAAATGTAAAGTCAACTCTCTCACTCTCATTAGCTCGCTAGAGGCCGTCCGTACTTACCTCGCGAACTTCTACATCCAGCTCTGCCTCTGCTCGCTCCAACTTTTCAAGCAATTCCTCCCCCATCAGCCCCTGACGCACCATTTGCTGCAGTGGTGGTTTCTCGTCTCTAATCTTGTATATGAGTTGCACGTCTGCTATTGCTCGTTTCATTAGCGAGGATGAGAGGAGTTTGAGGCCGTTATGGTCGTCCGGGGAATGCATTTCTGCGAGCTCATTGTAAAGGATTTTGGCATGATGAGGAGGAAAGTAGCCGTCAGTTGCGGCATCTATCAAACAAAGAAGCAAATAGTATCAGCCCCCAATAAGTTGAACGAGATCCTCTGCCGACCCTCTGCCAGGTTACGTACCATGAGCTGCGACCCGCTGCTTGACCCTATTCCACTTAATGTAGGCACCGAAAAGGACCGCGATCGCCACGGTGTATAATACCGGAAACCAGAAGGATACGGCTGTTGAGGTCATCTTGAGCTTGGTAGACGTTGCGAGAGTTCACCAGACGGTTTTCTTTCAAATTCTCTCTACCAGTCTAATGGAGCAACTCTTCGCGATATGTACAGTGTGCACGGCGGCTTCCCTCGACAGCTATTTACAGATGCTCACAATTTATCGTTTCGGAAAGGAGACTCGTTGACTCCATGTTATGTTTTGGCCAAAGTTTGAGAGTCACGTGCTCGAGCCGCCGTTCGGAAATTCAGTGACAATAATCATTTTGGAACGTTTTGAAATTGAATTTGCGAAGCGGCAAACAGGACCAGTTCCCAACCCAATAGTATAACACCAGCGGAAACGGATTCCTATTTCTATTACGGACAGTTCTGTCGTGGGAGGAGCTGCAGGAATAGCAGAGCGAGGTGGATCTTGAGCAGCAAGAGCTTTCCGGTTGCGAAAGCGGTTGTTTATTTCGACTTCAGCTCAACGTAATAACGTTCTCCAGCGAAAGCATTAAGTGGACCTTAGCGGAGGGGCAGGGAATTTCATCTGCGAATGAACTTTTTCTGAGCACATGCGGTGTACTTGCTTCAGGAGGCGAGGTGCATCAATGGCGTCCATGTGGGTATTCTCGCTGCTGTTGACACTGTTCACATTTTCGACTATTGCCCAACCACCACCACCACCACCTGGACAGACCACACCTACCTGCAACCCCATACTTAACATCTGCCCACCCCCTCTCAACTGCACTGACTCGGACGTTCTTGGCCGGGTTGATGTCCTCTCTCCAAATCGAACGACATACTTCTATGTTGGCCAACCCGTGAATATCTCATGGTCATACTCTGGGGAAACAGATGTGTCAAAGTACCCCATCAACAACGTATCCATATACTACCAGCGAAGCGAAGCAAGTACTTGGAATCCCATCCAGACAGTAGGCGCTCGAGAGGTCAAGTATACATGGCCGATGAAGGATTTTGAGGGTGGAACTGGCGGGACATTCAAGGTGGGTTTATCACTGTTTCAATGTACACGACTGGCTCCAGATGACTTATGCTCCTTCATGTACTGTTAGATACGCATTGTACCTGACAATATCGATCGGGGTGGAGTGACTGGTACGCCTTCGTCCTGTATCCCGGTTGGATGGCCCCTTTTGGGAGAAGTGCAGTTCACGCTGGTTCGTCCGCGGCCGCTCGACGATGCGAGAGATCCCTATCCTCCCGCCTTGAGTCGGACGCTTCCTCTCCTTGCCATTCCCACCCTCTCGACCCGAGCTGCCATTTTTATGGGGGTTTTCTCATTTGTGTTTTTTTGAACGTTCTAGACTTGGGCCTTTCTGCCGCGCCAGGATTCTCGCTATTTATTGGTTTGGACGTCTATCTGTTACAGAGCATAAATATATGTACAAAGTTATTCCTCATAGGACACTCCTGCTATCAAAAATGCAACCTAAATAGTAGTACCTATTCCATCTAGTAAAAGGACACTACCTAAATCACGCCCTAATGATTTTGGATGCTGCCTTTCTCAAGCGATTCATGATTGCCAATCCCTCGCCAGCTTCTTCCACGCCCTCAACCAAGATAATTTGTGTTCCGTAAGTATCCAGCATACGTAAACCATTAAACAGACAGTGGGCAACTGTCGCAAGATCTGATCCGAGATGGAGGTCGTAAATCCTAGGTGACTTTTGAGCTTGGTGGGAAAAGTCAAGATGATTAGGCAATGACGGTGCTTCTTCAATGTTCAAGTGTACAATCTCGCATACACTCCGATCGATCAGGGAACAGTCCGATCCACGTTCCGGAACCTGCGTAGTTCTCATGATACCAACCCCTTGCAGATGGGACTTCTGACCTTCCCGAAGTAGCTCCGCGGTGTGTTGATCAACCTTGTGTCGGAGTCCACTTCCGTCTGTCCCTGATGCTCGTTCAAACAACACAACTTCGGCGTTGGGGGTATAATGTCGGTACTTCATTCCGGGTGTTGTTGGCGCATCTTCCATGTTCTTATCCACAAAATCTTTGCGATAAACGCGGAGAGAAGTAAGCTGGGGTAATGTTTGCAGGGATTCAAAAGTCACGCCTCCGGGGCGTAAGATGGCAGGTGGTGAGGAAAGGCCATCCAAGACAGTACTTTCGACTCCGAAACCGCAAGCCCCACCATCCAGAATAAGCGGGATTCGGCCTTTGAGGTCATTGAAAACATGATGGGCAAGGGTTGGTGAAGGGCGACCGGAGAGATTGGCCGACGGGGCGGCGAGAGGAAATCCGCACGCCGATATCAGGGCGCGGGCAATTGGATGAGAGGGGAAACGCACTGCCACTGTCTGATGACCGCCAGTAACCTCCAAAGGTACATTTGGTCCTCGCGGGACCAAAATTGTCAATGGCCCAGGCCAGTGATGCTTAATGGCATCGACGTAAGCGTCAGGTATCGAGGCATGCTCTGGCATAAGCAACTTGAGCATTGAGAGAGATGATATGTGGACTATGAGAGGGTTGTCGCTTGGTCGACCTTTAGCCTGGAATATCTTTTTGACGGCAGTGGGGTTTAAAGCATTGGCGGCCAACCCGTACACTGTTTCGGTAGGGAAAGCCACCACATTATTGTCACGAAGCAGATCTGCAGCATGGTAGATTGCCGATACGTCTTCCGCAGAAGAAGATGAAAATGCTGTTTGCTTGCTATCAGCTAGTACTGGCGCAAGGTGTGTCGATTCGGAAAGGCTGGTGATTTGGTCACTGGGGGGAAACGAAAGCAACGCTGGATTTATAACCTTGAGTTCTGTTTCGAAAACCTGAATCGCAGGCCTCCCCTGGTCCCCACCAGAGCTCACTGCTTGCTCCTCCATCCAGACCGTCCAACCCGTCGCTGATCGACGCCGTGCGTTTTTGCGAATTTCGAGCTGGAAATTTACCTCAAACCAAAATTCGCGCTGGCTTTGGCTGACCTCATCTTCCATTAAAATTGCCATGGCAGTGTGAGTTGCTTGTAACTGCAATCTGTATATTGTATCAATTCTCGCAGAATCATCGAAAACCAATCACAATTATATCCTCGACAAAAAGCGGCAGGCCAGCAAAGGCTCTATAGCATCATGGCGGACGTTCAAGCACGGTAAGTCCCACGGCAGTATAAGGAGCTTTAAGCATTCATCTACTGACCGTGACCAATATCACCATCATCACCTCACCGTCTCTGGACGTTTTATCACCTCACCGTCTCTGGACTGTTTTTCACCTCACCCTCTCTGGACGTTAGACCACGCATCTCCCCCCGATACAAGACATGTTGTGGGAAAGCCAACCGCTCCGTTCTGATTTCCGGAAGGAAATGACAAGTAGCGAGATCGACACATTTATGAATGCAAGTGACCGGTATGAACAATACCGGTATGTTCATGTTATCCATAAACCAGCGCAGTCATAAACCAGCGCAGTCATACGGGTTTTTACATTTCGAAAGCGTGATCGCGAGAGTGTCGCTCTTAGGACCAGGGGGTTTGGACTGACAGTGTCCATCCGCTGCGCTTGCAGAAAAGCAAAGGATTCAGAGTCAATCCCTGCGGCAATGATTCATGCTAGTCTCGGTTTCAATCAAATGACGGAATTTTTGGACGTGATCGGTGTGACTGCTCGCCTTTCCAGGGGTACCGTCTTCGAAAAAGGATGCACTATGAGCCATCCGAGGCGTCGGTGAAGCTAGCCCTCCAGCATATTGTCCAAAGAGCGCAGGAATCGGCCGGAACGATCTCGGTCTCGTACGATAATGGATGGGCTCATATGCGGGACGCTGCATCGAAACTCCCATGGGACATCTCCAGGTCGCTGCTTTAAGATACTGGAAATCCGACAAATATGTAAATTACGTAAGTGATTTGTTGTAGTTTTCATACCTCTGATGTCTCATCCAATTGCTTTTTCCTGTTAAGCATACAAACGCTAAGATCGCAGTAAAATTGAAGGAAAAGGCGCAGCCCCAGCTCGCCCGCCAGATCGCCCGCCAGATCGCCCCCCAGTCCCCCCCCCCCCCCCCCCCCCCCCCCAAATTGCCGCCCCCCCAGATCGCCCCAAAGCGGAAGCAGAATGACGAACTGGAGGGGAGGTTGACTGCGGTCGAACAGCTTGTGGCGGACCGCGAGCAGGTGTTTGTGTCTTTGGTCACGGGTTGTATCAAAACAATCCGTCGTGATACTTCGCAGGCGGAAGCGCAGGAAGACCAGTCGCGAGAAGCATTGGCCAAACGGGTGAAAACCGTGGTGAAGGCCACGGAGTTGGAGAATTTGGAAATTGCATAATCCGCCCAGGCAGAAGCATGTTATGGAACGATCTCAGATCACCCCATCCAAAGTCTAAACGACATGTTTCAAGAATGTGTCGCTACTACCTGTGTTTATGCATAGATCAGATGCAGATGTATATCCGGGGCCCGGGGTGCCCGGGAGGAAGAATTCATTCGTAAATCGCTACTTAAACTAAAACTTAAACTATAATATGGGTATGACCCGCGCAGACTGGTCAGGAAGAGTTTTGCGGCAATAGTTGGGCGGTCGATGCCCAGTTGTCAACGTCGCGGCAACGATTTTCAGCATATTGTGAGCGCTCAGGTTGTCGCGGTTCCAGATGGTGCAACCTTGCTGACTACAATAGGTGTTTTAACAACACAGCAAGCCGTGCACTACCCTCCACGTTTCCCCTCCAGAGCCCCACATTGCTGTCCTTTTCTTGATCCATGGGCGCGGGCTTTGTCGGTACAGAATCGGGTGAACGACCTCTTCGCATTTGGCGCAGAGCTTCGAGGTCCGGAATTCGTCGATCAGGAAACAATCGAGCGTATGTTGTACGTCATTCAAAAGTTTTGGATGATGTATGGTGTGGCCGGCATCGCTCCAGTTTCCCATAATCAGCACAGCGTCTGCCCCAAACTTGTCCCGGAACTTGTTGATGAACCGCTGCTCGCTTCGTTGGGTGTTGACGTATCGATTGAACTTGAACTTGTTATGCATTGGCAAATCGTAGAACTCTTTGATCTTTGGGACGATGATGTTGCGCGCTTCCAAGTACGTCTCAAAGTTGTCGAGGCGCATAGTCCTGTGAGTCGGTAGCATCGAATGCCACGCAGCAACACCACTTTCGACTCGTTTTGTTCCACGATTTGCGTATACTTCTTGGTCCTGGTTTCCGATCGTCGCTAAGTGGAAGCGCCGAGAATGACGGAAGCCCATGCCCTTCAAATGATGCGGCCAACCGACAGTATGCCGGCACAAAGCTCTCCGTTGCCGCCGCCAGGTTGTATGCCGCGGGATACTCTTGCACTTCGTCATAAGGAAGAATGTAACCGTACTCCCGTATGAGGTCCTCTTCGTTTGGCAGAAGAGGGTAATCTTGTGCCGGATATCGGTTGCGTAGGCATATGTACTTGACGTATCGCATGCGTGCCCTGTACCTCTTGATGGCGTCCATATCGCCGTGAAGGTTAGGTTCTTGAGTTGATCTTTCACCCCCAAGACTTGGTTGATGTGCCGGGATGCCATCTGGAGGAAATGTTCCCGAACGTTAACGAGCACTTGGTCGACATCGTCCGCGAGAGATAAGTGTTGAGTTGTTGAAAGCTTTTGATGTGCGGCTGTTCGAACGTTGGGGTACCAGACATCCCGCAAAACACAAACTCTCTTTTGCTCTGATTGCATAATTATTGCATACTTTTACAACCAGTTTAAATTCTTTTGCCATTATCACTGTCTTTCCTAAAATATGTTGAGGATAATCGAGCAGCATCTATCCATCAATTTTACCGACTCTGGCGACTACGGCGTGATGGTGCAAATAGGGGGGTTTGTCCAGTCGACAGCAGTTCGACCCGGCAACAACGGCAACGAAGTCGACTTTGACGACTACGGAATTGGGGGGTTTGTCCAGTCGACACTGAGTCGACAGCAGTAAACAACGGCAAACAACGGCAACAACGGCAATAACGGCAATAAGGGCGACTACGGATAGTGCAAATAGGGGGGTTTGTCCAGTCGACAGCAGTTCGACCCGGCCACCCGGCGGTCTGTCCAGTCGACCCAGACCAGCGCTACACTTATTTTTCCAGAAATTGAACTTGTTGAAGCCATGTGTGGGAACTCGCGGGTCAAACAGCCATGTTGAGGCCGACAATGTACCGTTGATGCTTCTTCACTGACAGATCATCCGAGACAGTACTTTCGAAAATTCTGACCAAAATTCGCGCTGGCCTTGCTGACCTCATCTTCAATTAAAGTTGTCATGGCAATGTGAGTTGCTCGATGCGTTTGCGAAATTTGGGATTGGAATCTTCCAAGAAATTTGCATTCACAATTTGCCTATTGAACGCAAGCATACAATGCATAGTCTGTACTTTTTTCGCCACCAGCAGACGGCGCGGGTGTTAGTGAGCACGGTGTTTAGAATGGAGGTATGTCAGGACGGACACTATTCGAAAATGCGGACAAGAAGGGCTCACCTGTAAACCTTTAGGATTCCATTCTTAACCAAATTGGAGAGCACCGAGTTGGAAACAAGATTCGAGGGGATCTTTGGGTTCCTTTCTGCATTCTCACTGGCGTTAAATCCCCAGAAACGGTTCGCCGTGTACTCTCGAGTGTCACTACAATTCACGCAGATCAGCGCGGAACGTACCGTCTTCCACTCCCAGAAGTTCGGAAAGATCCATTTGCTGCTCCTTTGCCCAAACTGAAAAATCCATTCGCCCCGAGAGAAGGGAAAGGGAAAGGTCTCAAGGAGCTCATTGAACGAAGGGACCCACTCAAGCCATGGACAGTACCGGAAACAGTGCGAGAGAAGATAGTATCTCTATGCCGAGTTTTGGGAACCGATGTGACCGTTCGTAAGGAGATTGAAGAGGGGATCGCGGAAGCAGATGCCCGAGTGGAGCGTGAAGCAGAGGCAGCGGCCAAGGGGTTACCCTCAGAGAAGACAGCGAACCTGAAATCTCCAACATATACCATACACTGGGAGCGCGATGAGTATCGCCACCTTGCAGAGGAGACAGGGGACGGGGTTCTTTGGCCTGAGTTTGTCGAACACAAAAAACTGCAGCTTGTACGGAATCGATGGCCGCGGATCCCGGAATTCAACCTCAGAACATTAGAAGATCGCCCCCCATCTCGGCATTAGGCCGGTACACCTGCAGATTCTTAGTTTTTACTGTGAGAATTTACCATCGCATGTCTGACACCTTCCATATTTACAATACACTCAACCCGCACAGAGCAGTCCAGCATAATAATGTACCTACAAGTAACGTTCACAATATACAGATTTGATAGGCCGCGCGCATCCCACCCAGCGGGGAACAGTGATGTCTAATTGTCTAGTCGCAGTGTTTCAGTGAGTATGCTGCAACACCACCGATCAGTACACAATGCAAAAAGGACAAAAGTCAGGGCGATTCAATACCTCAACAGCCAAAAGCAAGGGCGCAAAAATCCCGGCAAGCAGACACAGAATCTGGATCACAGACAGTTTCTTTTCATGTCCCCCGCCTGAGCCGCCGCCCGTGCGTGTCTTTGAGGTTGCGTATATCTCAGGCAGAATATGAACCGTCGCGACATAGAGAAAAGTACCCTGCGTAACAAAGACATCGACGGGTCAGTATTCCGCTGAAGCACAGCTCGGTATAAGCCGCTCACCGCACTAAACAAGAGGAGTATCCCTGTCCATCCCTGCATGCCTTCCGCCTCGCCCGCCCCGCTTTTTCGCAAAAATAAATATGTGAACATTGCAGCGATGGGGGCTGCCAGAGAAAAGACCAGTAAATGCTGTCGGACCACCCTACGTGAAAACCCTTCGCTCAGCAAAAAAATGGCAAGTCCAAAAGCAGAGGGAGCTTTGTGAAGCATAATAGCGAGAAACACGATTAGCTCCAAAGAGGTGCGATCTAAGTCCAAACGTGGTGTAAGTTGCGCGTCGCCATTATCGCTGTCAAAACTTGTAGCGTACCAGAAGCACTCGCAGCACCTAACGCAATTCCATCTGCCGCAGCATGGACCACTAATCCGATGGTTGCTGCCATTTTTGAATCCTTATGTGGGCCAACGTCTCGAAAGTCGTTTACGGTAACAATGTGTGAACCGCCCTTATGGCCATGACCCATATGGGATAAATTGTCAATAAGAAACATGAAAGCAAACCCGATGGCTAAGGCAGGGCCGATATATCTGTGCGCCTCGAATGAGGAGTGAGCGTGCGGCTTGCTGAGTAGTGGTGGCGATTTTGGAGAAGTCCCAAGGTCTGAGGGCTTTTTTATTATAGGCTCATCGAGATTCGTGTCTTCCGGAACAACATGGCTATGATCTGGATCGTGTTGACGGCGCTCAACATTGAAACTAGCATGGTCTTCATAGCCTTTTGCCAACGGCCATCCATCTGACCATAGACCCTTCGAGCCTCTCGCTTCTAGTCCATGCTGTTTTGAGGCAGCCGTCGCTCCGGCTGCTGCCTTCTTCCATCCCCGCTGCCGCGACACTGTACTCGAGGATTCCTCGCGTTTGACAGTCCCACTCTTCATCTGTACGGCGTATAATGTCTCAACTCCTTCTGGTATTATCACGATTAGAGCGGTCCCCACGAGCATACCACTGCCAAATGTGGACACGAGACGCAACCGCTCTTCGGAAAAGTTGAACGCGAGGGGTATATTTCCAGCGAGGAATGAGCCGGAGAGCATCGAGAACGAGAGAAACATGAGCCATAGAAAGGAATCCATGATTGTCGGTTAAACAATTGAGTAGATTGGTCGTTTACTCGGGCGGTCCAGCAGCTCTTCGGCGGAGTTTTCGCAGGTACAGTTCGTTCTCGTATCAGACTTTCGGCTCTGAAAACGCTTCACACAATCTACACAACGACTGCCGACTAGGGTGGTATTGTGCTGCCCACTGTTGCTGTGCGTACGAATAACTAACGGCTCGCTTTCCGTTCCCAATTGCCAGTCCTTGACGGTCAAATTCCAAATTGTCACATCTTTTGTGGAGCGGCGAATGTCCATTTGACTCTACATGGGTAAATTGTGTTTGACGCGTCTCGACTCTCGCGTTTGGGACGCGTTGGCCAGATCCTGGGTCAGATCTAAATCTCTCTTGTCGAGAAAGCAGAAAAGATGGAAATAATGAATTTGTTTGCATATACGTATTGGGATATTTTCTCGTATAATAAGAGTCTTAAAAATCAATATCCACCTCAAGTAATGAACTCTAAGCTGTTGTCTGGAGAGCAAGGACCGTCAAATCAGCGCTGCTCGGCTCGTAAATTCATTTGTCCAGAAAATCTTTCAGGCCACAAAAAATACTGATACGCGTAATTCTACCGAAAGAACTCGTCCATAAACAAGCCGCATAGGACGTGTGGGTGCTGTTTTTCTCGTGGAGGCAATTGCCACCATGAAGGCAAGTCTTATTTGCATCAATCACAGGAATGAGGATCTCATACTCGTTTACATCAGAATATATTTACAATCTCGTCCCAACATGTTGGGCAGGGGCCTGCTCTTTTCCAATGGCAGAAACGGAGTTCTGATTATCTTGCCGTAGTAGGGTACTGTGATGCTGGATTTGATACCTAACCGCGAAAGCTGACATAGAAGGCATCATGAACAGAGCACTCAACATCGTAAACTTGGTTGATCGACATGGGCATTTTGTGGATACAGTGGCGTTGGGGGCGTACGTATGGAGCGAAAATCATCAACTAAGGAATCTTTATCGTTGAAACCATTATGGTCACCCGCAGAGCATGTACTGCAATGGAGTGGTCTCCCGATGGAGAGTTGCTAGCAATTACGCAGTCAAGATCAGGCCAAGTCCTTCTGTGGGATACCAATACTCGGCGTGCTTCCAATCCCATTGAAACGAATGCCAAACATGTCCGCTTTCTGCGGTGGTCGAGCAAAGGCGAATACGTGCGTATTCTTGAGTTTATCCAAGTGTTGCTAGTTTTGACTCACATGTGTTCTAGTTGGCCATTGGGACAGGGAAAGGAAATTTGTTGATATATGACAGGCGGGAGCATCGGGAGTATCCTATCGTAGGGAAACACACCAAGTCGATCGTGACAGGATGTTGGAGCTGGGACGATATCCTTGCGTGTGGATCCGAAGATAAAACCGTAAGTATCAAAACACGAGTACTCAAGAGAGCTGAGAAAACTTACGAAGTGAATTAGTTTTCCCTATCAAACGCTGCCGGCGACACCATATTCTCCATGGGATTGACGGGAGAGCCGTCTGACATGCAGGTACGGATACTGACGACATCAAGCGCTCATCCGGTGGCCCATAATGACTATTCAATAGTGGGCGAATATGAAGAATGCCCAAGGCGTAGCTGAACCCGTTTTGAGCACAATCATCGGCCAAAAGTCACTATTCATCCACAAAGTCAACCATCCCGAGTCACCTATCGAGCTTGCATTTCAACCGGCTTATGGCGACATCGTTGCATATGAGTGGTTTGGGGAGGGCCTAATCCTGGTTGCTTTTGCAACGGGACAACTGATTGTCATCTCCACCAGTACGTGATTTGGGTGCAGATCTTCACGCACGAAACTAATGAGTTTTCAAACAGATACTGATGAACTGGGACATGAGAAATTTTCCACACGAAACCAGAAAGGCGTTCTATCGCATATTTCTATATCTCGGGTGCTTGGTAAAGCTGCTACATGCGGAGACAACACTGTTCGCGTGCACGAACTGTCGGATATGAAGGTTCCAATAACAGATACCACTTCACGAGTCTTTTCGATTTAACTGCGCAAACTAGGACGTATACGCGGTTGAAACAATCGAAGATGAAGGTGTATTGGACAAGCTGCAGTGGTCAGCTGATGGTCAGTTCTTGACCGCTAGTACTACTGAGTAAGGACACCTGCCAACCTTCCTCGCCAAACCTGGTCTGACGGATCTTTAGAGGGTCGGTGTACACTTTCTTGGCGCGTATGCCTCAACTGGGGAGCGTGTACGGAACGCTAGTGGTGAGTACAATCACAAGTCACCAAGCGTTTACCGAAGTCCTTCTGACGAGCTGAGATAGGCTCACTTGACCAATTTGCACGAAATTACGCTTCATGACCAAGGCCCAGTCCCAAAGTTCCATACCCAGCCAAAAGTCAAAAAGGAGCTAGAAATCGAACCTACAGCGATCGCCGTGGGAGACCATTATGTATGTATTTACCACTCGAAGGGGCCAACCCAAGACGACTCATCATCCTTTTAAATGGCACAGCTGGGCGTTGTGTCAGGCACTCGAGCAGGATTCTATAACATGAAAGCTGCACTCGCGACAAGTGCACGAGAGGGTGAGACCACCCTATGCCGGGGCGACCAAGCACCCGTTATGATCAAAGTACGAGTTCTACATGCGCTGCGCAATTGCACATGGACCCTTATGTGAATTTAACAGGAGTACAGTGACACAGTCAAAACTTTCCGAATGAACCCACACTATGCGCTTGCTCTCCTCAACAACGGACACCTGCACGTACATGCAATCCTAGAGCCCGCACCATCCGTTACTGAACAAGTTGATTGGCGAATCGCTTACCGTAGCTTTGGCCGCGAATGTCCCAGACCATCACTCAATGATCATGAGCATACTTTTCCTGAAACAAATCATGATGAATCCCATCACGATCATGGGATGATCCAGTCCGCAGCTCTCACCCCCGAGTTTGTCATTTTTGGAACGAGTCAGGGCAAGCTGAGCTATCATATGCTGGAGGGGTGGTCGCTTGTTGCGGAAACTCAGCACAAGGAAGGAATTAAAGCGATCTTTCCGCAGCCAAAGGCTGGGACAAAGACACTTTTCATCGACGCGTTGAATGACGGCTATTTGACGGATCCCACGTCTAACTCATTATTGTCGATACCGCGGTGGTCTGGTGAGTAGCAACATCTATATTTATTCATTCTGCATAGGTAATAAAGGCGCATCTTCCTCTGCTTTTTTTTTGTAGCAAAAACGGAAGGCGTCCTATGGGAAAGTGATCCACCACCAAATAGATCAATATTTGTTTCTTGGGATGATGCATATGTCACTACATATGTGTACCAACCTTTCACAATCAAGGGACCCAGTTGTATAGCTCTGGGGGTCACAAAGTTGCCTTTTGGACAGCGACCAATCCTGTTATTAAATGGGGTTTTGACATGCCAGGTTAGTTACTAGCCTAACGCAGAGCAAATTCGCAGGATTAAGACTCTTTGCAGGCCGTGTCTGGTCGATTGTCCCTTCTACCTTTATCAACGCATGAAACTCCGTCCAAGGAACAATATCTGCGTGAGCGACCCAGCGAACAGGATCAAGGCAAAAGCCTACAAGTTTACTACACTCTTGGTCTGTATAAGGAAACCTGGCAGCTCATTGACGTGGTCAAAAGTCGAAAACCGTGGATTATGCTAGCCGAAACTGCACTTCGAGCCCTGGACGTGGTAACAGCCAAGCGAATATATCGCCAAGTTCTGTCTGATGCGGGCATGGTAGTTACACTCGAACGTCTTGATAACGTAGAGGAACGCATGCTATTAGCCGGTCACGTATCAGGGATTTTCGGCGACGTTTCTGCTGCACAGGAGTTTTATTTGAAGAGCACATATCCGAAAGCAGCACTGGATTTGAGACGTAGCTTGATGCAATGGGATCAAGCAATGAGCTTGGCCAACACGCTGTCACCAGAAGACGTGACTGTTATTGCTAAAGAGTACGCGCACCAATTGGAGTCGAACAGTAAGAAATTTGCGTATTGGTATTGTAGGATTGGAAAAAATAGTGACCACGTAGTTGTTTAGGCAGATACACTGAGGCTCTGGCTATGTACGAACGCGCCTTGTCAACTTCTGAGCAGCACCCAGGACAAGCTGCAGCCCGTGATGAACACCAAATCGCGTGCAGTGGGGGCGTTGCGCGAATGACAATGCGCCTGGGAGATATCTCGCGGGGTATGAAGATGATAGCGGGAACAGAAGATCGGCAACTATTGTATGATTGCGGTTGCATACTCGATACCTTGAAGCAGTTCAATGACGCCGCATCATGCTTTGAACGAGGTGAATTCTGGGAGAAAGCTGCGGAGCTCTGGATCAAAGGTAGGCTGGAAGATCTCTAAAGTTAGGAAAACCAAGTTTCGAGCGTGTTGTAACCCGTTCGTTCTAGCGAGAAGCTGGTCCAAAGTGGGTGCAGTGCTGGATAAAGTGACATCTCCAAAACTTTTCGCCCAATACGCGCGTGCCAAAGAATCGGAGAAAGATTACATTGAAGCTGCACGAGCTTACGATAAGGCTCGCGACTACGACAATGTCGTACGTCTCTTTATAGACCATCTGAACAACATCGACGGTGCTGTGGCAATCGTCCGCCAAACTCGATCACGCGAATCAGCTCGATTGATTTCGAAATTTTTCCAGTCAATCAAAGATTATAGATCCGTTGTGGAGTTCTACTTGATGGCGGGAATGCAGGATGAAGCCTTTGAGCTGGCACAACAGCGGGACGTCATGGAACACTATGCGGAGCTTGTTCGCGAGGATACCACACCTTCCACCCTTTACAACATTGCGAGCTACCTGGAGAACAAGGGTAACTTTTTAACAGCAGGCAAATATCTTCTGCAGGCAGGAGACTATGCCAAAGCTCTAGCCATGTTCTTGCAATGTCCAGCGCACGTAGAAGGAGGAGTAGACCTGGCGATTGAAACAGTTGGGCTGGCTAAGAGCGATGCTCTCACACATCAGCTTATCGACTACCTGATGGGTGAGACAGATGGGATACCCAAGGTGAGTTTTCGAAATCTTCCGTTGCTTTAACTTTTCTCATGAGCGTCGATTGCGGGCATAGGACGCCAAGTACATTTTCAAACTGTATATGTCGCTTGGCCAGTACAAAGAGGCTGCCCGTACAGCCATCATCATCGCCCGTGAAGAACAAGCCCTTGGTGCGTATCGCGATCACTGCGTTTACTTCAAACCTAATGAAGGAATCCACAGGAAACTACAGAGCAGCTCGCGATTTGCTATTGGATAACTATCGCCAACTTCGAGCGACCAAAAACCATGTGCCCGCTGAGATCGAGCGCATGCTGATGCTTCTGCATAGCTATATCCTCGTAAAGGTTGGGGAAAATCGATCTACGTCAGAGTGGCAGTTGAAACTTATCTTTTTGCCAGACGCTTGTTCGGATCAACGAGCATTCTAAAGGCGCTCGGATGCTGATGCGTATTGCCAACAACATTAGCAAATTTCCGGCCCATATCGTTCCCATCCTTACGTCCACTGTAATTGAATGTTACCGGGCCGGATTTATGCGGGCGGCTTTCGAGTACGCTGCAATGTTGATGAGACCAGAGTACAGAAACAAAGTAGACGCCAAGTATAAGCGGAAGATTGAGCAAATCGTGCGGTATGTGGCACACTGCCTGATGATCTGAAAATCGGATACTTACCCGTTAAAATGGTGCGCAGTCGACCTGAGAAAGACGAGCTTGATGAACCAACTTCACCTTGTCCATTTTGTGGCACTGGTGTGCCAGAGTCGGTGCTTGACTGCCTTGACTGCAAAAACCACCTACCGTATTGTATCGCCACTGTGAGTAGACGCTGGAGGATCCTCGCTAGTTTTGTATACTGATACTCGTACCTTTCATTTCAGGGTCGCCATATGGTTCTCTCAGACTGGACTACCTGCCCATCCTGCACCTTCCCCAGCCTATATTCAGAATTTACCGACCTCCTTTCCAAATCTCCCGGATGTCCCATGTGCTCCGCTGACGTCTCCCCCGACCACCTTGTTCGCGTGCCAGAAGAGGAGGCACGAAGCGCATTGATGGGCCGGAAGGCGCAAAAGGATGAAGCAGAAGCATTGGGGTCTTCTCAGAGTACCACGAAAGAAGTACACGGGATGCATGTACCAATAGTCGAGTAGCTGTACTTTGTATTTAACAATAGATGGTGTGTGCGGATCAATTTTTAGCTTCCCGCGTTGCGCATATACGATCATATTCAGGATCGTACGATCTGGTTTCCCACGGATCCTGTGTTGGTCGCGGTAACGCCACATCATTTTCCCGGTCCGCCAAATTTCAAGCGCCCATTTGCAAAATCTTGGTTGACGAAGGAATTTTGAAATGTTACTTCAGCGTAGAGTGGCTTCGGCTGCCTACAAGGTATCGTTTAACCTTCGTATATACAGCGGTGTGTGTGCGCCCATACTGATCGCTTGTGCAGCTTCCTCACCCAGTGAGATGTTATTCAGCAATCACGGGTTATTCGGTCCACCCACAGACTGGTGCAAAGGAGAGGACAAAATCCCAAGTATCAGCACAGGCCCGCATTGCCCGGATAGACCGAGAAAATCCATTGCCTTCCAGCTTTCTGGTGGATAACTTCAATCGGCAACATACGTACCTAAGGATCAGTCTCACCGAGAAGTGTAACCTGAGATGTAATGTATGAAAGCCGAATAATACGAGGACACTGGACTAATTCTTCATTCAAGGCACATATTGTATGCCAGAGGATGGTGTTTCACTCAGCCCCCCGGACAGCATCCTGACTACCAGCGAGATACTTCGCATCGCGCGTTTGTTTGTACAGGAAGGAGTGACCAAAGTGCGACTGACAGGAGGGGAGCCCACTTTGCGGCGGGATCTGGGCGATATAATAGGTACGTCTCCAATCTCTGGATGGCATGGAGAGGAGCATCTCGTTAATGTTGCGCTTTCATAGACGGATTGAACGAGTTGAAGGCGCATGGATTGGAAAAGATCGGCATGACCACTAATGCAGTAGCTCTGAAGAGGAAAGTGAGCCTCTTGCGCGAACGAGGCCTGGATCAGATCAACATAAGCCTTGACACACTTGATCCTTTCAAATTTGAGCTCCTCACGCGCCGACGAGGTCAGTTTGTTTATGCTTCGCGCAACCAGGATATCTGGTTGATAGCTCTTATAGGTCTTCAAAGTGTTCTTGACTCAATTCAAGCAGCGGTGACAACGGGATTCGACCCGGTCAAACTAAATGTGGTTATTATTCGTGGCGTGAATGACATGGAAGCGCCAGCATTTGTTGAAATGACAAAGAGTCTGCCACTTTACGTACGGTTTATAGAATATATGCCTTTTGGAGGTGGGTTTCCGTGCTCTGAAGCCGTCGAGCTCGTTCTCAATGCTGTGTAGGGAACAAATGGAACGAGAGGAAACTGGTGCCGTACCAAGAAATGCTCGGGGGCCTAGGTAAAATATACCCAGACATTATCAAAATTGATGACGAAAAGAACGACACGTCGAAGGTTGGTGGAGCTTCCCGCAATTTGTTTTGAGATAGATGTCAAGGATGATTAATCGTGTCGCAGGCGTATACAATACCAGGCCATCAAGGAAAATTTGGGTTCATCACCTCCATGAGTGAACATTTTTGCGGAACATGCAATCGCCTGCGGCTTCTTGCCGATGGAAATCTTAAAGTATGTCTATTTGGCAACGCCGAAGTCAATCTTCGAGATGCCTTGCGGAGCGGCGCAACAGACCAAGAATTGCTCGAGACCATATCTGCAGCTGGTACGCTTAAACATTGAAATACATCAGATTGATTGTCTAACAAACCATTGTTTGTAGTTAAACGGAAGAAGAAGCAGCATGCAGGTATGTTTAAACTCAAGGAGATGCCCAATAGACCTATGACATTAATTGGAGGATGAATTGGCCCGTAGGTAAGAGTGTTAGCAAGAAATAGTCCTGGCTGATGAGTTAACCTTCGTTCGCATTTCCAGATCCTATATCTCTCAGCCGGTGGTCTGCCATACCCTCCTCGGCCAACCGTTTACCGTACTTGATCCCCCGAATGCCCGGCCGGCAAGTTTGGAAACGAGCCTTCTCCGGCCGCGCGAACCAGTCCATTCTTTTGACTCATGTGGACGATAAAGGCAAAGCAAATATGGTGGACGTCAGCAGCAAACCCATCACCGCTCGCACCGCAACCGCGTCCGGCCAAGTAACCATGGATCCCAAGGCATTCGGACTAATCAAGTCCAACACAATTGCGAAGGGAGATGTTTTGACAGTCGCGCAAATCGCCGGAATACAGGCTGCTAAACAAACCGGGACCTTGATCCCGTTATGCCATCCTATACCCCTATCTGGAATCGATGTCAAATTGACTTTGGACGAACAAAAGCCCATTGTCCATGTCGTGGCAACTGTTTCCTCTCATGGGCAAACAGGTGTGGAAATGGAAGCCTTAGTGGCTGTGTCGGTGGCATGCTGTACAGTTTTCGACATGTGCAAGGCTGTAGATAAAAATATGGTGATTGAGGACGTGCGCGTCATTGCGAAATCGGGGGGGAAAAGTGGAGGCTGGTCATCGAACAATTCCAGTGAATCTCCTGTGTAGTAACAACATAAACTTGCAACCGCAAAGTCGAGCGAGTCCGAAGCGACGACACCATAGGACTGCCGCATGTGTATCGACAACATGGTTTGTTCGGGGATACGCAAGGATAACAAGTTTGGCCATGCTCATGAGCTTTCAAAATGTATTTCGTAATTGCAAAGCAAAGAAAACTGCCTATAGCGTTCACGGTCAACCACACTACTTGGAGTTGGGGGAAGGGTTCATCTGAAAGACAGATGTTAGGAAGCGATCCGAAAACATGCGGTTCACGCGGGCTAACCTTTCGCTTGCCGAAGCTGGCGACAGCGTTGACGAAACGACGGTTGTAGATGATTCGCTTCTTGGCGCGGCCTAAAATCTTTTCAGAACTTTGGTACCACTTGAATACGACGCGATCAAAACTGACCACACTTCTTCTTCTTCTTTTCTTGCTTCTCAACCTTGGGGCATTGGCCCTTGACCTTACCGGCACGAGCGAGGGATCCGTGAACCTTTCCCTGTTGGGAACAAAAGGAAAAACCAAAATATTTGAGATTCGGAACGATTTCCAACATATCCATTTACGTCTTCTCTTCCATTCATCGACAAGCTCCGCTCTCCATATGCCGTAAAAATCCAGCCCTCGGTTCCAGAAGTCCACTCCAGATTCTTTCGTCCGAGCGTCGCATTGCGTCAGTACTGGATCTTCAAGTCGGCATTCAGAAAAATCCTCCCCCGTGAAAACCAGCCCAACCACGATTCCCACTCGTTCCGGATCTCCAGATATTGGTCGTTTCGACATGCGATACGTACCATTTTGTGATGGCTATAAGGACGTGCAGAGAGGGAGAAACCGTTGGCTGCCGAGTCGCTAGGTGTTTACACTGCGGGCTTCGCCAAAAAACCGCGCCACAGCTGTCGACGCTCCGGATTGGCCAGACCTTTGCGTGACTGCGCTCAACCGTGACACTCTCCGGCGGCCGTACAAGTCAAGACCAGCATTGCTTGCATTGAACGCTCAGATACGCGGTAACAACGGGCAATCTGGACTAGTTTGTGGTAGAGACGGGGTCAAAGAACATCGGAAGAACATTGCGCAAACCACCAGGCCTTCTGGATAGGAAAGATCCATCAAGCGCATAACTATTTTGGACTTGATTGCGCGTTTATCCCGGATCACTCTGCTCCTGAGTTTGCAGAACGGTACAATCTACCCGTTGTCAAAACCAAGGATCTTCAAGCTCAATCCATTTATTGTTTCGCTGATAGATTACTTTCGCCCACAGTCGTTCCGCAAGACGCATCGAAGCAGTGAACAATGGTAAGTTTGCGACGTTTCTTACTTGAAAGCCGGTACTCATAATTGAGTTTACTCCACAGCCTCAACGTTTGAACATTACGGTATTGCCATACTATTGATTCTGCAAAGCTGGACTTCCAATGACCTTCAACGATCCATCTGTTTTTAGCGCAAGCTTTCGAATCGGTCTGATCGCGTTAAGGCGGTAGACTTCCACCCGACAGAACCATGGCTTTTGGCGGCCCTTTACAATGGAACTGTCTACATATGGAATCACGAGACTCAGGTGGGCCTTAGGACGAGTTGACGAGTGATTCGCCTATCCAGCCATTAACGATCTGTGTTCAGAACGTGGTCAAGACGTTTGAAGTCACCGAACTTCCTGGTGAGTCAATTTAGTGCCAATCTGCGCCGCCCAATCAGCCTGACCAGTCTGATTTCATAGTTCGCGCGGCAAAGTTCATCGCACGGAAATCATGGTTGATCGCTGGATCTGACGATATGCAATGTCGAGTATACAACTACAATACCCATGAAAAAGTTACTGCATTTGAGGCACACCAGGACTACATCCGAAGTATTGCGGTTCATCCAACGCAACCATATGTCTTGACTAGCTCAGATGATATGGTGATCAAGTTGTGGGATTGGGAGAAGGGCTGGCGATGCATTCAAGTATGGCTATATTTGGTGGCTTACAGAGAGAGGGTCTGCTAATTGACATCCCACATCAGGTTTTCGAGGGGCACACGCACTATGTCATGCAAGTGGCATTCAATCCTAAAGATGGGAACACGTTCGCCAGTGCTTGTTTGGATCGGACCATCAAGGTTCGTGCTTTTACCAATTGCCTTCGAGTAGCGATCTCATTGTTCGTTGCAGGTATGGTCACTGGGATCTGGAGTCCCCAACTACACCTTGGAAGGCCACGAGAAAGGAGTCAACTGTGTCGATTACTATCATGGAAGTGACAAGCCATACTTGATCAGTGGTGCGGACGATAGGTAGCTACTCTACTCTTGCCATTTTGGAAGGCTTGAGTTGACAGCATGTTACAGAACCGTAAAAGTTTGGGACTACCAAAACAAAACATGCGTTCAGACTCTGGAAGGACATACCCAAAACGTTACAGTTGCTGCTTTTCACCCAGAATTACCTATAATCATCAGTGCTAGCGAAGATGGTAAGATGAATGACGCTTGCTCCGTAACCAACCCTTCTCATACTTGTGGTGGTCGCCAGGCACTGTGCGTTTATGGCATGCCAATACTTACCGACTGGAGAACACCTTAAATTACGGAATGGAACGTGCTTGGACTGTCGCGTACATGCGCGGGAGTAACGATGTGGCGTTTGGCTATGACGAAGGAACAGTCGTCATCAAGGTTCGCAAATTTGAGAATTTGATGAGCCCGGACCTGTTTGCTGATTTAAAATCCAGCTCGGGCGTGAAGAGCCTGCTGTTAGTATGGACAATGGAGGAAAAATCATTTGGGCCAAGCACAGTGAAATTCAAACTGCGAATGTGAAAGCCAGTGTTGATGACTCTGTCAAGGACGGCGAGCGCATTGGATTCAGCACCAAAGAACTCGGAAGCTGCGAAATTTATCCACAAGTGTTGCAGCACAGTCCCAATGGTCGTTTCGTCGTAGTGTGTGGGGACGGCGAATACATCATTTACACAGCATTGGCATGGCGTAACAAGAGCTTCGGTAGCGCCCTCGAATTCGTTTGGGCCTTGGATTCGAACGAGTGAGTGTTGACTATGCTTTGCAATGCAATTCCAAGAATTTACAAACTTTGCACAGATACGCCATTCGCGAATCTACTTCAAAAGTCAAAGTATTCAAAAACTTCAAAGAGAAACCCGATGTCAATATTCGCCCCTCATATAGCGCTGAAGGCATCTTTGGTGGCGCACTCCTGGGTATTCGCAGTAGCAATTTTTTGAATTTTTACGACTGGGATTCAGGCGCCTGTGTGCGTCGCGTCGATGTGGTCGCTCGCAATGTATGGGCTCCGTTGTAATGTGCGACTTTGAGAACACGCTAACCGTTTGCTCAACAGGTATACTGGTCTGACTCTGACCTTGTCGCCATTGTTTGCGACGACATCACTTACGTGCTCAAATACAACCGAGTCTCGTTTCAGCAATACCTCGAACGGAGCGGAGCAGCTTCCATCACTGAGGAAGGAATTGAGGACGCAATAGATTTTGTGGCTGAAATCAACGAGAGCGTCAAGACTGGGTGCTGGGTTGGCGACTGCTTCATTTACACTTCCACAGCAAACCGCCTGAATTATCTCGTCGGCGGCCAAACATCGACACTCGCTCATTTTGACGTCAACATGTATCTGTTAGGCTACATACCCAACCGAGTATATCTCTGCGACAAGGATTTGAATGTGTCTAGCTACGCCCTCCCACTTTCCCTCATTCAATATCAAACGGCCGTGCTTCGGGGCGACTTGAGCGCCGCTGACAATCTTCTTCCCAGCGTACCTGCGGATCAGCGTAACCGCGTTGCCAAGTTTTTGGAAAATCAGAATATGAAAGAGCAGGCATTGGCTGTGTCTGCGGATGCGGAACATAAATTCGATTTGGCCATCTCCATGGAAAAGTTGGATATAGCTTATGAGATAGCCAAGACACTGGATCAGGAAGAGAAATGGAAGATTGTGGGCGACAAGGCCCTCGAAACTTGGAACTTTGAATTGACGGAAGAGTGTCTGCGGAATGCACACGATTTGGAAGGTCTGCTGCTCTTGTACCAAGCAAGTGGTAATAAGGAAGGCCTGGCTACCCTGGCAGAGACTGCGCTCGAGAAAGGCAAAAACAATATTGCATTCACCAGTTTGCTTATCCGTGGTGACCTTGAGAAATGTGTCGACCTTCTTGTTGCCACTGACCGAATCCCCGAAGCTGCCCTATTTGCCAAGACTTACGTTCCTGACCAAGTCTCTACCGTTGTTGAGTTGTGGCGCGAATCCCTTATCAAGGAAGGCAAGACGAAAATCGCACAAACGATAGCAAGCCCAGCGGAGAATCCAGAGCTTTTCCCAGACATTAGTTGAGACATATTTCCCGTTGTTTGAGAAGTATTTGGAAGTAGAACCTTTTGTTGACCCGCTTTCTCATGTATCTAATACTTATCGCTTTTGAAAAGCGAGATGAAATCCGATTATTTGGCCTCTTTTCATTGATTTGCTAGCGCGGAGAGGGGTTTTGGAGTTTTCTGCAGATCTGGAGCATATGATGACACTCACGCCTGGCGCTGACTTAAAACAGCAGTTGGGCGCTGTAAAAAGAAACAAACACGGCTGCGTCAATTATGAATACACACACTTGCGGAAAGGAAAACAATGAAAGAAGAATAGATATTGCTACCTACTGGCACTGGCAACCCTAAACTAAATTGTTTCCGAACAAGTAAACAGGCCCAAAAATCTGCTCTTAACGTGGTGATGTGTCGTGAAGGAGTTACCAAAAGATCTCCTTTTCGCACAGCGTGAGAGAAAGGCATTGAACCCACGACCTCTTGAACTCCTATAAACCAAGAGCTGAGAGAAGAGCGCAATTAAATCAACACCAAAGAAGCCAGCATGAGATTCTGAACTAATTCAGTAGTCCCTCACACAGGCGATCGCTCACACCAATGACACCATGCAGGACGATCTCCACCTGTAACGGCGTGGCAGACGCGTGACTGTCCTACGTGTGAAAGTTTAAACGGACGTAAGAACTTCACAGAAAAAATGTTAGCCTGGGATCAGCTTTTTCTGTGCTGTTTTGGGTGTTTGTGTGCAAAGGACTTTATTGATGCAATTGGTAGTATTGTGGGCGTGTCGGGGTGCCCCCACATCCTCCAGGCGTTCACCACACCTTCCACCATGCACTCTTTGCAATCCCATCTTTTCCCTTGCCAAGTTCAGATAAATTGGGACGGCCGCCAGCCTCAACTCGCTCGACCTCCTCCCGAAGTTGATCTAATTCCTCCTTGAGCGCCTTTAACCGAGCATTCTCCTTGATTTGCAGCTCTTCAAACGTCAGTCTTGACCAGAGATATTTTAGGGTAATGAGTGAGAGTGAGGTAAAAAGAAGGAAACTGGTCAGCGGTCCACCAAATTGTTGACCGAATGTAAGCGGTGGAGAGTCAGCGTCTTGATGTTCGCTGTTAGGGAGACTTGAGGAGTTTAGGGAAGAGGAGGCACGGGAATGACAAGGGAAGCGGATTGTCCGAGGGTTTGAACGCTGATCATGGGTGATACTTGTGAAGGATTGCCTCGAGACGTTCGACGAACGTCCAGCTCTTATTGGGGGTATTGATCGGACTGGATGCAATTAGATCAGTTCAAATTGCATAGTTTCATGGCAGCAGATTCTAAAGAGCACTCACGGAAAAGCTGAGAACTTGTGGATTTACTGAGGCTCATCTTCCGTATAAATGGGTTGCCGAAATATGCTATAGTGCAGGTTCGGAAAATGCAAAACTCCACTCAGTCCACTGGATAGCCAGACTGGAAGCTACGGTACTGAAGGTGGCACAGTTTTTGATCAACCGCTTGGATCTTGTGATTCTTGAACTTTGGCCAACTTTGGAAATCCAGAGGCAAGATCTTTCTCTGAAACCACAACAACATATCCCAATGTCAGCAACAAGACTCGTCCGCTACACATCCTTCATTCACCCTCGAGTAGATCCTTACATCTACGTTGCAATTGGAGCGGCCGGATATTTGATTCATGAACGGCAAGCTCACCCACAAGCCGACGACAGACTTTTCAGTTTGATATGGCGGAAAGTGCAGAGGGTGCGAAACGAGTGGAGTTCGGGCGGAGCATCCTGAGATGCCAGCTATTCTAGGGTATGAAGCCGGCTTCATTTCCCTGCATTCTGTCAAACGTGGGAGAGAGCGTGCTGCCAAATCGGATTTTTCAACTTGTTCTGCAGCATTTACTGCAAACGCCGAGATGGAGCATATTTCCCCTCGCCCTTTTTCAATCCAAACTGTAACTGTAACCCTCCGGAAAACGAGCAAAGTCCCAATTCTCGCGCTCATCGAAGAGTTGTAACTTCAAACTGTCAAATCCACTCCCGCTATAAACAAAGCGCAACGAATGAATGTGGATGGAAGTAAATTGTATTGGCCAAAAAGAAAAGGGTATTGAAGCTTAATCGCTGGCTTCAGGAATGTGGGAGATGGGAATGGTGGTATTCGGTGGGGAATGAAGGAGAGACTAGCTATCCCAAGCGGCTGCGACTTGTTTTTCACGAAGCTCCTTGGCTTTCTTCTCCTCGTCCCGTTTTGCTGTTTAAAATGATGTTTAGAAGCATAGCCTATCACTATTAATATAGACCACGAATAGTTACCTTTAGCTGATTGCAGCTTTAACAAGTCTTTCTCATACTCCTCCTTGCTCTTGGGTACAGCCCGGACGCCTAGTGCTCCTGCGACAAGTCTTCGCGCGACCATATCTACAATTTAATCGTCTATTAGTGGCCTGAAATAATTCCCAGCAAATTGAGTCAATGTCACCTGTCATAATTGGCCGAGCTACGACGGGACGATCTATTCTTGAAACATCAGATGTTTGCTATGCTCCTCAAAGACATTTCGACATACCTTCTTTTGAGATTGCCACTTTCCCAGTATATGGTTTGACCTAGAGAGTTGTGTGAGTTTTCAAGCATCGAACTTAGCTCACACCTATCACATCCTTACCCTGATGAACGGATTACCTAGTGCCCGCGCATATGCGCTTTTTGCTACAGATGGTCGTATTTAGCCCAAAATACATACTATCAAGCAATATCCATTCATACCCGCATCTGGATGTAGGAAAATGATCAAGGCTTCCGTGTCAGTTAACCATTTGATCTGATACCCGCCCCGAACCGTCTTCAAATCTTGAAAGATGTCGTCCAGATCATGAGTTTTAAAGGACGCTGGGAGTTCGTACATATGCAACGTTGTTGAATCCTCTTTTCAAGACATGACAAAATCAGAATGGCGAATGAAATGAGCCTTGTAAACATGACTTACTAGTTATAGCGGTATCATGCTCAGCAAACGTGCTAGCTACGCGCGGACGACGAGCAGGGTTCCCCCCCACCGATATTGGCGCAATAGTCTCCTCATCCAAATTTTCCCATAACAAATCTTCCTCCGAATCTCCACCCGACTCCCAAACTGCAAGAGACAAGCCCTGTAGAGCACTTGTGATGTCTCGAGTCCGACTGCCCTGCCTTCCCTTCCCTCCCCTTCTTGACGCAGCTTCTGATGAATCTGAATGACTGTCTGTACTGTATGCTGAACCCGTCCGACTCCGTCTATCCTTTGATCGTAGTGATCCTTGCTGATACGGTCGCTGGCTTGGGGAGTTCCAGCCGCTCGATGGAGTGGTTCGGCCTTTCTGAGCTGAAGTTGTTGGTTCCTGGGGAAGTGGGGTATCCCAGGAGGAGCTTGAAGAAGTGGAAACAGATGCAGTACTTTTTGGTTGCGGAGCGACAGCGGATGGTAGAGGTGTATCCCACGAGCTTGAAGCAGCCCTGGGGCCGGACTGGGTATTACTTGGCAGAGGAGCTTCTTCGGAATCTTCAAGAAATAAAGGCGTATCCCACGAACTCGATTTCGGCAAATTTGACGTTGAGGCGGAGCTATTTGAATGGTAGGGAGTGCGTAGACTGGGGTTACTGGGAGTGGGAAAGTCAACATTGTCGTCTTGTTGGTCATTCGACTGTCCGGAGATTTTTCATGTAAATAAAGGAAGCATCGTTTACATATTCCAACAACCCACCTTGCCAAAATCAGTCGCCCGTCGACGGCGGGAAGCATAATGTTTCGCAGAGACTCTGATTCCCCTTCTCCCCCCCGAGCCATGCGCCGACATTATCGTCCCGTCGTGAGAAATCCCAGCTCTTTGTCAAAGGCCGATGACAGTCATCACAGAACGCTAGGGCGTAACCCTAGCCACCTTGAAACCGCCGCCATCTGAAATTCAAATTTCAATTCTCACGAATCTCCGCTCCAGATCACTTACCAAAAAACACGTCCGAATCCCAACTTGACTGTACTCTACTACTATAACTTTTAACATGGACGACGACCCGATCTGCAGCATTTGCTTAGAAGAAGTGTCGGTTGAGCCAGATCGAACAAAGACTTCGAATGACAATTTCCAAGTCCCCTCTCCGATTGCACTTTTGAAAGTTTGTAAGTGTTTGCGGCCGCTATTCGCAACCCTTCATTATTCCAAACGATTAATGACCATTTTCTCCTTGTAGGCGGACATATCTTTCATTCCAACTGGTAATGCAAGCCTTACAAAAACGCGTGAAAATCCCCAGATCGGGTTTATTTATACTTATCCTCGTCCCAGTATCTTAGAAAGTCTAGAAACGCATTCCTCCTGTCCTAATTGCAGATGCAAGATCCCGAGACCGCGAGGCAAACATAGTCTTTGGTTTGTCCCTCGTATAGGATCGCGGGAAGAAGCACCGACGCGTGAAGATGTTTGTTTAGATCACCTTGTTGACTCGAATTTGTTGCTGATGATATATTCAGGACGAGGACGACGTAATTACCATCAAAAAGAGGAATAAGAAGCTGGAATGCCAGTTGGAGGCAATGTCAAAGTCAGCGGAGAGATTGCGGACAACCCAATTGTGTACCCAATCAGATTTGGAAAAGCTCCGCGACCTCCATCATCACACAGAAAAAAACCTTCAACAGGCACTACGTCAATTGGCCAAAAACAACCATGAGAAAGAAAAGTATCGCCTTAACTTGACGACCGCCGTGCAAAATGCCGTCCTCGAAACCAAAACAAAATACAAACAAAAGCTGAATCAAGCTCTGGAGTATTCCCGTACTCTGGAGGGAAACCTGCGGAAGGCAGAACTTATCTCTATGTGCGCTAAGTCGTGGATTTTCGGATTTTAACACGCAAATCTGACTTTTGGTTCAGGACCCACAAGAGCCATGACCCCACTTTTGATGTGGACGGCTCCATTGAGGGCCTAACCACCGTTTCACAGTTGAAAGAGACACTACGGTGTTATTATACGTAAGAATCAGTTTTGATCTTGCTCAATTCTTCGTTCTCGATGTTGATACATTTCTCTTTCCCAAAAGCAAACTGCAGGCATGCAAGCAGGATTTGGCTCATTGGAAAGCAATGGCATCCTCCAACAGCAAACAGGTCAAATCTGGAAAAAAAGAACTTGAACAGGTTCGTTCGGGCGGAGCTGACGTTGGAGAAAGTCAACCTGGCGCTAAAAAAGAACTTGAGCAGGTTCGGGCGGAATTGTCCTTGGAGAAAGTCAACCTCGCGCTCGAAAAGTCACGAACGGGGTCCGAAAGGGAAAATTACTCATCTCTTCGGGATCAATACGAGCAGACACGCAGCGAGGCTGCTACCTTCAAAGCGCGTTATCTGGCACTGAAGGAGTCAGTGCACAGCATCCAGGGCAAGCTTGACCAGGCAAATAAGGAGCTCGCGATTGAAGTGTCGCGGACGGCAGATGCTGCCGATCGCCCGTTGTCTACTTCGTCTCCCCGATCAAGTACATCTGTCGCGAACCATCCCACCCCCACCACATCGAACCCATCCCACCCATCCACCCCCGCCGGGTCCCGCAGAAACCCATTCGCGGCGTTACCGATGCAGCCGTCAAGTGCTAAACATGCTCGGGACACACATGTGGGAGATGTAAGTTTTTTGTTTTTCGTGAGATGTACTAAACCCCTATTTACAAAAATATTTGTTTTACGTCTGTTTGCAGGTCATGTCGGAACTAAGCCGATCCTCCAAACGATCCAAAGCAGATTCTTCGTCCACATCATCCGACTCTACGCGTCGACGGGCATCCACCGGAACACCATCATCCTCAACCCGCTCGAGTACAGATCTGCACCGAGATCGAGTAGCCCGGTTTTTCAGTGGTCCAGCATCCAAACGTTAATATTATTTTGCCGTCCGAAGATACCAGAAGTTTTGATCCAGTTTGAGTCGGGTCCCGAAATCCATGTAGTTGTGACACATGACTTCGTATTCCATGCCAAAGTCCGTTCTGTACGAAAGTCAGTGACTAACCTAGTGGAAAAGCAAGTAGGGCGGACTTACTTTATGCCGTATGCGACGTCGGATGCGAGGTAGGTGCCCGTGTTGCAATGTTTGATCAAAACTGGACATTGTGGCTATTGGTTTGATGTTAGTTTGCCAGTACTGGGTAGAAGGGTGGCTGCTTCGTAACTGTACCTCGACTGCTGATCCTTCCATCTCCATGCTGAACGCAGGATCGGTATATTCAAATTCCCACTCTGCCCCGCTGCTCGCCTCAAATGTCAAATGTGCGATCTGTTTCTTTGACAGTTTGGAAGAGTTTCCAAAATTCTTGATTTCCGATGCCACATACATCTATCCAATTGGGCCATTCATGAGACCCTGACATAAAATGATTGAGGAGGGAGACAGAACAACGTACCGGCGAACCGACTAACACATCATTGATTACGAGATAGAAGCGTTCTCCGTAGCGGGGTGCACCCCTCCATTCATTGTCTTCTTGCCCACAATCCCCGCAGACCTTGTCCATTTCGTCCGTTGCTGGGATTCGTTGTAATTTGAAACAGCTGCGGGCGGTGGGCCCCGTCTCGATATGGGATGTCATGAGGGTAAAGTGTGTCTCGGGGGTAATGTTGTCGGGGAACTCGTCGGGGATGTCTACTGCTAGATGAGTCCGGGTGTTGGCGTTCTGGTTCAACAAAATGTTAGCAGGGGGCAGTCTCACATGGACCAGCTCAGTGTTGGCCTTACCTGAATCATCAGATTCGTGTCAAACTCGACACTTTTCCCCAGCGGTTGTTCCTTGCGGGCAACGCCCACCCTCCGCTCACCCTTCTTGACATTTGTCAATCCTTTTTCATACAGCTCCAGAAACTCTCTCAATTTTTCCTATACGTTCACAACAATGAGATGGTGGTGTGAATCGATGCCCGATGAAGTGTATGTACCTCGCGAATGACAGATTCTTCGATCCAGTTGCCATTACGGTGGGGCACGGATCTGGGGAGTTTGGCGAGTAGGTCTGAGGCGTGGATCCGGATGTCGTGCGTCTGCTCTGTTTCCAGCATCTTGTTAATCACTTGGCTATTTGAGTTAACAAGTGTATATATGCTCGACCAAGATCGGTGTGGAAAGAGCGGAAATTGCGATTACGTCAGCAAGATCGGCGGCTTAGCCTGGCGTCCTACGACTGCGCCACGCTACTGTGACGTAGCAGAACGACCGAGGGATTCTCGCTTCGTTCACCTGTTCTCATCCTCGCTCATCACTTCCATTAGCTTTCCCTTGCCTGACTCGCCTTACTTTTACCAAAGGTCAAACACCATAATCTTACCCAAGACTAGACCAACACAAAACCAAGAATCACGATCAAGATGGGCTTCTTTGACAACTTGTTCTGGGGCGACTCGCAATCGGGAACCCCCCTCATGTCTCTGGTCACCAATCTGCTCATTACCGAAGCTGCAGCCATCATTTTCCTGTCGCTACCTTTCCAAATCAAGTTCCGCCGGAGTCTGGTCGAATGGCTCGTCACATCTCCCATGTATGTTGAAGTCTGTCACTCCCACGAATCTAGTGCTAATATTCATCCCACAGACTGAGAACCACCCGAACAGTGTTCGTGACCATCTTTGGGTTTATTGCCTTTCTCCTCCTCGACTCGGCCCGCCGTCTTAACCGTCTCTATGCCCGCAAAGCATTGGATTTGGTTTCTGCCGAGAACTTGTACGCTCAACGCAACCGCGTCCAACGCGATTTCTTCCTTCTCTGCTTCACCCTGTTTTGCGCTCTTGTCCTGTACCAATTGCAAATGGTGCTCTTGCGCATGGGCCGCTACCGCAAGGAACGGAATGCTTTGATTAACCAGGTCAAGAGTTTGGGTGCCGAACCCGTCAAGTTGCCCGGCATGGACGGTGCTCGTGGTGGCAAGGTCTTACGGCCGGCAGCCACCAACGCTACTGGCGTCAAGACAGAATAGATTTTGCATAGTTACCTTACTGCTACACATGTACTCTTTTAGCCACATTTGCGAGTGTATTTCCTTATATACATCTCATTAATCCGAAAATGAATGTTGCAACTTCTCCTTATCCACAATTAGCTTGGATTCCCTAGGAACTTCCCAAAGGTTTCCAAAAGTTCTCAAGCCCACACGCGTGAAGATGCGCAGCAGAGGTGCGCGTGCCCAACTCCTGGCGGGACGATCCCGTTGAAAAACTATAAAAGGTGCGACAGTTTCTGCATCCCCCCGGGGTAAAACAACTCTGGGGGGGGGGGGGGTGTTATTGAGATGGGCAGACGTGGAGAGCATGACCTCTGCCCATCTTTGTACCCTCCCTAATGCCCTCGACGATGCGGATTGGCCTGCGTAAGTGTTGGTTATTTAGGCGGCTATATGCTGATATTCTGGCTACTCTCTGGACAAGACCTACTTTGGCCAAAATGCTGAGTGCTGAGGGTTTATGCTGAGGGTTTACCCCGAAGTGTTGTCCGCCAAAATTATACCGGGCCCAAAATCCTTAACTAAATCACGTACAGTCACCGTGCCAGTGCATTTCCGTGGCTACGCCTTAAAAGGCCCTTTTAGTGATGACTCAAAACGTTACTCATACCGTTACTTTCCGATGGACCCGGCATTTCCCGCCTTAGGAGCACTGTAGGCCTTCGCGGCCTTTGCCAGACCTCGTTGAAGTCATCCGACAAGGACAAGACAAATGAAAAGGAAAAAGGACAAAGACAAAAACAAAAACAAGAACAAGGACCAAGGCAAAAGACAACATACAAAGACAAAAACCAGGACAAAAGACTGAGAAAGAGACAAGCTCCGGATTTTCCCACGGCAACAAAGATAAAGACTGGACACCTCCGCGCACATCCTACGGTGAAGAACGACCGGCCTCCTCTCACAAGACTTACTTTCTCTTTCCCCCTTTTACTTCCACCGTCCAACCATGTCGTCCTCCGAACCCTCCGCCAAACGGCACTGCACTCGATCTAACACCACATCTGATGAGCTACCACTGCAATCCCAGGCCGACATCGAAGAAACTACACCTGATTCGGAGATTGAAGCTGACAACCAAGAAACTGCACCTGGTTCCGAGATTAAGAACACGACTCTTCCCCTCCGCACTCTCCTGCTGTTCTGGAGCAGGAACCTACCTTTGACAATGACGAGCCGGAACTCCCAACCGACGACGTGCCGCCCACACCGATGTCGCTTTTCGGCTTTCGCGACAGAGTCTTGCAACGTCCCTGTTACATGGGCAATTCGCAGCTTTTCTCCGGTTCATCATGGAACAGGCTCCACACATCCGCAACATTACAGGCAACAGCTGAGCGCGGTTCCTCCGAATACGTGGTGGTTTTGGTCGGCATTTTGGGCAAAGCTTGCAAATTGGGTCCCTGTGGGGACCACTACCTCGGCAGCTCCAAACCTTTCGAAGGAAAATCCAAATTTGTCGTCGTGCTGGAGCCACTGCCGTTGCCTCCATTTGTCGAAGACTGGGAGGCCTTCACCCGTGCCGCCACTACCATCCAGGCTTCTTGCCCATTGACGCCTCTTTGTGCGGACTGCCCATACCCTTTGGTCCGAGGGTCGGACACACCCTCAATTGTCCTCAAGGCCCCAGTCTCTGTCCCGTCTTCCATCCCCTGCACCAACCATCCCGCCGACCCGGAAGGCTACTGGAAAGACATACTGCGCCAGCCTACGTGGCCGAAAACGGTCGATTGTTTCGGAAACGAGATCTCAAGCGCGGACTTTGCCACCGCATTGGTCACGGGCGCCGCAGTTGCAGTGACGGCCTCTATCAAATCGTACTTCATATCTGATTCTAGGGGCAAATCTATCACCCACACTCTGGCGTTGGAAACCATTCGGCTCCTTGAGCCTGCTGGCACCATACACATTCCCGTCTCTACTGTATCGAAGGAAAGCGATTGGTTGCTGAACTTGTAAATTTTGTTTGCCCTGTCTTGTTTCATTTTTGTTTTTCATATTATTTGTATTCTATCTGTTTCTTCCCGTTTTCATTTTTGTTCTTCAATACATCTCACTTGGCCTGCTTCTCCTACAAATTCGTTTTCTGAGTAGATTCATAGAGATTAACATATGCTAGGTAAACCCTCAGCACTGTTGGTTTGTCGCGCAGCACGGGCCCCAGGATAATATGTATAAACCTGAGAACGGATCACCTTTTTTGCCCGCCGTCCATGCGATCGTGGCGCTCATCAAAAACGATTGTAGGTTTCCGCAGAGTGACTATTATGGATATAGTTGCCGCCCGGCGCAGATTCCGTCTGGTTGCATCGTAGTGAGTCACAGCCGGCGTGGGAAAATCATTCAGTGCCAGTCTTAGTCCATGATATTATGATTTTGCTTATGCAACTGGATAGTGGAACTTCCACAAGAGAATGCACTGCTTGTGCTGTCCCCTTTTCTGGTGATGAAACACTCCAAAATGCATAATTTAATGCTCAAATGTACCGGAAAACACCTGCAAGCAGGATGATGCAGTCCGCAGAGCTTAATGGAGAGCTCGGAATGTAGAATTAGTGGTTTGCATACGCGTATGGTAGTGCAACGAAGCGAGAGAGAGCTAGAAAGCCTGCTAGATCATGTAGACACGAGCTATACTCGAAAGGACGTGCCATTCCTCAGATTACAAGCTACGGTATGATTCCGCGCCAAGTGAAGCACAAAAAGGTATGCAGTCCTGCGTCTTTCCGTGACACCTTCACAATGGCCGGTCTTGAACAAGCTCTTCAGGCCGAGCAAGGTACAAATACACGATTCGAGGAAATGAAAAGTGTCGGAACGCGTTGGGTCTTCGAACTCTACATGCGGGAGAGAGGGGGTGATAAATGGACATACTGCACTCATTTTGTTCCTTGGCGATAATTCTTGATTACACCAGCCGAAGTGCAAGATGAGAACCAGAACTTCTCTTTACTCATTACTCATAATTTTTTTTATTGGGGTGAGCGTATATTTACACGTAAAACGCCCATGAAAGAATCGACCACCCGCCCGAAAGAGGCCGCAAAAGCATCTAGTTTGACGTGGACGCTGATCTTCGGGGAAGGCGTTGTCGACGGCCAGGTCCAACGATATCATGAAGATGACGGGACGGGTACCTATTTAAAGTTCGAGAGGCCAGCCGATGAGACGGGAGAGCCTGAATTTCTAGTGGGGCAGGATTATCGCCAGGAATGTTCACCTGGTTCGCTTGATGAGCCGCTGATCATCGGTTGATGCATCAGGCGGATCTATGCCCAAGGCGTTGTGCTAGTATGTGGAAAACGCTGCTGAGGCGGACTGTTCACTGATGTTTTTGTCGTCAAATTTGTATGTCCCTTAAATGGAAAGGTTAATAATGATATAGTGAATGATGCTGGAGTAATATGAACTCACTCAGGCTAATCCCGCATCGTGGATATTACGCGAGCTACAAAGATGGGCAGTCGTCTCCACCACTGCCCATCCTGTAACCCCCGTTCTGTGTGTGTCGGACGTATGGAGCATCTGCCTTGAAATAGCTTTTCGAACTGATCATGAATGTCCTCCAAAACGATGCGGGCGCGGGGGCGCATGTGCATACGTGGGAAAGACACGAAGAGAGGCCAACCACGGTGCAAATGACGAGCGAGATCCCTTTCCGACATTACAGAGTACTCGTAGGAGAGCTATTTGCATCGAGTTCAGGCCACCCGGAACAAGAGGCTCAGGAACGGGCGAAAGCATAATAGATGCTTCTTCTGTGTGTGTCAGACAAATGGAGCAGCTGCCTTTATATAGCTTTTCGAACTGATCGTCCCGCTGTTTCAACCTCAGTGATCTCGTCGTCAGCACGCGCACTCTTATCGCGTGTTGAGGTGTTTCTTGCTGACTTAATCCCCAGCTGGTGGGAACTGGAAATTGCTATGCTTTCACCGCCGGCTCTGACGATTATGATGATACTGGAGACGCTTGGGATTGTGGATTTGAGAAGGGAGCTAACCAGGTTTCCCCTGGCTTTTCAGATTTAACAAACCTTTCGCGCTCCCCGGGCACAGTACTTGCAGGTTATAGATGTCATAATTTAATGGCCCAGATGTTGACGATAATTTTACAGATTTACTTATTTACACATACAGTATGTTGAGGCAAACGTCTACCATCTGACCCAGTGCGATCAAAGGTAAGCGTTCTTCACCCAGCAAACCCGCGGGCGCTTCCCTCCGGAACGCCCTTAGAGAGTGTGACGCGGCCAACAGTGTGTTCGCTATGACGAGCAAATTTAGTTACGATTACCCCTTATAACGATGACCGGATTCCCCATTCTCACCTAGTGCTTCGAGTTCCGGAATCCTCACAGATGGGGCGATGTGGCTGGACAATAATCTATCCCACAGAGTTTCGAGGTCGCCGAAGGGACCTAGATCATCGCCAGGCAGAGAATTGGCTGGATGCAACAGATCCGCTGCATGGGAAGTGCGGGGTTGATGTGCAGCCCGAACGGGGCCACGGGAAGAAGGTGGACCATCCCTAAGCAATTCGGCGGGTGTTGGGAAGAAGTCATCCTGAAGAATATCCTGACGGGCATCGTTGCTGCGCCGCGGGTTGGCTGGGCGCAAGTTTTGACCCGGACGCTGAGAACGGCCAGGTCCAACGATGTCATGGAGATGGCGGGACGGGTACCTACTTGGGGTTCGAGATGCCAGTCGATGGGACGGGAGAGCCTGAATTCCGAGCCGGGCAGGGTTATCTCCAGCAATGTTTGCCCTGGTTCGCCGCTGATCATCAGTTGAACTATCAGGAGGATATAAGCGCATGTTGCTCGGCCAGTACAAGTCCATCGCCCGGGAGACTTCTTCCATTTCGAACTCCTGCCCTTCTGAGTCTAAGGTAGAAGAGGCTGTACGACGGACGTCGGTTGATGATACAGGGCTCAGTGGCGAAGAAACAGCGACAGACTGCAGCTCCGGTGATGAAACTGTGTTGATTGATGAAGCGACAGCGGTACGTCGGATGTCCGATGGTGGAACTACCGCGGTGCGGGGTATCTGCACGACACGGCCAATGCGGGACTGTCCGGAAGCATTTGATCTATCAGGAGGATATACGCGCATGTCGCTCGGCCAGTACATGTCCAACGCCCGGGAGACTTCTTCCGTTTCGGACTCCTGCCCTTCTAAGTCTAAGGCAGGAGAGGCGGTACGACGGACGTCAGTTGATACTACAGGGCTCACTGACGAAGAAACAGCGACAAACTGCAGATCCGGTGATGAAACTGTGTTGATTGATGAAGCGACAGCGGTACGTCGGATGTCCGATGGTGGAACTGCCGCGGTGCGGGGCATCCGCACGACACGGCCAATGCGGGATTGCCCGGAAGCACTAGGGCGAGTGGTGCCAAGCAGAGTTGCTGTACTAGACGTGCGACCGCCAACGACATTGGCAGTTGGACGACGTCGGGCGGGAGGGGGGGATGCGGACGGACAGTAAATGGCCATTGGTTTACCCATGATTTCTTGTCCTGTGACTTCTCGTCAATCAATGTGCAATGGATACTTTAACACAAGGCAATTACCGGCAAAGAGTTTTTAAGTTATGCTTGGGAGATAAAAGATGTATGTAGTAGAAGGAACAACCGCAAGGAAACAAGGAGATTTTGGGCTGAATGCGTAGGAAAATCACAAAGGATGGATGGGGCTCCAGGCTCTGATATGCTTTCTTTGGCCTGGGGCAAGTCGTCTCATGATGGCCCCAAAAATCTACTCTGATCCCCGTAAAAACCCTTCGTTCTCTGCCGCTGATCCTGATTCTACGAGGGTTTAGTCTTCGTTCTTTTGCGCCTGTGTTTATTTAAAGCCCGGGGGTTTTTTCAACTCGAAATGGCCAGGGAAATCTCTCCTGCTCATTCCTTGAATCCACAATCTCGAGCGCATCCAGTATCATCCGCATTGTCAGAGCCGGCAAAGTAAATATCGCAACTAGCTGTCTCCAGAGCGGTCTTCAACAGTTTGGGCCTTGCCTTGACTTACGTCCCTCCATCTGCGGAATTGGGTCAGCTTAACACGCGTGTCCACAAACTCCCAGAGTACAACGAGAATGGCAGATTGCCCAAATTGCAACTGCGGGACACTTACTTCGAACAGCAATATTAAGGCAGTTGCTGCTCATCACGGCAACGGCTTCTTATGCCTGAGACACACAGAACGGGGGGTTACAGGATGGGCAGTCATCTCCATGGCTGCCCATCTTTGTACCCCCCCTAGTGCCCACGATGCAAATTAGCTCCTCCATCATTAATTTACTGTATCATTATGAACTTTTCCTTTATAGGGCATACAGATTTGAAGACAAAAAAATATCAGTGAACAGTCCGCCTCAGCAGCGTTTTCCACATTCTTCTGTACTCCTCTCTACACCACCAATCATGACTAAGTTACATCTTCCCGAGACATCACCAACGTCAGCCCCCTACTCGCCATCCCTCCCCACCTTAACTCTTCCGGTCCTCAATGATCAACATGCCGATCTCTTCCAATTGGAAGCCCAGGCTGCTCAATACCCGGCCCCAGAGGGAACGGAAACCGCCGTCTTCCGTCTCGCCATCGTTCATCTAGGACTGAGAACAAAAGTGCACGCAGCCCTGCTAGCTCTCAAGATCATTCACCTCGTCATCCGTGTGGATGTCGACACTTATATCATCATCCAGTTCCAGAACCCGGCAGCCGTTTCCACCACCGCAGCGGCACTGGTGGAAATTGTTGGGAGCGGCCGTAACATTTACAAGCTCCTGACGCCGGACGAGCAACGGGACATGATGGATGGCAGCACCCTCCCGAAACGCCTGCCGTATGCATGCGCCATCCTTCCCACACCACTCAGTATCTTTATTTAGCTTTATACCTCCCATCTTTTTAGTGCTATTTTCTTTTTCTTTTTTACTTTCGTCAAATACACCTTTTGGGATTTGAAGGTTACTGCAGTCGTCTTTGATACTTGATCAATGATTTTCGCCCTCTGCTCTATTCATTTCCATCAGCCCTTGAAACCTCACCAATTTCTTCCTGTCAGCCCCTTTCCTGACAGCTGCTCGTTGCCCATCACACCATGAACTTTATACGGTAAGTATGCGTGCCGCGTCCCAGCCGCGTCCAGCTCCTTGTCGGAGTTCTCGTCGGAGTTCGGACGCGGCTACAACACAACGGAATTTCGACGTCGATCTCGTTTACCCAAATCTTGAATATTATTAGGAGCTGATGAGTAGCACTGGAGACTGTCTAGTGAGCAGTCAGATCGTGCAGGTTCGAAAGTACCGTGAGATCCCAAAACAGTACTGTCCTGTGCGGGCCGCAGGGGGACCTGCCGAATATGCGACGACGCAATGCTCGACTACCTCGGTAAAGTCGCTTGTTGAACTGGCCACAGTACGTCCTCTGTCTTGTTAACAGCATTGGCGATGCCGGCTTACCATGATTATATGTGCCGAATAGATTTCTCTATTGTCAAATCAGGAAAAAATAGAATCTTTTGCCAATTTGCCATGGGATCCGATAGGCCATCACATTGATAAATCAATGTATGAGCACCGTGTGTTGCCCACCGCTCGCCTGCTGGGAGCCATGTTTTCGGAGTATCCCGAATGGTACGGGTCAGATATCTCTTTCATTCGCCTGGTCGCCCAATCAGATGACCAGTTGTTCTTGGCCTTGCCAATGTTGAAAAGTCCCAAGCTGGCATTGCCCTTACAAAAGTGGTTACTCCATTTGGATCTCTCAGAATCTCGTCTACAAGACTACCTGATCCCAAGTTTGTCCCATTTGGAGGCTGTCACATGGCTTGATTTGGGTGGGACGCAAATCACGAACGAAGGGGCTATGGGTTTGCTCCGCTATATCGATTACAATCGAAAGGCGCTGGACACCCCCTGTCTGAGAAATCTTAGATATCTCGGCCTTCACCGAACAGCAGTAGATGCTGCCGTGCTCCCTTACATTTTCCGCAACAAATCTCTCATGGAGGTCCAAACTTGGAATATGGATGAGCAAGAATTCATTGATCGGGGCTGGGCTGGATTCTACTATGCCTCAAGTCTGGATACCTTCGCGCAAAATCCAATAGCTTCCCCAATGCACCTTCCCTTGCCCAACCAGCAACTGAACACTCTCCGACTCCAGTCCGCAACATATTGGCCAGACGAAGACTTTATTCAAAGCTGCAATCTGTTATATTATTGCATGCTCCAGATCCCGTTGCGCACTGGGTTCACCCCAAAGAGACGAGTTGCGGATATCCGTAACAAAACCATTCGGTGGTTTCGTTTGTCCATGTTTAGGGAGTTACCACCGATCATGTCTCACGCTCAGCATTCACACGAGCCGGTCCGTCTAGGCACGGCGGCGCGAATAGAAGAGAAGCCCTGCATCAACATTCAATTTGGCCAACGTCCCACTGAAACGGCCCTCATGGATTCGCTCTCGGCCCATATGAGTTCTGAAGCCACCGCACATCCTTCCCGCCGAGATCGTTCACCCGCGCCGTCACCATCAAAGCGTCCGAATATATCATCCTACTTTTCCAGTGCGTCCCGAGAAAAACCGCAAGTCGAACAGCCCCCCTTATCATACTTCCGATCTGTCACGTTCCCTCCATCCAAACCTCTTGACAAACCTCTTGACAAACCTGCTCAACCACCGAAAGAGAGGTCTATTCTAACTGCAAAGTCGCCGTTCGCGGCAATACCCTTACAACATACCCCGAGTCGACAGGCCCAAGCTGGAATTTTCAATGTTCCAAAAGGTATTTCGTTACTGGGAAAACGCAAAAAGTGAATGAATCTTTTGATCGGCGTCATTGAGAGAACCTATTGTGCGGATATTCTCTTTCTTACTGTAGCTTAGAAAGACTGTTACTTTTGGCATTTATTTATGAGTAGGTCGTATGTACCAGAGTAGCCTTTGAGAAGTGTTCTTTCGATAGACGAGTCGATGTATTTATCTGTGTCGTTTACAACAGCGGATTCACTACTGCCACTTTTGCCGTGTGTAAGTGTACCAGCGATTCGACAACCCCATCTATGATAAATGTGAAATATGTACATGTTTGTGCGGTATAACATCGCAACTTCATAAATTAATTGGCGCTATTGCCAACGGAAATCCTAATCCTGCATCAACCATTCCTTAAAGTAGCGACAATTGCTGGGGTTGACCGGGCCATTCTCGGAACAAAAACTAAATACTGGGCACCGCCCACAGGGCATGTCCGTCCACGCATTCCGTTCTTCTAATGCAGCCCCCTTCACCGCTTTGTACATGAACCTTTGCGAGTCCATATCTCGCACTTGCTCGGCGCCATCCATCATGTCGTCTTCAGAGTCTTGGTCCATTTCACGATCATCTGGTTCTGAATCGGAAAAGTCGTGGCCAACTTTGAGGATACGGGTAACTTTGCCATCATAGTAGAGGCGGTCCAGTAGGGTCTGTACATCCTCTTGCCCAAGAGGAACAGTGGTAAGTCCATGCTTGGTAACAAACTTGTGGATGTGTGAGGCGGTGGGATAGGAGGTGTAAGATGCAGGGAAAATTGCTGATGGCTTTTTGGAAGGAAAACTCTGGATTTCGGGCCCCGATGGTTAAGACATGTCGACAATGGGCAATTATGCGAGAGGGGCTAACCTTCAGTACTATATACTTGTACACTTGCTCGGAAAGTTGCTCGATAAAATCCATGTCCATTTCGTTGTCGGTATACCATGCTCCACCCGTCAACTCTGTCGACGGCTCGAGTTCAAACAGGAGATACACCTTCTTATACGGATTCTAGAAAATCAAGGATCAGAAAAGGCGCCATGTAAAACACCTGTCCGCAAAATGAATCATACCTTGACAGGCTTGACCCATTTGATGATGTTCTTCTTTTCCAAATTCTTAATCACCGTATTGGCTAATTGCACATGGAGGCCAGACCGGTCCTTCAATTGCTTCAGCCATATTCCTATTGGAATTGAGAGTGTGAGCGTTCCGGATATGACAAGACTGAGGAGTAGACCTCACCATTATTTTTGGCTTCCTTTACTAGTCGATAAATAACCCTCTCTTCATCTTTCATTCCCACCGTCCTGTTTCTCCAAGTTAGAGGAAGGAACAGATCGCCTGTGAAAAATCACATACTTTGTGGCCTCTTCAGCCGACCGAGCTCTAAATGCCAGCTTCTTGCTCTTGCCCAAAGATATAAAGTCCACATATTGCTATCAGAGCGGTAGATTCGTTAATGCAAATTTTTGGCGTATGTTTTGTAAACACTAACTTTGGAACTCAACGCATTCATACATTCCAGTATAGAGCTATCAGACCAATCACCAAGCTCTTCGCGGAGGGTATCGATATCAGTTCCCTAAGGTATATCATATCAGAACCAGTGCGCCTTCATTGCAATCGTTTGACGCTCTTACATTGGGGTGATTGCGCAAAGTAGTCAATAGAGTTTCTTCCGTCAGACTCAGTGACCCCCCACTCGCTGCCGGGCGTTTTCGTCTTGTCGCCATATCCTTTGGTATTCAGTGCTTGACGTTAGATCCCTCTTCGAAATGGCGAAATGGCGGAAATTTGGAATTCGCAGCGACATGATTCCCAAATCAATCTGAATTTCATTAAACCATATCAGGAACCCTAACCGTGGGATTTATTGCGGGTTTGGTCCCAGAGGTGGTCTCTCATATACGCATGCCAACGCTGATTCCATGTTCAAACGTAATCCCCAACAAAGTATTTCAATAATTTTTATATTGACGTGAGCAGTTACTATTTCCAGGCAACAGACAGTTACAGTTTAGGGCAGTGTAGATAGTACATTGCCTCCAAATATATTACAGGTGTCTAACTCGAGAAAATGAATTATGTGAAAGGCTTCGGTACAGGCTTCTTCTGTTTGCCCCAGAATTCTTCCAGTACGGCTGGGGCCAAAACGTTTTCTTCCGGCTCCCATGTATTTTCGCTCGGATCAGGAAATCCCTTCCACGCGATATGGTAGTAACGCATCGGTCTCAACCGACCGTCTGCGCCTTCCACCACGCGTTCATCAACTTCCAGAATCTCTTCAACTTCGAAAATATTGTCTTGGGCAGATATTGCTCTTTTCCGTCTGATAGGCTTTTTCCGAGGAGGCGAACGCTTCCTCGCGGGTATGGGTTTCGGCTGTGTTTTGGGTTTTTTCGACGACGACTGCGACAGATGTTGTAAATCAATAGGTGGTCGCTTGGGGGTTGGAGTTGGATTCCACGTTACGGGCTTGAATTTGCTGGGTTGACTTGCTTGTTCTGTTACAGGCCAAACCCTTTTCTCTACTGTTCCAACCCCTGCCCTCCGTTGTCCCGCAGCTTCAGCGGGAGCTCTACTAAAAGTTAATGGTGCTTTAGAACTGTTGGAAGGTCCAGGCGCAACCTTTGGCGTCTTAATTGGTGTTCCTTGCACAGGCAGGGTCGACAGGAGGTTGATTCTGTCCTGATGTCCTCCTGATCCGCTCCTAGCCGGCAAAGTAGTTGTTGATGTGGTAGGCTCAGTCGCACTTAAGCTCGTTGGTTTACTCTGCGATGTTGGCGTGCTGACCGCGACCGCAGGCGGAGCGCCCGTGTTCCGCGATTTCTGGTTGAATACATTTCCTTTTAGTGGTGGAGTTTTTCTTGGTTGCGAACTAGCCCTGCCCATCGCGAATAGATTGCCCCTCGACTGTGTCCCAGCAGTTACATCACTCATCGATGAGTCTGTCTTCCGCAATTGTTTGGGATCAACAGCCGCTTTGATAGGTGGGGTTTTTGTTTGTTGTGCGGCGAGGCCTGATGTACCAGGTCGCACTGCTTTGGGCGTATTGCTGCTCGCAGCGGAGATGGAAGTATGGGTATCGTTCGAGCCAGCGTCTGCTTTCGGTACTGACCCTTCCGCCGGTTGTGTCTTTTCGTGCTTGGTCGTACTTGTGTCCGAGCCCTTGCCGTGTGTAGTCCTTCCGAGTGGCGTTGCACTTTTCGCAGATAAAGTATCTGCTTGATTTGAAGTAGACGCTTTATTTGCGTTATCTCGTCCTGATAGCTGCTGTGCCGTTCGGCGTTCGTTCCCAGCAACATTCGTGGATAAATCAAAGACGTTAGCCCTCAGAGTAACATTGGGCCGCTCGACAGCACCGGGAGTCTGTCGTGATCCATGTAATGCAGACCTTCCTGCATCAACAGGGCTGATTTTACGAGCTTGGGCGGTGCTGGTTGCGGCGTGGTTCGCAATGGGAGTGGGTACAGCGCCGGCTGTGGACGCAGGAACAGAAGTGGGAGTGGGAGCACGCGCAGAAGTAAGCTTGGCTTTTCCTGGAAGCCGAGAGATTCCTGCTTCCTCCTGCAAGTCCTCGGGAATAGGTATAGGGACAAGGTTGGACGAAAGTGATGGAATCTGGGGTTTAACTTTTTCGGTGGGAACTGACGGTGTCTCAGTGGCGAGCTGTTTACCACCAGAATCCGAGTCGCTCTCTATGTCCATTTCAACATCAATGTCCATGTCGTCCTCGTTCGATGTAGCCGGCACAAGGGTCGGTGACCTTTCGGTCACGATACCTCCTGATGCTCGGTCCCGAGAAGTAGTCTGGCCGTCATTTTCATGGCTGGGTGCAGTGCCTACGGTCCCTTGCACAACCATCCCAGATTCCAGAATCTCCTCTTCGTTGGATGAACTGTCAGCGGTCCCTTGCACAACCATCCCAGACTCCAAAATTTCCTCTTCGTCTGACGCGTCGCTCTCGCTGGCGGGTAATTCCACACGCTCAGTAGAGCCAACGTCTTCCTCCTCATCCGACTCAAAATCTATGATCATGTCGGCTGGCGGAGGGTCAAGTGGTAGTCCAAAGGGTACGTCGTCAAATTTGCCATTTTCCGCCACTGAGGAATCACTCAGCTGGGAAAGCTCAGGAGCAGGTTCTGTCTCTTCGTCTGCAGCAATTCCCCAAGAATGATCAGGTACAGAAACGTTTTCTGAATTCGATAAAATGTCAAGCGTAGGCACGTCGTCCCGATTTAGTGCAATTTCAGGGACAGTCTCTTGATTAGATTCCATCTTAGCATCATTTTCCTGACGGTCTTCTTCCACATCGTTCTTGATCTGGTTCGTGGGGACGACTTGGTCTTTCTCCGGACTGTCTTCCTTGTTGATTAACTGGACCTCAGCTTTTTCGATAGAATCTATTCGAAGCATCGGGGAGTCCCTCTTCAGATCGCTGTCCATTGAGTTTGCGAGATGGTCAGCTAAATGCTCAAAACCAGTGTCAGGCTCAGACTCATCCTCTGACAAGAGATACTCATCGTCCTCATCAAATAATGAAAATACTTTGGGCTCCTTTTTTGCCAATGGTGGAGTCGGTGTTCTCTCGCCTCGAGTCCGGCGCTCTTCATTTCTGCGGAATGCATCGGCCCAAGCTTTCAAGCGCCGTTCTCGATGTGATTTCTTCTCAATCTCCTTGTTTACACGTATCGTCGATTGGGCGCGCTGCCACTTTTGACGTGCAGCTTGGCGTTCAGCTCGCCGCTGCGGCTGGGTACGTAACTGCTCTTGTATCTTGGCTGACCGAAGGAGCAGATGGACACGCTCGGGATCCGGTGGCATCTGCCAGACCGCGGCTGGGTCCCGAACTTTGATCTTGGAACTAGGTGATAGTCCTCGTAGCGTTTGTTCAATATCCGACTCGTAATCGGACAGTCCGGGAGAGTTGCCACGAACAAGGGACTGTTCCATGTTATCGGCATGACCGGCAGGGTCTTTCTTTACATTAAAGATGGGGAGGTTTTGAATACTGCCCGAATCAAAGTTGCCGTATGGGTCATAGTTCCATAATATAGATAATTGCTCTTCCAGAGTAGGTTCTAGTTCCAGTCGTTGCTCATACGTTAATGTTCCTAATGCGACATCCTCGATAGGATCAACGTACGAGAACTCGCTCATGATTGACGCTTCGTGCTGTTAATAGGGTTGATTTGGTGGAAAACCATATAATCAGAGAGGAAAGAGTCCTAAAAACTCGATTCTTGTTCCTGATGTCTATGCTGTGGTTTCTCCCGTTCGTGAATGACAGAAAGTTCAGTCTTTGTCAGAGAGCTGCCCAGGAGGAGGTTGAGAATGAACGCAATTGGAGGTCGAGTAGCTATTGCTTTCATTGGTCGATGCTGAGTATTGTAGAACAATTACTTGAGGCTACCCAACCACTGGCATTCGAGAAAAATTTACGGGAACGAAACTGGGACGCACTCGGGCCTTTGAGCATCCACAATGCAAAACTAGCAGCTTGCGACAATCTCCTTTACATGAAACCCCTGCCACCTATTATGCACTACAACTGCTTTGCAAAGCCCCGGGCAAGCGCTATTTTACCACTCCCATAATGGGATCGCATTGTTTAGAGACCTTGTGGATGTTCCAAGTCCTCCATTATTTTTTATTAGGCGTTTCATCACTTTCTGAACAGCCATGCAAAGATGTGTCCCAGTTTAAAAGACATATTGCGGACAAAGACAGTGATAATAGGGGAGATCCTCTCTCGTAGAACGATATCTTGGCATCGTCTTCCCCGAATGAAACTGTTCAGTCTGCATGGCCAGTTACGGAGCTGTCCAAGGTGCCTATAAAAAGACAAGTTTGCCATTTGACTAAATGCCTACGCTGAAAGAAGCTCTGCATGAATGTGCGGAGAGAACAGTCCTGCTTGATTGATTGTGAGATCTCATACAAAGATCGTTGTTATCCTGCCGAGATTGAGTTGGAAATGTGCAAGTCGGGACTGTTGGGCGAAAGCAGACCTGACGCGTCACCCAATCAGCTTTTGCAACAACTCAGGCCAACTTTGAATTCTGTAGAGCAGCTAACAACAGATCGCCAACCTTTTGCCATAAACGACCAAGACTGGAAATATCTCGCCATCCGTATAGTCCTCTGTGCCAATATACGTTTCGATTGTTCTCTATAGACTGCTCTCGTTGAAGCGGTAGTCCCGACATGGCATCTTCGAGTACAGCAACCGCAGGTGCTCCGGACGACCGACGCTCCAAGGTTTTGGGAGACTACCGGAAGCAGCTTTTGCAGCACCGCGAGCTGGAAGCAAAGGTCAAAGAACGTAAGTCATCCGTCGTGCTAATTCTACCGGAATTGAAGCTGACTGAACTCTTGCTGTATGAAGTTCGATTGGGCTTCCGAACCCTTGAGAAGGATTTCGATAAGACAGAAGATGATCTCAAGGCACTGCAAAGCGTTGGTCAGATTATAGGAGAAGTGCTGAAGCAGCTGGATGAGGAGCGATGTGAGTTTACCCGTTTTTAATGTATTCTTGGAAAGGTTCAGTTGCTAAACATCCTACTTGCTCTTCCCATAGTTATCGTGAAAGCGTCTAGTGGTCCTCGTTATGTTGTCGGTTGTCGTGAACGCGTGTCCAAAGACAAGCTCAAACAAGGCACCCGCGTCTCCCTCGACATGACCACTCTTACCATCATGCGAATCCTTCCCCGAGAAGTTGATCCTTTAGTCTACAACATGTCAACGGAAGACCCGGGAGACATCACCTTTGCCGGGATTGGTGGTCTCAGTGACCAAATTCGCGAGTTGCGCGAAGTCATCGAGCTCCCATTATTGAATCCGGAATTGTTCTTGCGAGTAGGAATCAAGCCACCAAAAGGAGTTTTGCTCTATGGACCTCCTGGAACAGGAAAGACATTGCTTGCAAGAGCTGTTGCTTCTACACTGGAATGCAACTTCTTGAAGGTGGTCTCCAGTGCCATTGTGGACAAATATATTGGTGAAAGTGCACGGGTGATTCGTGAAATGTTTGGTAAGGTCATTGCAAACATGATCGAGTTGCCGTAACTAACCAGCCATGCGAACTTTTGCACAGGTTACGCCAAGGAACACGAACCCTGCATTATTTTCATGGACGAAATTGATGCTATTGGTGGACGTCGTTTCTCAGAGGGAACTTCAGCCGATCGAGAAATTCAGCGAACGCTCATGGAAGTGAGTTATTTTTCTTGCAGCCAACTCGCCTCTATTGTGTTAAATTCGTCCGTAGTTGCTGAATCAAATGGATGGTTTCGATAACCTTGGTCAAACCAAGCTCATTATGGCCACCAACAGACCTGATACACTGGATCCAGCTCTGTTGCGACCAGGGCGATTGGACAGGAAGGTCGAAATCCCTTTGCCCAATGAACAGGGACGATTGGAAATCCTGAAAATTCATGCCGCTGGCGTCACCAAGCACGGAGAAATAGGTATTGTCATACTTGCGCCATAAGTTATGCAATGCACGTCCTGACGTTTTACTTTTTACAAGATTACGAAGCCGTTGTAAAACTATCGGACGGTTTCAACGGCGCTGATCTGCGTAATGTTTGTACTGAGGCTGGCATGTTTGCTATTCGTGAAGAGCGCGATTACGTGGTTCAAGACGACTTTATGAAGGCCGTGCGGAAGGTTGCAGACATGAAGAAGTTGGAGACCAAGATGGATTGTAAGTGTTGTGGCATATTCTGACTTTCTTTCTTGGATGCTGACAGACTTTATTCCCGGTTCAGATGACAAAGTCTAGATAGCGCATGAGGCGAGGGGAATGAACGTCATTCGCCTATTATCTATCATGTCTAGTTTCGTTCATGTGTCACTGAAATATATGCACATATACGTACAGCACTGCTCTGAAAAATAATTTATTGAAAGTACCCAGCATGGATGATTGTAGGGACATCTGGAAGGCGTCCACAAAAATCTAAACTAGACGTTCCGCTACACTGATAATGGTTTGTCGCTCAGCACGGGTTTCCTCGTCAGACTCCTCCTTGTCATTACCAATGTTTTTAGAGTATTCTGTGAAAAATTGATTACTAGATGAATCAACAACATACTGTGTAACGAAAGCTTACCAATGAGTGTTTCGCGTAGAGTATCCAGTGATTGCCCTCGGACTTCGAGCGAGGCTATTATGCGTGCCTTGACCTACAGTACAAAATACACTTAGTATCGCCTAATCGTTCCAAATGCACAGAAAGGGAAACTGACCAAAGCAATCAAATCCTCAATCGCGTCATCGCCGGAACCAATTTCATCAGCGGTACATCCATATATGCATCCAAGGAGGTAATCGACCATTTGAAGAACAAAACCGCCTTCCATGACTCGGCGTAACTCAATGTCATCCTCCGCCTCCTGTTTCTCTTCTTCAGAAATTTCCCCGGCCGAAAGGAGCTCGACAAGTTGATCCTTTTCATTGGCAAGTTCTCGATCGAGGGTTTGGAGCCGTGTCGTGTGGTGGAAATGCAGGGAGAGGAGCCGATCAACTTGCTTTCGGGACGGATCAAGAAATTTGATGAGGACTCGGGCGCGATAGGATGATGGGGAAGCGGACTTGTCCGGAGATGCTGCCGCAGGATTCGAAACAAAATTCTTGAGCAGCGATGTCAAAATTGCCAAAACATGCTCTTCCTCTTCCCGTTCCGAAAACCCATGCTCTTTGTATTCCTTGGCGTACTTTTTGACACCTTTTTGCATCAAAGCCGGGAAAAGTGTTTTCAGGCCCCCGCTATCCAAGAATCGTTCGCAGGCTTCCTGAGCCGTTCTGCCAGACATGGCGTGATCCAAAACCTTGAAAGCTCGCATTCTCGACATTTTGTTCTCCCTCAGCATGATGAGCATAAGATCGAGACCTTCGGCTTGAACAAACTGCTGCTTTGCTTCAGGCTCAATGAGACAAGCACAGAGGGTATCAAAAACGTTTTCCATCATTTCAATTTCATCCGGGCTGGACGGATCCTTCCGTTTATAGGCCGAGACGACCTGGAGCAATGTATCGATACCGCCTAGCTCTGAGAGTTTGAGACGATTTGGTCGTGAGTTTTGCAGCAGGATAGCCATGAGTTCTGACGCATACTGGCGGTTAGAATCAAACGGCTTGCGACGGACACGCTGTAATAGCCAAGGAAGTAGTGTTGTCCGCAATACAATCGTTTCGGCAAGCTCAGGGTCAATGGAAACAAAGTTTTCCATTATGGACAAAGTGTTGAAGACCCCGACCTTATCTTCTGACGAATCCTCATTGAGCCGAGCCATATTTTGGATCAATAGGTCAAGCGCGTCACCCTCAATCAATGCGCGCACCAACACCTTGATACCTTCCTCCGCTTCCTCAGTCGCTTCTTCGACCAGCTCATCATCCGTCAACTCCTTGAGTAGTTCGACAGCGGCGATTGAGATGTCGGTGTTCTCATGAGCAAGCAAGCCGAGGAGAGTGATGTGGGTACCAAGCTCCACGAGCGATGGATAAAGCTCTGGTGCGGCGCAAGCAGCGAGCATATGTTTGATCTCTTCATCAAGGTCCGCTTCAGAATCGATGAATCTAATAAATGCAGGCATTAGAGCCGCGTGCCCAAAAAACATGATGATATACTACTTACTTGATCGGTTGATCTGCGTACTTTACTCGCAACTCTTGGTTTTTGTTGATCACACGTTCAAATTTGAGAACCATCTTTTTCATCGTTGGTAGATCAATAGTTGCTGGAGCCTACCGCCGTTATAAATAAGCCTTATGGTATGCAGAGGATGAAATGATGTTGTTACCTCATCACCAGCATCCACAATATCCCAAATCCGTTTCTGCTCGTCGCTCATTCCACTCTCCAAGAACCTCGAGTCTCCTTCTTCGTCGTCCTCCTCCGCACTATTCGCCAAAGCCTTATCCGGTGAAGGTCCAGCCTTGCTTGAGGAAGAGGATCCGGATGATGAACCGGCCCCCCAACCATCTTTGAACGACTCTAGATCACCATCCTCGGCGTTATCGTCACTACGAAGACGCTTAAAGTAGGCTTCGTCGGCGGACGGCCCATTCTTGCGCTTATGTGACGCTACCGGCGGAGCAGGGATCTAATAAATCGCAAAAGTTATCAGCAACTATAACAAGAGAGGGCATTCAAGAAGGGTTTCTGGTAATACTTACTTTAAAGATTGCGTCAACGTTCATCTTTTGTTGGGTTGCACTTGAAGAGATCATCAAAAAGTTGGAATTTTGCTGATGACAGCGGCAATAAATTTATTTCCCTCAATATCAACATTCAACATTCATCGGATTGGCGACGACCTTCTAAACGGACGATATAGTACAGGACACCTGCTAACCGAATATGTACAATGCCATACAATCCACCGATCAATCTCATTTGGTTATAAAACCGTCCTAATCCATTAGAATGTCATTGCATGTCTAGTTCATGACAGTTCATTGGCCATCCTGCGGGTATCGACGCCCCCAGCAGAACTACCTCATATATAGGAGACGCCATCAAGATCAACTTGCATTAGGCGGAACGTCCAATATCCCCGAGGTTATCTGAGTTGGCAGTTGATGCGATTTGAGCATGGCTAGTGATTTTTGCGGAACGTCGACGACAGTTGGTTGAGGTTGTAATTCCGAATTGGGTACGCCTGCCATGCCCTTGGCCATCATCGACATATCGATTGGTAGATGGGTTGGCAACTGATGAGACTGTCCGACCAGGGATACGCCCATTGATATGGCTTGTTGCTGTGGAGAGAGCGTTGTTGGAAGCACAAGCAGGGGAGAATCTACATACGGTCCTGCAGAGGGGAGAGTAATGTCACCCGAAGCATCAGAAGTGGGATAGTGGTGGGGCAAAGATTGGTGGTGATGTTGGAGCTGATAAAGAACGGCCTCGGGTGACATTTCGGAGGAATAAGGAGGGACCGATCCATTTTGATATTGGGCTGCAGCGGCAGCAAGCATGGGAACCTGGGTAAGGCTGACATGGGGAGGATACTGTGTTATGTGGGCCGCTGCCGGTTGTGAATGCGTGATATGTGGTTGTGGCTGCGCTGCTGGTGATAAGTCAGTATGCAAATTGTGCAAAGATTGCTGTAAATCTGCGGGGGGCCCATGGAACACAGCATCCTGCAATGGAGGTGCAGAAAATTGTTGTGGTTGGTGTTGTGGAACTTGCTCCGAAGGCACTTGCGCATTTTCCCCTAATGAAGCATCCGGAATTTCAGAATATTGCTTCGCATTTGCTCCTTCCCCCGCTTCTTTCTTGAGATCGGTGCCTTCGCTTTGACGAGGAGCTTCTTCAATTGCGCGCGGGGTCTCCAATTGTCTGCTTTTATTTGGGACGCCATTGCCCGACCTGGGCCGTGAAGACTTCTCAGCTGCTGGAGAGTTACTTCCACTGTCGATCTCTTGATGGGAACGCTTCGAGCCAGTCGCAAGCTCATTTTCCTCAAATACCGGACGGCGCATACGAGCCATGTACGTTTTCCAGATCATGTAGTCTGGCTCATTTGCCATCACAAAGATTTTTGGCGCTTGACGGGGCTTTTTGTTCATGGATGGATTCATTCCGAACCTATCGTTTGACCGGGATCAGTGCCTGGCAAAGCTTCCTCCCCGGATCAAAATCCCCTACCTTTTGAAGAGCAGCTTTTTGTTGATGGCGTCAAGATCGACATTGTCGCCATCACCGTTGATGCATCTTGGTATGAAGCTGTTCAACTCTCCTTCCTCAGCCGAGTCCACCACTTTGATTGAGTACTCTAGCGCTTCTGCGGAATGACATCAGAACTCAGCACTGAACGGATCTACTTATATCAAGGGCTCCCTACCACAAACATACTCGAACTGGTCGTTGTCCTCGATGTTGAAGGTGTCGATCTTGATCATTTTCCCTTTTTTGGGCTGCACATCTCCTTGTTTATATTCGAATGTCTAACCAGCAGAAATAACGCGCACGCACGCGTCTTAGTCAAATCGATCTGAATACAAACAAGGCTCACTCAACAACTATGAGGACAGTAGACCGTTTGGTCCAAAATTTGACGGAATCAGCGCCAACCAGGCGCAAATCAGACAAAAATCTTCTCAAACGTCGTATACTCCGTCGCACATAATGAACGATGGACTCACCCGTCGTTCAATAGTTCCATCTTGCATCCCCGGATGAAACGAGATCTGGATGACCCGATGCAAGTTCCAGAAACTGAATTGTTTGGGTATAATAATGGTGCGCGAGCCCCTGGCCGACGACTTGAGGCATTGCACAAGCAGTTCGAGGAGGGCGCCCTTAGGCTTGGCCATTGCGATGAATTCTCCTGTAGCCTGTAAGCGTCTTCTAGATCGTTGAGCGTCGGTTCCCGGGTGGTATATGTATGGGTCTGCGTTGATGTTCGAGATTACGGCCTGGGATGGAAGTCAACGAAAGCTGGTCAAAGTTGCAGGGGCAAAACACCACACAACACGACAAGCGCACCATTGTTCACATGGATTGCGCAGCCACTGCCCAGCTTCATCTCCAGCGGAATTTGAAACTTGCGAGCGTTCGATTTTTGCTGGGGAAATTCGCTGCTGGAAATGTCAACAAGATTAGCAGGACGACTATGCAAAAATCGCCTGTTATCCACTGCTAGGCTGTCTCATTCAAGGCAGTGGAACTTTGAGCGCTCAAATTGGACGAGAAATGCTTCAGATCTCCGTTATTCCTCAACCTCAAACAAGACCCTTGAACCCACCCCATATGACCTCAAAAACCTCGAATGGACGCTTCTAGCTCTTGACCAGCCTCTCATCCATCATCAAACCGGCATCAAAATCCATGTGGTGGGGGTCCACCATCACTCCCCCGCCTCCCTGGAACGGGTGCAGTACGTGATTGATCAAGTCAAACCTGTCGCAGTATGTCTGGAAGTAGATCAGGCCCGGTTAGAGGCGTATGCGTCCAAGGCCCAATTGGTTTTGGAAGGGAAGAATCGAAATGCGACGCCTGAGGATGTCAAAATGGCCATTTCACGATTACAAGAGGAGCGGAATCGACAGGACTCTTCAGTCGAATCTAAACGAGGCGTATTTATGATTGAATCCGCCTCGTCCACCTCTTCAAATCTTGTTCCCCTCTCGGACGACGAGCGCCTGTTTCTGAGTAGTATCGGGATCAACCCCAACCTCCAATTCACATCAGATCATATCCACTACGGCCTCGAAATGGGGACAGCCGTCTTTGCCGCCCGGAGTCACGGTGCGGTTGTCCGCGCAATCGATATTCACCCCAATACCCTCCGGGCCGAACCCCCCCACTCCCCCCTCATCAAAGGACTCATCCAACGCTTCAAATTGGCCCGTCCGGCGGCTGTTACACGGGCAACAGCCGTCCCCGTCTTTTCCCGTTTCTTGGCCTGGGGAGTCCAAAAACTGGGATTCGGATCGCGGAATGTATCCCGTGAACTCAACCAAGATCTAGTGGGAATAAGCGATCTGGCCTCCCTGGTCCGTATCTGGAAAACATTCTACTCCAACGCCTTTTTTTGGTGGTACGAGCTACGAAATGCCATTATGGTCGAAAACTTACGGGACTGTGTACGGGATGTGGCGGTCAGTCGGGGGATCTTGGCTCCCACTTTTCGTCCGACTTCTGACCCACCGCCAACGATTGTCGTGGTGGTGGGAAAATCCCATGTTTTTGGGATGGCTGAAATGTGGGTGGACAAGGTCCAGAATTTACGCTTTCCGATTTCCGCTGAGCCGGGTGCCCAACTTGAGGGTGTCGATGTCAAATCCATCGAGGAGCTGATGAACCAGCCTCTCATGGACGCGACCGAGGCGTTACGGATGATCGAAAGCGGCGTCCAAGATTCAATATCCGGATCGGTCAGTATCAGTGTGCGGCATGCTCCTGTTCCCGATGGTGCCGATAAACCCACCCAACCACGCAAAGTCCGCCCGCCCCTCTCCCCACCCCCACGATCTCCACCCCGTAAACCAACCGGGATTACTTATGTAGATTGAATTGTTCAGAACCCGTCAAACTCGAAGGTGTGAACGTCAAATCCATCGAAAATCTCATGACCCAAACCCCATGGACGCTACGGAGGTATTACGGATAATTGAAAACGGCATCCAAATTAAGTAGCCCCATCTATCAGTATCAGTGTGCGGCATGCTCCTGCTCCCGACAAACAGCGAAAACCCCGACCACCCCTTTCCCACCACCCCGTACTTCACCTATGTAGATTGAACCCGTTATTATTGTAAATAGACATATTGCATTGTATATAAAATCACATGTTAATTTATGTCAGTTTGAATCAACAAATACAGAGGAACAAATTTCTGACGTGGTGGGATGCATTGAATGAATGATTGATGAACAAATTTATGAAAAAATGGAAGAAAAATGGGAAGTAAGAACTCCACACATTTTTATTCCTGGAATTGAACTACCCTATGCCCCGACACCCGTCGTTTGCGTGGTACACTCCCACCCAAATACTCCTTTTGCCAGAAATCCTAAAAGTCCATAAAATTAAAGAAAAAGCTCCAAATATAAATGAGAGAAGGGGGGGATATAAGTTTACCTTGACCCATCGTCCATTCCCCGACAACTTTTTCCGCATAGCTTCAAATTCGGCTTCAATGCGTTGATCAGATTCTTCTAATTCTTCGGTAGGTTGCGGTGACGAACAAGTTGTTGTCACAACACAGGATGTATCGGTTGAGGAAGGAATAGCTGCGGGTCGCCCTGATTCTAATGCTCGGGAGACGACACCGGATTGTTTCGATTGATTTATGGCCGTTGTGTCTGATGATCGGGCTTGTAAGATAGCGTCATCCCGTTCTTGATTCACTTTCGCGGTTTGATCGGCTGTGGGATGTTCGAAAAACCCGGAATGGGCCGCATTGATCAACCAAAGCCAGTTAATCGTTTGGAAGACGGTAAAGTATTCTTCCCCTACAAAGGCATAGGCAGCCGCGCTCATTTTCGCATAGAGCTTTTCATCCATGACGAAATCATATAAATGTTGGATGACCGTGTCGATATCGCCAATTTCGACCAGGTAGCCTGTCCGACCGTGCTGGATTTGATGGGGGATGCCGCCTGCTCTGTAGGCGATGACGGGGATGCCTTTGAAGAGGGCCTCGGTGATTTTGATTTCGAAACCTGAAAAACCAGGAAATTAGGAATGGGGAGGGATGGGGAGGGGAGGTTGAACGGACCTTCACGCGTTGAAAGCTGGAGTGCAACTTTTGCACCGCGGAGAAGTGCATCCAAGAGTTGATCGGATGGAGGCAGACTATTTACACGCGTTATCACTACAATTTCACAATCCTACCGGTTCTTTGCAAACTTACCGCACAGGTATGATATCCTCTGCAATCGCAGCATACTTCTCTTCTTTGAGTATAGTCAATACTTCCTCAAACACCACGTTTCCATCCGGATCATCAATACTGCCGTGGCCAGCAATGATTAATTGCGGGGTTTGGTCGTCGGGGATACCCTCGTCGCGGAGTCGTTGACGGAAGCCGCGATACGCGCGAAGTAAGTGGGGAATACCTAAATGAAGGGGTTGTCAAAAATGCATTTTTGCTTATGAGGGAGATAAGTGCGGTACCTTTGGAGGGGTCAAAGCGTGAGATTTGACAAACGTACTGCCGAGAAAAATCGGCTTTTTTGCCAGTAGTATCCGCACTGATTCGGTTAAACACCGATTGGTAGTATTCGATCGCATGAGGGGTCAGGTCTTTGTTTAGGCCGTCCAGTTCGTCTGTGCAGGCTGGCATCATGACGAGTTTCTCGGGGGGTACGCAGGAGGGCACAAAGCTTGCGACAGGATGAGAGACAAAGACGTCGGCTTGGGATATGAACCGCCAGAGGTAGGACCAGGTTTGATGTTGTTCGGTGGTAGGGTCATCGGCCAATTGGGATGTGACTAAGAAACAATGTTAAAAATGTGGGAATGTGAATAGATCAAGAGGTAAATTTTACCTTCAATGTGGCTGCGGTAGATTATTTTGCATTTAGGATTCAGTTTTTTGATATACGGAATGATCCCACAAGCTATTCACACCAAATATAAGAGACCCTATATAGAAAAAGAGAGGAAAATGTGAAATTTTCTCACGCTGAGGGTCGTCAATAATGATAACATCTGACTTTGTGATTGGCCCGTCCAGCCAGTATCGCTTGACATTGTCTTTTGCCCACTGTTCCAGACAAACGGTCAATACCATTCCTTAAGAATCCTTTCATGAGGAGACACATACTTGTTCAAACATGCGTTTATCGTCATGGGTCAAGTGAGCGTTTCCGACGCCTTGTAGGACGTTGTGGAACTTTCGTTTGGTGACATCGAAAATCTCGGGTTTGGGTTTCATTACAAACCATTTAGCCTCGACACCCATGATTCGGAGTAAGCGAATCAGGGCATGCCGCATAAGTGCGACTGTGGGAAAAATGAGTTTGGGATTCACAATTTGTAAAAGTTTGCCATAGAACTTACCTCCTCCACCCTGAGGTGTGGAATTGAAATAGGCAATGTTTAGGTTTCGCTGTTTGGTGAGCTACATCCCAATTCGGTGTATGAGCAACTAAGAAGTGATGGAAACTTAAGATCATCATACCTGAACGAGTTTGGTGAAAACATCCCAAGTTTCGGGGCAAACAGTACCGCGAAAGTCATCGCTGTCCGCAATGTCAATGCTGGTGAATGTAACGATTTGTTAAGTAATAAGAATGTGGATGATAAAGATATAAAGGGCTTACCGGCCATTGCCGTCCACTTCGACCTCATGTCTGTAGCCGCACGAGATGCGCGGGATATTTCCAGCGACATGGGGGTTGAGATACAACTGCGCTTTTCGCGCAGCTGAACATGCGCGCTCATCCAACATGTATCCAGTGGTCTCGACAATGATTGGCAGAATGTCGAGCTCAAACCACAATCGCGCAGGCAGGCGCAGTTTCCCTGCCTCGGGGTCGTCCTCGTCCTGTAGTAGATAGATATCGCTGTAGCCTTCACCGATGGAGGGGGCCTCAACGACTCCAATGCCGGCGGCGTGAATCTTGAAATGATGACCACGGGCATAATCCCGCAGCCAGGCGACGATGGAATCCTCCATGATGCGCAGTTGTTGGGGGGTGATGGGTTTGCCATGTTTGGATTCAAGACTTGGGGTGCGGCTCATTGTGAGGTCTGGCAGGGACTCAGTGTCGTTCAGGGGAACGTCACGGTCATAGCCTTTTTGGGCTTCGGGAGAAATCACTTCATTGGCCTCTTCCTGAAGAGCTTCCTCTTCGGTATCAAAGACTTCTCCGAATTTGCCGTCTCCATTGGCGTTAAACATCTGTGTCGTAAAATCCAGGCCATCTGGGAGAACACTTTGTTAATGGGTTATCCAGTTTACTAGTGTCATCGGATGCACTCACAGAACCCATCATGGACGTAGATGGAATAGCATGGTCTTGGGCCCCTTGCCTCGATTTCAATGCCGACATACATGCCCTGCTCGGGGGCGTCTCTAGCGGGATTTCTGCATGTGTTTGGCACAGACAGCGCCCGGTGCCGCGGGCGAGGTGGATTAACCTTGGTTTCGGGGGTAAGCTTGCCGGTCTCGACGCTGCCCATGGACACCACCTGCGGCGGGGCCATTGTCTTTGGGGCTATAACTGGTAGGGTTCTCCCTTATGCTCCGTGGTGGTCCGTAGGGTTCTCCCTTGAAGGTAAAAAAGTTGCTCTCTGGAAAAAAGTTGCTGCTAGGGAAAAAGGTCTTGGCCTGCAATTGTGATGACGTTGATGGAACTCTCCAAAGTTCAGGGCATGACATGACATGAACTACACAGCCACTCGCTCGGAATCCTTTCTTGAAAGAAACTTTCGCTGCTTTTCCGTTTGGACATTTCGCTCGGGATTTATCAACTCCATTAGATACGCTCAACGCATTGGTAGCTGGGCTCAAACACCGGGAGCAGCCATATATACAGACACCCGCAGCATCCATTGACGACCTCGTACCATCTTCCTCAAACAATTGGCGCGCTGGAACCGACCAGCACAATGTCACAACGACCGCGTCCACAACGGGCATTTCATACCGACGACTCACATCCGTACTCTTCTCCTTCTCCCTCATCATCATCAAGTCTGGGCCCGAGCGGCGCCGCTCAACAATACCATCTCGAAGGACAGAACGATGATCACGTCGGGATGCTCGGAGGCCGCATTAGTGAGCTCAAGCAGGTATGATTTCTTTCATCATAGTGTTGCTCCTGAATATACTAGTCCACTCACTTCTTGAAAACACATAGATTTCATTGCAAATCGGGGATGAAGTAAAGTATCAAATGAACTATTTGAAGGAAATGGAAAACGATTTTGAAAAGACGGGGGGGATTCTGGGCAAGACTATGAAGCGGCTTCGGATCTTGTCGCAAACGGAGAATGGGCGGTGGATGTGGTACCTCATTCTCTTTGTTTTTGTAGTCATTGGATACATTTATTTTTTCCGGTTTAAGAAATGATTTCAAAACATGTAGCAGTGTACAGCAAGTCGTTTTTCCGGAGGCAGGCCGAAGCGAGGCGCAAGGGCGAGGGATACTTTGGCAAAACAAAATCGAGTGCGAGCGCAAAACCAAAAGTAATCTTGTGATTGGTTTTCATCTTCGGGACAATCGGATGCACAGATAATTGAGAATTGCAACACCATGGTACAACTTGTGTTGACTGATGCTGACTTCTCCAAAACAAGGTAAAGGATCCTCCTGCGGTGAGGAGAGTACCTTTTCGGCTGCTTCCAAGATGTACTCTCTGTCACTGAAATATATTGGTTATAACAATGGGTTCTAGCCTACAGGCTACCTAACTACCCTCCCTCTGCTCTTATTGTCTCTGTCGCGAGACATCCTGCGAGACACTGGGCGAGAGACATCGGGCGGTGGATGAATTAGTGGATGACACGCCAAAACCTATTGAAGTGCAACACCGACGGAACATGAGTTTATTTGGGTTGGTTGGATAGTTCACAGCTTTCGATGAGTGTTCTATTCACTCTATTTGATCTTTTTCCTTGATATTTTTGCAGTCTAAAAGTCGAAAAGTAAATAAAAGTCATGACAAACTGTTCGTGACGTGTACAGATCCTGCTGGAGGCTTCGACCAGTTTCTGGCGAGCTCCATTATGAGGCCGCCCTGACTTATTTATGTGGGCGGACACCCCATCTTCGTGAAAGTGTAAAAACTTACGGTACTACTCCAGTACATCGACGCACATACCACCACACAAGTATCATAGAGATATCTGGAAGCAATGTTGGCAAGAGTCCATGGCGTGCGCCTACGCGTCTCGCTGGTTGACCCCCGAGCGAGCCGAGCGTCCCTTTTCATACGACGACCTTTTACGAGTAGCAGGATTGGCTCGGATATCTTGCGCCCCGCTCGAGGAGGCAATGAAAGAGGTGCCTTACCAGCAACCAAGGCATCCGAGGCAAACCGCTTGTCGAACACACCAGCAGACTCAAAATTTCCATTTGCTCGTTGGAGGAGGGCATATGCTAATGGACAGGGACCCGGCGGACCGGGAAACTTTGGGGGTAGGTGCTCTTTCTTTCTGCACCCGGCATTTCAGTTACAAAACGACTGACCTGATGTCACATCACAACAGGCTTTCCAGGAATGCGTTTTGGAGGAGCTCAGGCCCCACAACCTCCAGAGAAAGGAGCGGCTTTGAAACAGTTCGGTATTGACTTGACTGAACTGGCTGCAAAGGGAAAGCTGGATCCAGTTATCGGAAGAGGTGCAAATCTTTTGTTTATAATCATCTGTTCCCGGATAGTCGAGTACTAACATCATATTTGTAGATGAGGAGATCAGGCGGACGATCCAAGTGTACGTAACTTCATGTCTTTTCCTCAAGTTTTGGCGATTAAACTCAACATGTTTTTGCCATAGACTCTGTCGTCGGACCAAAAACAATCCTTGCTTGATCGGTGATGCTGGGGTCGGCAAGACTGCCATTATTGAAGGCCTTGCGCAACGGATTGAGAAGGGTGAAGTGTAAGTCCTGAGTTGACCTTTGCTCGGTGTCATTCGATTTAGTTAACGACCTGCTGGAAAATAGCCCGGACAGCATGAAAAACAAAAAGGTGATTGCCCTAGACTTGGGACAGTTGGTTGCGGGAAGTAAATATCGGTAAGTCCGGTCCTATCGCTTTACTTGAGAATTCAGACTTTTGACCATATACTTTTAGGGGTGAATTTGAAGAACGGCTGAAAGCCGTATTGACGGACGTTCAAGAGGCGGAAGGAAACATGATTCTTTTTATTGATGGTGAGAACCTACTCATTAGCTTGCTTCATTTGGAAAAGACTCTCATCCATCTATGAACAGAGCTGCATACATTATTCGGTCTGGGCAAGGGTGAAGGCGGCATGGATGCAAGCAATATGCTCAAACCGGCTCTTGCTCGTGGAACTCTGAGATGTTGCGGTGCAACTACGATAGACGAGTATCGCAAGTACATCGAAAAGGACCCTGCCTTAGCGCGTCGGTTCCGATCGGTCCTGGTCGAGGAACCAACAGTGCCCGAAACCATCACCATCCTACGAGGACGTACGTTTAAGCAAAATGTCAGAATAGCACAAGATCAGAAACTAATAACTTTCCCCTTTCTTTTTAGTAAAAGAACGCTATGAGGTACATCATGGCGTGCGCGTTGCCGACAGTGCTCTCGTTTCTGCAGCCCAGTATTCCCACCGCTACATCACGGATCGATATCTTCCCGATAAAGCTATTGATCTGGTAGATGAGGCCTCAGCGGCCTTGCGTTTGGCCCAGGAAAGCAAACCGGAAGCCCTGGAGGCCCTTGAACGGCAAATATTGACAATTGAGATTGAACTCGAGTCGCTGCGCAAGGTAGCTTCATTTTGGTAAATCAATTCCCGCCAAATATTGACTGAATGTGTAGGAAACGGATGCATCATCCAAAGAGCGATATCAAAAACTGCAGGATGAACTCAAGAATAAAAAGGCGACTGAGAGCGAGTTGAGCAAGGTTTGGCAACAAGAGAGGTGCGTTCATCACAGGCTAAATTAATCATACGCCTGGATAATGTACTAAGAAATAACTCGCCACAGGTCTCGAATCGATGAAATCAAAACAATCAAGCAACGACTCGAGCAAGCCCGGACCGACTTTGAGATTGCGCAGCGCCGAGGAGATTTAACCCGGGCTAGTCGTCTACTCTATGAGGAAATTCCAAAAATGGAAAAAGAGCTACCCGAAGACACGTAAGTACAAGTTATCCATTTACTGAAATACCAATCTGAATTTTTGGGTGTAGGGAGGAGATGGAGGGTCCAGAGCGATTGATTCATGAGCGGGTGACGTCCAATGATATTGCAAAAGTGGTATCCCGGGCAACAGGAATCCCCATACAGGTAAATGTTGCCCATACTCCTACATGTATATTCAGCTCCTAAACCTTTGCATATTACAGAGCTTGATGCGTGGTGAACGGGAAAAACTGTTGCATGTAAGTCTTATTCTAGGGCATGTCAAGTTGGAACAACGTGATTGTTGATTATTATGCTAGATGGAAGATGTACTTCGCCAGCGGGTGATTGGACAAGACGAAGCCATTACGGCCGTCACCGAAGCGGTCCGGTTGAGTCGGGCAGGGTTACAATCCGAGTCACGGCCCGTTGCATCCTTCATGTTTCTTGGTAATTACCCTTTCTCTTCCGTATTCCACATGTCACTCACTAACTCTTTTAACAGGTCCCACTGGTGTCGGAAAGGTAAAGAAAACGCAGTCAAAGTAGCATATTGTAAACATGTTGAACTGATTCATATGTTTCAGACCGAACTCTGTAAAGCTCTAGCCGGGTTCCTGTTTGACACGGAGCAAGCCATTGTCCGGATCGATATGAGCGAGTACATGGAAAAGGTACCACTTCTCTCGTCTTATACTCAATTGTCGTTCTCATCCATCTTTTCCATTAGTTTTCCGTGTCCCGCTTGATTGGTGCCCCGCCAGGATACGTTGGGTTTGAAGAGGGTGGGGCATTGACTGAAGCTGTTCGACGGAAGGTAAATAATTTTTGTCACATGATTTATGGGATGATTTTGCTGATAGAGTGACTCTTTAGCCGTATTCTGTTATACTTCTCGACGAGATTGAAAAGGCACATCGGGATGTCACCAATATTTTATTGCAAGGTATTGTAGCACTCCCAAAAATGCTGACGACCAGGGGCTAAACCACAACTTTATAGTATTGGATGACGGCGTCCTGACCGACTCTCGCGGTCACAGAGTTGACTTTCGGAATACCATCATTATCATGACTTCCAATCTCGGTAAGTTCAGCTATGTTTACTTGAGCAGCGGTGTTGTTTCTCATGTGGGAATTTTTGGTAGGTGCTGATACATTGATGGCCCAACTTGAAGGTCCTATTTCCGAGTATGCCAAAGAAGTGGTCATGAATTCTGTCCGTGGACATTTTGCGCCCGAGTTTGTTAACCGGTATGTTAAAAAAAAACCATCATTTTCATAGCGCTTGCTAAATGTAACGTTTTCAGAGTGGACGATTTGGTAGTCTTCAACCGTCTCTCCCGTGAAATGATTCGCGAAATCGTCAACGTCCGGATCCGGGATCTCAGCACTCGCATTCAAGACCATAAACTCACACTCGACGTGGATGATGAGGCGAGGGATTGGCTCGCTACTGCGGGGTACGATCCCTCATACGGTGCCCGACCACTCAACCGGGCCATTCAGAAGTATTTGATGAACCCGCTCGCGAATGCGATTATTGATGGGTCGATTCGGGATGGAGAAGTGGTTAAAGTTCGGGTTGAGACGCCCGAAGGAAGTAACATGGCCCTACTCAAGGTTTTGCCTAACCATGAAAAGCAGATTTGAAATGGGTGTCATTACATTTGTAAATAAAGGCATTTGGAGGGGAATAGAAACATATGTACATATTTACAAAATCACAAATCGTGTCAGATCTATTCATCTACCTTGTATCGGGAACGGGTATATTGCGGGGGTAACGCTTGGTGACGCAGATGGTGAAGGATATCGAATGAACAACGTTGAAGGCGCGTCGTCATATAAGCGCCAGATTCGTCCTCGCCAGCCCTCCCCTAAAATTATTCATCGGCAGTGACATCTTCTGCAACCTCCTAAACGCCTCATGGATATGAACCGGATGCAACGGCGTCTGCTCATTAGTGGGTTTAGCAAACATGCCCACGTTCCGTTTTTCCATCGCTCGTTTGACTTTCTCCTTTTCGTCCATTCGGCGTTCGTCCCACTCTTTTTTGATTTTGAGACCGGTTTCTGTGAGCTTGGAAACCATTTCGTAGGCGAGGAACCCGAGAATGTCGATCACTTCTGCTACGGGTTTGTTTTCGTAATACCTGGAAATGGGTCAGCTTTTTGCTCCTTTGCTTGCTCGACGGAGATACTTACGTGCCCATCTCACACCACTTGCGAAACCGCGCAAGCTTCTTATATGTAAACGACGCTTGTCGGCATTCTGAGTAGTACATGTACTCTTCTTTCGTCATTGTCCGGGTAACCTCATCAGCTGTCTATGAAAACGGAAATTTAAATATGACATCTCGTTGAAGTAACCGCTGCGGAATTCACCTTGAGACGGGCAATTTGATACTCATAGGCCTGCTGCTCATCTTCATCCACAATATCATCATCGTCGTCCTCCAGGACTGATCCGTAGTAGTTGATAATGTCCCATGAAAATTTTATCTTTTTGCGGACCATGCCCGCTGAGCATCAACAGTCAGTCAAACGTAAAATCGAAATCGCAAGCATATTTGAAACGTACTTCCACCAGCATCCTCCAACCCGTCTTCTTCAGCGATTTGCTCGACTGGCGCTGGGTTCTTCTTGGCCGACTTTTGGGCGTCCTTGTAAGTCAAAAATGTCCGTAATGTGTTGACTTTTTGACGGTCGTGCCGGATGAGAAAAATCAAATCTTCGGCTACTAGAAACCGGGAGTTTCGTTTCGCAGCTTGTTGAACAGCTCGAACAATCTTTGATCGACTTCAGTTGTCCGTCCTCCAACAAAATGGTGAAAGTACACATACGATTTCAATCATTTGCGTTCGAACAATCTCCTCAATGAGAAGTGTGGTATCATCAAGAGGTTCGGTGACTTCCCCGAACACATACATCATCTACAGCGGGGTAGGAGGAAAGTTGAATATCTCATTTGCTTGTTGTGCCCTCCACCGCATCCACCATTCTTGGGTACAGACCTGCTGTATTTCAGTTTGATACAGAGGTTGCCGTCCCCCATTATTCTACGAGGAAGTTAGACAGTGATTCTTTATTGAGTGAGGCAATATCTTTACCTTGTGCATGGCGGAACAGGTTTACGCTTGTCCGTCCGCAGGTAATTGTATATGTATCGGCACTATCGGGCTGTGAAGCGAATTCCAGAGCTTGCTGAGAGCTTGCTGGAAGTGGTGTGTCACGGCTTTCCACAGACTCCGAACCTGGCAATTTGAGCGTACTCTGTGTCGACAAGCTTTATGCCCAAGTCTGCAAAGACTCCCAGTCGGAAAGAGTGTAAGGTAGAGACTGTTGGCAAAAGCTTCCAATTTCTTTCAAAAGAAATTGACGTCTGAAGGATGAAAGTCGCAAGATATGAGCTCTAGACTATTTTCATCTACAAACAGGGACATCAAGACATCGGGATTCTATTTCTACAGAGATTACAGTACAAGTATCCAAAAAAATGCTCCCTTCAAAATACACTTCAGCAAAACATTGTCACAAATCCCCATGGGAAAAAATGAGGTCCTACCGAGATTCGAACTCGGGTCGCAGCATTCAGAGTGCTGAGTGCTGACCGCTACACCATAGAACCGATGAAATTTCGGCATTGACGTGTACACTATAAGCATTTTGACGAACAGAACGCAGCAGCGCAGGATACCGATTCCAGCGATTTCCCAAAGGTCCACTGGTCCAAGATGTACAGCAAGTCACCGAGATTGTGAATAAGTAAATAAATTAAGTGTGGTATGTTACAGAGATGTTATTGGAGACTTTGATCATCGAAAGTTTGATCATCGAGAGTTTGATCATCGGTGGAAGTAGGGGGAGGGCGGTTTCCTTTGACCATGTCAGCGAGCTTTTGAAGGGCATGTTTGTACGCGGGTATCAACGGCTCAATGTCCTCGTCCTTTACTCTGATTTTGTTCACCTTTTTATCCCCTGCACGGCCAATCTTGGAACTCTCCTGCTTGAACCAACGAGCTTCCTTTTCTTCCAAAATAGTATATGCGACCCCGTCCCGACCGGCCCGTGCCGTTCGTCCTATTCGATGAATGTACGATTTCAGACGCGAGGGTGCGTCGTAATTGATAACACACGCAACACTGGATTCGAGATCCATTCCGCGAGCCATTCCGTCCGAGCAGACCAGGCAACGTGTTTCACCAGAGATAAATAAACTGAGTATACGCTTGCGCTCACAAGTTGGGGTGTCTGATGAGAAGGCCTGCGCGATACTCGGATCTGGATCATCCGATTTCATCTTTTGCTTCTTCTTCTTCCTCCTGGCCCGTGGGTCCCTTGATTGCTGGTATCCGGCAAAGTGCTGAAGCAACATGCTCAGCCGATGTGCAGCTTCAACTGATTTGGTAAAGACCAAAACTCCTTTCAGATTCTCTTGAGTAAGTAGGTGTAATAACATTAGCGGCTTGCGCTCGGCTTCCGAACAGACTATCATATTCTCAGTCAGCGTGGCCGGTGCTATATATCTGCTTTCAAGGGTATCATCCGCATCGACAGCTTCGCCGGTACCTTCCCGAGTAACTGCTATGTAGGTTGGTTTACACAGTCGAAGCGTATTAATTTTGGCGGGATTTCGCGTAAGGGTTGCAGAAAAGAGAAGCTTTTGTAATGGAGTGTAGTGTTGGAGGGTAGAAAGATCATGATTTGGATCCATCAATGGTGGCCGTAGAGAAATTGCAGAGCCGGTTGCTCCTATGGGAGCGACTGTTGAAGCTGCAGTATTCTCCATGGGCGTGCTCGTATCCATTGGCAAGCCAGAGGCTGCATTCAAGACGTGCTTCAGCCAATCCTGATAGTTTTGATTCAACAAGCGGTCCGCCTCGTCGATGACAAGAAATCTGAGATGCTGCAAAGTGAAACCTTTTGTTCCTCGAAGATGGTCAATTAACCGTCCGGGCGTGGCTATCAGAATATCCACCTTGCTCGAAACCCCCGAATCCATGGCAGTGTTCGAATCATCGTATGACACAAGCTGTGACTGCTCCACGGTAAAAGATGTTTGGCCAGTGATGAGAACACAACGGATATCTGTTCCACGCGTGAGTGAATCAAACGTGGATTTCACCTGCAGTGCCAGATCTCGCGTCGGGAGAACAATGAGTGCTCGAAGACGAGGTATTATTCGGTTAAGGAGGGTCTCTACGATCGGAATGGCAAAGGCAAGTGTTTTCCCAGAGCCTGTCGGCGCCGATACACACAAGTCACCGGGTGGAATGATGGCAGAAGAGTGACGGGTGGTGAGAAGAACGGGAAGTACACTCATTTGTACCGGAAACAAGTATTCGATCCCCAATGTTTGTAATTGTGATTTCAAGGTTTGAGACAGACCCCATAACGGATTGTCGATGTTGCTGGCTGCTGTCCTGGTGACATCCGCAGATATAGTCAATGGATTCGAAATCCACAGCGGAAGGCCATTCTTTTTTAGTTCCAGCTTTAGTTTAGCATCCTCATCAGCCTTGTCAGCGGTCGCTTTCCCCTCCTTCTTTTCTAGCACTGGTTGCTCTGGCGAAACGTGGGTCCCGCTCGGGTTTCCTTCGATCAGCCCGTTGGATGCTTTCCACGAAAGTTCTTTGTCTCTTGCCTGCTTGCCCCCCCTCCGCTTCTTTTTGGCGTATCGTTCTTTCGAAGTGTTGACTTCAGTGCTGGCAGGTAATTCTTCCCCATAATGTTTTCGCTTATTTCTGTTATGGTTTGTGTCCCGAGCTTGATATTCATCTTCATGGTACCCGGAATGCTCCTCGTCCGCAAAACTATTCTGACCTTCCCAGTGTCCCATATCGCTTCTCAGGCCGGACCTCAGTTGACCGAATGCGAGCTCAAATTCTGTTTCCTCAGCTTTCCTGCTCTCAAATGTTTGAACTCAACCAATCTCATGAGACCCTTTAGAGGCATAGTAGCTCCCGTGACTTCCGCGTGACCATCTTTACGCGTCGGCGCGTCGCGTCGGCTGGACGGGAGATGTCGCGTCGGCTTGACGGGAGATGAGGAAAATAGTCGAAAGTACTAGGCACATCAAGGAAATAAATGTGGAAATAAGACAAACAGCGTTCTACGACAAATATAACATGTACGGCTAGAGGAGGATTTCACTGCCTAGAATTGTGATCGCTGCATTTACCCGCCACCACTGTAGCAAAAAAATTGAATTGCCAGAAGTCTCGCAAATCCGTCCAGATACAGGAGCGCCCCTGAGTTTGCTTGGGTTTCCCGTCTGGCTTTTGATATCTATTTGCAGATCGAAACGCGTAGACATGGAGTAATCCACGTTCTTGAAAGACGCTCCATAAGTTTTATTTCGTCGATCCAGAACTTGTACACGACTTCCCATCCTATCAGTGCATATAAAGAATCCACCATTCATTCGCTTCCGGGACTTGCTGAACCTCATTTCTGTGCGGACCTCACCGAAACGGCCAAGGTTTATAAGTTACCCATCACACAGTGATCTCTATCCGCGATATTACCATAGATTGACCATTTTTGCACATTTCCACTTTCTCTTCCATCTTTTGTCCCATTCATTCTTTATCTCATGTAAATTTCAAGGTGATCATTATTTTTTGGTCATTCTTGTTTCTGGTCGAGCTACTAACCGCATGCCATTTCGGTGAAATCACCTTCGGGAAATGGAAGCGTGAAAACATTTATACCCTTTTTCAAGCCGAGCAAAGCGAGTTGGTGGGCTGGAGAAGGGATGTCGTTTGAAAAGAAGATTCTTTTGATTTTCTGACAATTCTATTACCATCTCCCAATGAAAACACCTCATACATTGTACCCGAGCGAAGCTTGGGTTCCCTTTCATAATAAAAGTCCGCACACTTGCGGGAAGTCGCGGTGGCTAAACAACACGTAGAAGTTCCCACGATCCCCGTCCTCCTACGCGATTTCAGCTCTTCGGGGCTACAGCGCTGAAACGACAAAAACAGATCACAAAGCTGTCACAGCCTGATGCCTACGGCTAGTGAAAGTCATCACCCAGGCCGACCACAGATTGGGTGAATTCCTGCTATGCATTTCATGAAGTCGCATTTAATGGGCGCGTTGAAATCCGCTGAAATAGAGAGCAAATTCGCGGGAAAGGAATATATCCAAATGAGAGTTGCAAATAAGAGAGTTTGCCGAACAACGTTTATGAAAGTTTCGACAAATCAGGCGGAGACTAGGCAGAGAATGAATGGGTTAGGTAAGCGCGGGCGCGGTGACACCCCCCACCCATAACTCTGGTTCATGTATATAAAGCATAGATTTGCGTTTGGCAACCTCATCAGCACAAACTTCTAACATCACTATGATGCGAATCTGGTATAGACTGAGCGATACGAAGGGCGGACCCATACCAAACATGGATGATATTGATTTTGTCGATCTTCCCCAAACTTCGCCCGCGATGACCCACCTGCGCAATGCTGTGTGGGACCTTTGGAGTCGCGATACGCTCTTCAAAGATGTTGCAGTTGGACGCATCCGCGTCTACGCCAACGAAAGAGCTTTTCGTATCGGGAACCACCTCAGAACCTCGGCAGATTTGGCGTCGGTTCTGAACGAAGAAACGAAGCAGAACTCGGAGCAATGCCCCGTTCCTGATTGTACTACCGGAGAGAGTCACGACAGCGAGTGGTAAGAAGAATTTGGCTTGTCGTTGTCGAGCCAATTGCTAATTATTGCGGTGGTTCCTTCTTTCCAAAGTGGAAAGTGAATCCAATATCCTTCAGAGAATGGCCGACATCGAGAAAAAACTCAATGAAGAGTTACAACCAAAGAGCATTATGCAGAGTTAATTGTTTCGAGAATGGCTTGGCTTCCGTAATTCACTAACTTTTTGCAGTGCAGAAGGCGCCTCGTCATTCACTGAGCTCTTGACGGTAGTAACACTATCCGGGACTTCGACATCTTTCGAAGCGAGATGGAATTGCCCATAGAAGGACCACTGGCCAAGCGAAAGAGAATTCGATATCCTCCAACGTCGGAAATCCTCCAACTTGCTAGGCTGCGGGAGATAACTGATGATGATTCAGAAGATGACATGCTCCGAACAAGGCAAAGGCTTATTATGCTTGCTGATAACATCCCACCCAGTGTAGAGCCGTCAACTTGAGCAGGAATTGCGAGACGGTATGCATGCGTACTGTTGTAGGGAGTGCTGGTTGTTCGTCAATTATTTCAAGGAAAGAATAAAAATTGAGAGTATTTCACAGAATGATTAAAAACTCGGATGTATTACAGCACCGCGAAATCTCCCCCAGTGGACCCCCACGGTCTCACTTCCACGTGACCAGAAACGCGTCAGTCAGACGCGTCGAGACTCGAGAGTCGACGCAGGCGATTCTCAGAACGTTAACCTTAACCAAATCACAGATAGATCGTATGTATATTTGCGTTATGCGGAATCTGCTGGTTAGAGAAAAAAATACTCTTGCTCGGAGCATCATCAAACTTCGGCTATACTTGTCATGTTGTCTCAGACCATTCAGGTCGCTCGCTATTACAGCGCATCGTCAAATGCTTGCCTTGACCGTAACCGCCCATCGGTACCAGCATCCCCCGCGTCAGAGTCCGCCACAAATGCAATTTCAGTTCCACCAATCAAACAGCCGGGACTTCGCGAAATTAGTTCTCGGGGATTTTGTATGTCTGTACCTACTAGTGAATCTGCCATAAAAGTCCAGCAATTTGGAAGTCGATCGGGGCTGCGAGGGCCTTCCACGCCTAACAAGGGTCGTTGGAATACTGGGCACACAATACAGATCGGATTCGTCGTGGACATTCCGAGGGAAAAAACATCTTCTAGAGCGACTCCATCTCCCGTGCGCACCATCAAAAATCTTGAGGGTGTAATTCCCGCTAGGAGGCAAGATGCAAATGCTCAGATTTCTGCGGATATAGGAGCGTCGAGTGCAGCAGGTTGTCTTTTGGAAGACGTACTTAGCTCATTTGCGTCAAAGGACCGCCCGCAGCTACCTACGATGGCGAAATCGTTCGAGAAAGTCCCAAATACCCTCAACATGAGCTTCAATAAGCTGGGCAATGATTGCGATATGCGGTTGCACATCCTGGATGGCTGCAATAAATATCTTTCCCAGAGCACGCATTTTATTCATTTAACGGCGGGTGAGCAACGGGGCGAGGGGACTGCAACATTTAATATTCCGAAACCGGTAGCGTTTGTATCTCCAACAATTCAGCACATATATAACGGATCTGGTATGGACATAGTCAGGTTTCGCAATTCTAAAACCATGCCTGAATTCCTGATTTGTAGTCCACTTTATCGAGGGAGTTGAAAATGTGATCCGCTTTCCCACTGTTGACCGGGACGTGCTCGCCGATATCGTGGCCTTTCTCTACTGGGATTGGTGTAGGATACATCTTCCTGAAATATATAAAGCGCTGGGGCTACGTAGCGAAGAAAAGGGGGATATTGCTGAGGCAACACCCGGCTACCGACCAAAGCTGGAAAGCGTCTTGGAGCTGATGGAGGCAGCGGTGTATCTTGACTTACCAATTCTCGTAGGGAAATGCGCGGATGTAGCAGCAGAGAATATTGAAGGTGAAGCATTGCGTGAAATCCATACTTATCCCGCTGGCGTCCAAAACTTATCTTTGCTCCATCCCCTTCAAAGTTAGGCATTTCATCCTTTGGAACGCTCCCCCGTCCTTTGCTAAAATCGATAGTTAAAAGGCTCCCTGTCGGTGATCTTGCTCTGATAGAAGGAACCTTAATCAACAGGAAGTCGCCAACCCTTTTGGACTCAGAGTGTGAACAATCTGCGAACAAGGAAATAACTCCGCGGCTAAACACGCGTAGCATATGGTACCAAAAGCTGTCACATCTCGTAAATTCCAGTTCCAGCATACCATGTGTCTTCGACAATGACGATACGATTACTCAACCTGAAGTATTCAGCCAAGCTCGACGATTCTGTATTCAGAGGTTTGTGGAGGAATCACTCCGATCCCCTCTTCCTCTAGCGACAGAGCAAAAAGTGTTAAAGCTTGTGGAAGGGTGGGGCATGCATATTCAGGAGTTACATTTGATTCCCTCCTGTACACTGGACGCTGAGCTGCTCCGTCTTTGGTTGGATGTGATGCATCATCTTCCAGCACTAAAGAAACTGTCTTTAAGCATCACCGCCGTATCAGGAAGCGCGGCCGGCATGCTTCGTACATTAGTCTCGGAAACGTCTGCCACGGAATGTCAATGTCTCTTAAAGTGTTCGGATGCAACAGCAGTGGGGAATCTCTTGCGGCTTGCTCATAATACGGAACCAGGCCTCTCAAATATTTCGGCTCTACCGTCGCCTAACACTAAGACAGGCTGGCCAGCTATGATCCCAGCCGCGCGCATTGTTGTAGCGGACACCCCCGCGAGAATGACCGATACACCAACATCAAATGATACTCATACGACTTTACACCTGACTTTGCAGCACGCCGTTGATGCCATGTCGTGGGAAAAAGCAGCCGTTATCATCAATTCCCTGAGCACCGTGTCCAAGATCACCGGTTTGGGCATCCATCGGTGGCATTCCTTCACTGAGCAGATTGTTCTAGAGCTGCTGACTTCTATTATGTCAAGAAAGTGTCATCTCGTACACATTGCGGTTCCTGGCTTAAACCTTGGCGCTCTTCAAGTCGCCGCCTTTTGTGATGGTTTGAAATGCGCCTCATCGATCCAAAGTTTGGACTTGTCTGGGAATATACGACAGAACGATGAGAGTGCGTTGTTGGCTGCATCCTCTCTAGGACAATTACTCTCTTCCGCACGATCAAAAATCACAAAGATTCTACTCGCCGGCAATTTTTTCACTAGCAGAGGACTGAATGTGATTTTTGCCGCTATAAAAAGCAACCGAGATTTGAGGCATTTGGGCATATCCCATATGGATCTCAATTCATCTCTTTTAGCTTTGGGAGAGACCCTCGTCAGTCGAGTAGCGACTTTGGATTTTCTGGATGTTTCTTCGTCGTCACTCCTTCCGCGAACTATCCGTGACTTTGCATGTTTTCTGGAAGAGACAGAAGATGCCAGGCTTTCTATTTCGGAGCTGCGCATGGATGGGCTACACTTCATCCAGACCGTCCCACAATCCATCAATTCACTATTGCCTCGATGTTGCACTTCTTTGAAACGACTGTCGCTCGAAGGATCGAACGACGATGCCAGTGATAGAGCGCTGGGCGACATAGGAATGAGTACAATCACTTCTGCTTTAGCAGAGCTTCACTGCTTGCTCTATTTGAGCTTGGCTCGACAACAGCTATCGGACAAATCCATCAAATGCGTACTCGATGTCATCAAAGCCACAGGTGTGAAACGTGTGAAGATGGGCCACAACCGGATAGGCACCAGGGGATTGAAGGTGTTGGTAGAAGGTTTGCGCTGTCTACTAACGGCAGAATCCGATCATGTTATAGTAGATCTGGAACAAAATTTTATTCCGAAGGAAGCGCTCCGTTACCCGGGGGGTGTGCTGAATGAAAAGCACTATACAGTAATGCTGATGAGGCAACGAATCTGACCAGTGTGATCATAAGGAGAGAGACTACGGAAGTATTTTTTTATGTACAGCTTTCCATTCCCAATGTATTTACAGCATGAAGACAAATCTATTACCCCATCCTGACAGACTTTTAAAACTTTATCGAGCGAACATCTTCCTCCGTTGAATAAATTTTGGCCTATAGAGACGGCGTTTAATGAACTGCCCCTGGAGTATACCTGGAGAGATACAAACCTTTAGACCGTGAAGCTCCGACGAGATTTTGCTCACTCTTTGACCGGTTTCTTTCGCTAAATCAGCTGTTAAGACGTGTCGCCTTGCATAACTTGCTCAAATTTACGCACCTAAATTGAGCAACACCAATTCCTTGTCTTCAAGAGGTGCATATCGTAGAATATTACGCTCCAGCATTTTCAGTTGCTTGCGTAGCATAAGAATGTCATTCGTAAATCCCTCAATCTCATAATCCCTGCGCCTTTTCAAAGCGGTGTATCTATAATGTGCGTTAGAACGAAAATACACGCAGGTAGCGTATGCGAATACTAACGTAGATGTAACAGCCGATAGTCTACTTTGTAAATAATCTATGCGGCGCTTGTATCCTTTTTCGGTGTCGTCGCTCTTTGCCTGAGTAATGTTAGATGGTGAACAATTCCCATGCGCAACCCCCACGGGTACCTTCAAACTATGAATTTCTCGCTCGTAGCGACCCAACTGAGATCTAAGATCCGTCACAAGTGTTTCCTGTTTTTTTGTGACTCGATTCTCGATGTTCTGCATGAAGCTTTAAAAAAAATTCGAATGGATTGCAAAGGCCGTCACCGCACCTTCTCGGCATTTTCAGCTTTATGTTGCTCTGTTGTAAGTTGGCTCTTGGAAGAATGTAGTTCCTCGACCAGATTTGTTTTTTCTTCAACAAGGCGCTTTTCGTACGCATTCGCGGACTTTTTGGTATGTAGGAGCTCTGATGGTACGCAGTGCGAACTGTTAGCACCCCAGGAAATTGATTAATGGACAGTATTCACACCTTTGATGTTTTCCCGGCACAATGCGCGCAGCTTCTGCAATTTTTCCATTAAATCTTCAATTTTCTGCGACTCGTATTGTCGGCGAGACTTTTCCTCATCCATTCGAGTTTGCCGGTCTCTCTTTAAGCCTGCGATGGTCGCCTCATACATCTGTGTCTACGGCCAAGTCTTAGCTTCTAAAAAAAAGCAGATGATGTTCTTCCTACCTGCTCTTCCAATTGCGTGCGCAATGATGCCAAATTGACACGCAAGGACTCAATTTCGTCATCTCGGTCCATTGGGATGCTGTCCTCATCCCGTCCATTCCTCGTCATCTGCAACAATTATAACTTGTGGGTCTCAGGCAGATTGTGTATCATTGAACATCTGGGTACCTTTTGCAAAGGCTCATTTTCTACTTCCACCAGACGCTTGTCAAGTTTGTTACGAAAATAAGTTGTTTCGTTCTCTGGCGTAGGCGTTATTTTTAGGAGATATCGTATTTTTTTCCGATCCTTAAGCTCCTGCACTAGAGGAAAGGCTGTCAGCCAAAGTTTGATACAGTTAGTCCGGCGCTAACGTGCCCTTTAGGTGGTCATTTTCCGCCATCAACTTCAAGGTTGTTCGTTTCTCTTCAAACAATGCTACTTCCGCATCACTCAGGGCTTTTTGGAGGTCTGCAATCTCCGCCGTCCGTTTGTGAGCTTCCCATGCCACACGATGCGCATCTTCGTGCTGCAACCGAACACAGTCTATTTTGTCCAACACATCCTGATAGTCCTTTTCCCATTGATCTGTAGTGATTTTGTCAGTACATTCGACCCAAAATTGCAGGCAGAAACGTCTCTCCCAACCCAGTCGTTGCCGGTAATAGTCTAGTAGATCTTGCGAAAGCGGAAGGTCCCGAATGTCCGTCCGCATAGCGCCCTTTCCAGTTTCGCCAAGATCCCAGGCCAAAGATCCGATCAACGCGTTCAGATAATTGCTTAGCCGAGGGCCAAACTCGGGGTTTGTCATTTTACGACTGACAAGGCCGCTCAACTCCGCAAACAAATCCAACGATCGCGATGCCCCTGGGTCCACCGATAAATTTCCCGAAATGGCTCAGTGAATACTCGCACTTGCTGCAGCCGCCGGTCAACAACTACTGTCTCTACAACTCCTCAGACTTTACCGTTATGGCGGTTGGTGGCCCCAATGCTCGCAACGACTATCATGTGAACGAAACTGAAGAATGGTTCTATCAATATAAAGGTCCCATGTTGCTGAAGGTTGTTGATGAGGGGGAGTTCAGAGATATTACTATTGGAGAGGGGGAGATGTTTCTACTACCGGCCAATACACCTCATAATCCGGTGAGATACGCTGATACAGTCGGGATCGTTCTTGAGCGAAAGAGACCTGTCAAATCAATAGGTATGTATCCCTTGTTGTTCTCCACTGAGTTGAACCGAAGCCTTACCGTTGAGGAAGCAGATCGATTGAGATGGTACTGCGAAGATTGTAAGGAGATAGTATACGAGGCGGCATTTCATTGCACCGACCTGGGTTCACAGTTAAAACCCATTATCGAGAACTACTACGAGCACGCCGACCTTCGAATCTGCAAAAATTGTGGTCACTCAAATCCTAGAAAGTAGTTCGTACTCTAGATCTTCATTCACTACGCCAACCATTGCTTTTCCATTCCTGTAGATATTTTTTAGGTTTCAACGTATAAATTTCGGTATTGTCTATCTATAAATCAACAAAAGCTGTTGTACTTTCGACCCTTCCAATAAATTACAGAGGGCACGCCTTATGCCATGGCTGCTTTCTCGCTTGCTAATGCCAATCTGTGCCACGGTTACCGTTAGTAAAACTGTCCCGCTCAGAGCTTTCCACAGGTCCGCACCTTCGAATGTTGCCGATGGTTCCTGCAGCGGCTTCCTGCAATTCAGTATCTGCAGATCCTACCATACCGAGAAGTAGCTGAACCACACCATGCTCGTGCATCGTGATGCAATTATCGGCTGTACACACGGTTAAGCGAATTGCGCAGTGATGCATAAAAGGTTCTTGAACGTACGGTCCATGGATAGCTGATGCAAGGCACGGGCCGTGGACCGGTGTACTTCATCATCAGGAGATCTCAGGTATTTCACAAGCGGTGCGACAGCGCCTGCAGTGCCAAATGATACCCGGTTGTTGCCCCAATGGCAACATCGAGCGATAGCCTCAGCCAGGTGTCGCCGCAGCTTGTCGTTACGGGTATTGGTAAGTTTACCCAGCATCGGCACAACACCGTGGTCAGTGATAACTGCGAGATTCTCCTCTTTGGTACGGAAGTATGGGTTAGGTTCGTGATTAGCAGCCAATACAAACTAAGGATAACGAACCATCCTTTGCAATGTTTGCAATTGCGGCACACACGGAGGCCAACACTTCTGTAGTGTCTGACTTCAACAAGGAGACAATCAGCTCCAAACCTCCCACAAATGAGCGAACCATCTCTCCAGCGTCTTTAGCTGTAGGTTTTGAGATGAGCTAACTGACCGCCATTCAAGATATAAGCACTTATTGGGGGACTTACCATGTTCGATACATGGGGATATGGCCCACGCGGCTGACGCTTGAACTTGAGGGTTGTTGGACTTCAGAAGAGACCATAGTAATCGAACACCATCCAAACGGTCGATGATGGCCATGCTGTCGGCTATACAGATGTGGTTAAGACAGCCACGACAACTTGATAATCGTCATCAGCTTACTGTCCAAAGCACACGCCCCTACGGCAGTGGTGACATTAACAAGTAAGCTATGATTCGTGCCGGTAAGTAAGTTCACAAGTGGAGTGATGCCGTTGCTCTCCCGAATGGCTTGTCTTCCATCCGCTAGGTAAAAATAAATTGTGAGATTCAAGCGGGGAATTACAATCAAGGAAATGTACTTACCGGTCTGCGCACAGGCACCCAACGCACCCACCACATTAACAAGCACATCTTCTGGCTGATTCTCCATCAGCCCTACCAACTTTTTGATGATGTTTAGCTTGTTGAAAGCAGCGACATTTTCCACTATGTGAAGACCATGTCAGGCACCAATTGATACATAGCTCAGAGGTAAGTACTTACGATTCTGAGCGCACTTCCAAACCGCCCCTGTTGCGGCAACAAGGAGCTCTTTATTTCCGGTATTATCAAGCAGATTTACTAAGTGAGTTAGGCCGTTATATTGACGGACTAGCATGCGTGTCTCATCTGCGCGATAATTAGCCCCACTCTTTTTTTGACCGGAAGAAAAATTTACCCTCTTCTGCGCACTTAAAAATGGCACTCGCGCAGTGAGCCTGCAATTCTTGATTTTTGCTGGCCAGATTCTCCACTAGGAATTTCACCATGCCAGACCCGCGTATAGCACTGCGATAATTTTCTGTAGACGATGTCATTCCCAAAGCTCGACCGTGGGAAATGCTGTAAAGTCTTACCATCAGATGCACATTCTTGTAAGATTCCCACTACGGGTATGAGAAGTTGTTCGTTGCGAGACTCTAGGAGATTTGCCAGTAAAGGTATGGAACCGGCTGCCTGAATGGCTTCTTTGTTGCGAGCTTGGGGTAGGAAGAGAGCAGTGAGTTTTTCTACAACGCTGCTTCAAACAAGACCACCTTACCACTTTTACTGCACGTTGCCAAAGCCAAGGCTCCAGCCATGGCCACCTGCTCATCCTCGCTCCCGGGACGAGCCTTTAGCAAACGGACGAGTTTGCGGATACCCCCATAGCGGCGGACTAGACGCCGATTACGCGCTTTTTGGAAGAGCAACTTCAGATGACTCGTTCAAGAGATTCGGAAGAGAGCATACCATTTTTTGCACAATGGGCAATAGTTTCCGCAGCAAGACACTTAAGCTCCTTGTCGGAGTCGCGCAATAATTCTACCAATGGCTGCATACCATCCAGATCAGCAATCGCGGTCCTGATGGCCACTGAAAGTCTTGTCAGCTCTGTGTCCGCGCACAATCCGCGGAGCGTACCATTTCTGGAAATATCCCGCAATATCTTCAGTGCCCCAATTTTGCATTTTGGATCATCGGTGTCTAGGAGATTAACCAGAGTTTCAAGGCCTCCCACGTCACGAATAGCCGTTTGATTGAATTCTGAGTTCCATCTTTAGCTTTAAAAAAATTGAAGAACATAAATGACTTACGAACCATTGGTCAAATCAAAATCCCTCAAAGAGCATATCGCAATGATTGTTGCTGTTTGGTTTCCCGCACGCAGATATTTCACCAATTTCTGAATTTGATAGTATTCGGCGGGTAGTTCGGCTTAATTTTTTGAAGTCAATCACTGAAAAATTCGCTTCGCGAGTCAAAATACATACAAATCTCTTGCCGCTTCTCCTGCATCTCCTCTTCGGAATCATCTGCCATAAAAGTAAACAGGTTGTCCCATGTCTATATTTGAGTGCACGTACCTGCATCGCTGTCGGTAAAATCCTCATCTTCTGGGACAGAGCGACCTCGTTGCCCCCTTCGCCCTTCGCGTGCACCACTCACAGGAGCCCCCTTCATTTTTTCCATTCTCCGATGGTGCGCACGTCCATCAGCCGTTTCCTCGTTTCCGTCATTTCCCGCTCCAAGATTTCTGTAACAGGGCCTCAATAATCCAGAATAGACCGGTACCAACTGCTCATCATAGCAACTCTACCTCCATTTCAATGATGGCTCTACCGCGCGGGTTCGACTGTGTGCTTTGGCGCGGCTGTTCAGTCTTCATTCAGTATGATTCTATGGCCGGCTGGAATGAATTTCTACAAACTTTTTTTTGATCACATGTGTTCTCTTGTTATTGTGGTTTTCCGCGCGTCTTTGATGATTGGATTCCTCTGGATAATCATCTTCCTCTTCAGCTTCGTCCTGCCATACGAACATCAATGTGCGTTCATCTAAAGAATGTTTCGTGTGATTACTTCACGGTGCTGGCTATTTCCTCCCGATTCTCCAGCAGCGGGCGCTACTTCAGGTTCGTAGTGATATTCCTGTTTGTCGATGTTTGTCGCAAAATGAGGTGAATTGGCGCGCAATAGTTCGGTTATACTTGAGTATATTCGATCGTCAAGAGCTTCATAATTAAGATGCTCATGTCCTGCAATTTCTCATTTGAGATTCTTTGCCACCAAACCGCGATTCAAAACGACGTTACCTTTATCATCAGCCGAATAGCCTTTGTTCACGAAATAGCCTTTTTTGCTGGCGGTCAAAATCAACTTTTCCTTGTCAAAAGGTTGCACTTCGATATATGACAATTCTCCGTAAACTTGTCTCCATGGCGGTGCTTTGTATCCATTCGCAAACGTATACTCTATAACTGATGTGAGAAACCGTTTCTTCCGGCGGTGCTGTCGAAAGTACCTGACTCCCAATCGATGCCAACCAGTGGTTTAGATCGGTCCCGTCCCGCAAATGACTGAAGCATTTGCAATTCCTCCGTTACCTTCTGGATGGTGATACTCTTTTCCCTATTTGTGGTATTAGTCTCGCGATCGCCGCACATGGTCACACTTGCAAGCATACTTTTGCAGATCTTTTACCGCAGATTTCATCAACTGTAGGTCAAACGTATTGAGGATGAGCAAAAGCTTGTAAAGACGAGAAAACTGCTCTCGTTTTCGATTATCTTGCTCGTTGTTAAAGGCCTCAAATGCGTCCACAAGGGCTGTATCACCGCTGGCACCAAAAATACTTTTAACAGGATCCGGATTCACTGAACGAATATAGCAAGATTAGCAGCAGACAACAGCAAGCGTGATCGGAAGTCTCTGCACCTTGTACAATGTCTTGTAATTCACGCAACTTGTTGTCATCGGAAATCTGCAGGATCCGATGCAGATGCTCGAATGAGGCAACCTTTGCAACGTAGACAACTTGCTCTGACGAAGGTCCCCCTGACTGTTCAAGCTGAAAGAATGGTTGACCATCTGCTTTGTTTTCTGATGATGCTACTACAACTTTTGATCCTCTGACATGTAAGTTTAGCGTTCAAATGTCAAATATGAAGTTGACATGGTTCCCACTTGTTTGCCGTATTGATGGTCCAGCGATCACCGGTGGGAAAATGCGCCGGTAATAAGTTGCTCGCCCATTGTAGTGGTCTCCGGAATTCTGTCTTTGCTTCAGTTGGGTGTGATCGGCATAGTTGCTCTATCATTCGAACTAATTCTGACAAAAGTTGCTGATTGACCACTGAAGTCTGCAAAACGCCATCGGAAGTCCCATTACTCGAGGAAGGCGTAGGCTGAGACCATTCAAAGCGGGTAGAGAGGCTTTGCCCCATTGTTCTTAAGGTGTTCTATCTCCAATTGAAGTTCTTTCACTGCAACGACCTCAATGTGGTTGCAAGACCTCGGTCGGAGCAAGTGCGAGATGCGCTGACTAATGCACCTGCGCCACACAATCCTTGAGACTCAAATTCACTCAATCGGCTGGCACCAGTGCTAACAAACAGGAATGATCTGACGATCTTGCAAGAAAACATGGACAAAAATACTTTGACGATCTTCCGCCCAGTACTCGATGAACCCACAGTCAGCGGCATAACCGAAGATGGGGAGGAAATATTGAAAAAGTTTGTCTCAGAAATCCCAGCCCTCCGGCGCGGTGACAGTGTTGAATCCTTTCTCTACAGACCTCTCAGCTATCAGACAAAATTCGATCAAAACGTTGCAAAAATCGACTTCTCATCATTACTTATCTCCGAGGAATCGAAAAAATCGTCCTCGACTGCAACAACGACCAACAACTCGCAGGAAGCGCCAGCGCCACTATATGTTCCAACTGTAGAGCAAGTGAAGCAGCATATCTAGTATGTCCTTGCGCTCCCTGAATTTAGGACTCCTGGACTGATGATGTTGACGCAGTTATGCATATGAGGAGATTCGCCTTACATTGGATCTTGTTGAAGGTTTACTTGAGGATGCCAAAGGGATAAGCAACCCATCAACACCAAAATTCTTGAAGTTGCTGGCAGCTCCCAGAAGGCCCCCGCCACGTCCGCAGCAGCATATCCAGGAGCTTCAGATAAATATATCCGCAAAGTTTGAGGTAGCTCAGTCATTGAGTGGGCGCCGATCGTGCTCAAGAATATTTTTCTTTGTAGGATCTTAATTTCGTGTCCAGACATTTGGAGGACGCCGCCAACAGATTTGACCTACTTCTGAATCAAGATGACGCATTTTATGGAAAGTTTGCCCCCTCCTTGAGAGTACACGGATGGATACTTCAAGCACATGCTGCTCGGGGACTTTACGTGGATTATGGTTTCGGCAATGGTATTCAAAACATTTTCGTGACCTGTCGCGAAAGCTGACGTGCTGACCTTGCGACCTGCAGAATGGAGTGCTTTGCAACCCCACTATGCCGAGGTTAATAGAGACGTCGGACCTGCTGGCAAAACCTCTGCAGAGGCAGCAGCAACTTTGGAAGTTTTCCATAAACAACGGAAGACGGTACGCATAAAGTTATCGGACCCAGATTCAGCGGCGCAAGGAGAAACACTTCAAGATTTTTGGGCTCGGTGGAGTTCAACAGATGAGGGTGCGTTTCGTTTGTCCTTGATACCCCCGAGCGGTTTTGAATGCAAATACAGATGAACCCCCGCTTAACGATTTGCTCAATCGATTAAAGCAAGCTCAAGCATCACTATTTGAGGAAGGAGAGTTTGAAATAGTAAGTTGATTCCAAACTTATCATTGTGTCTTTCGTAACCTGTCCTTAGCTCTCCAAGGATACTGTTGACATATCGTCGAAGTGTTTTACCAGGATCCTTCCAGAAGAGATAATCGTGTCGACGAATGTGGGGAACAAACTACTGAAAGCATCACTAAGTACGGAAAACTTCACAACCTGCGGAGCGGCATCTCCGGATATAGCAGCCCACCGTTCCTTCTATGATTTGCAGTCAGCTACTTTGGAGTTAATTGCACAGCAGCGTATGAGGGAACGACAGCGCGTCCCATCCACAAGGCAAAAGCGTGGCACCAGGACGCTATTGAACTCTTTACTTCAAAAAGTACAATTGCGAGATCGTCAACAAGTGATCCAGACGACACTTCAGAAGGCATTTAAGGGATTACATCGCCGGTGTGAGCTTAGCGTGAAAGTCACGTCAGGAGCGCAGAGCAACGAAAGGAAGTTCTTTATATCGATATTTAATAGGTAATGCTCTTTCTAGTTTCTTTCCTTTCCATTCTCTAAATTGTGGACAGACCGGCTATCACACTGACCTTGGATGAAACAAGCCTTGTTGCTTTCTCAGCGATCAACATGCTTGAAATGCAGATAACTTTACATGGCCTGGAAGAGTATCTGCTCCTGCAAATCTGGCAAGTCTGCATGCACCAGGTGGCGGATGAGGCGAATATGCTAGGCCTAGCGTCTGGCTCTGCAGCAGGCAGCAAGCTTTGGCGACCCAATTTCTTCATAATGGAAGGGGTTATAAGAACGGCCAAATTGCCATTTAGGTACCACAAATGCATCCTGTTGTATGCGATCAACTAACAGCGAATTTTAGATGTTCCGTGTATTGTGTGGGTTCCGATATTTCCTCTTCATACTTGGAATTCGTCTATCTACAAAAGCGTGTCAAAGTCCCTCTAGCGACCCCTGATAACGTAGCACAATGGCGAACGCTCAGAGGAGACATTCAGGATGCGCTCCTGACCGCCAAAAATGCCGTCAATCCAAATGAAGATTGGTCTGAGGTTCTTGGACTATAACCAGCTTTACAACCCAAGATCACTACTTGTTTCGCCTTTCTCACTCTCTGTACTTTCCATCATGACAGATTTTGCGGTCTCAACATCACGTGCAACCGCGTAAGGATTCCTTGTATTCAACAAGTTACACAGTTGCTGGTATACCGGGCCGTCCACTTCGAAGAGGTTCTCCTAGAAGAAGGAAATCGGTCACCTCCTAGCCTGTATCCTTTCAGACAACCGCTTACTTGTAGTGTGATCCGATAGACACCCGGCACTCCTTCTGGCGCGTTCTCCATGGTGGCTTCTTGTTCAAACACTGCATCGTACAGCGCCTTCAACCCCTCTTCGTGGATGTTGTTGCGGTAGAGATTGAGGTTACTGAGAGTTCGATTGCCCAGAATGAACCATTGGCCGTTGTGCTCAAACATTGGCTCAACTTGTGGTGCAGGCTCGGCGATCTGAGCACCATGTTAAAGATATCTGGAATGTGTTTGGTGGAAGTGGTCAATACCTCGTCAATCTCTTCCTTTGTTTCTTCAGCTTTTCCACGTTTTCCGGCTTTCACAGGAACAGCTCCCTTTTTGTCCTTTCCTTTTGTCGCCCCTCCTTTATCTTCTGCAACTGTGGCCACTGCGTTTGCCACACCCCCCTTCTTTGCCACTGCCGCCACAGGAAGTACTACTTCTGTAGACGACTTTTGCTTGTTTACGTTCGGTTGCGCAGCGGCACCACCTCCTTTACCGGTCCCCGCGGAACCAAGCTCTTCTTTCTTTCCCCCTTTGGTTGCTCGCTTGTTTTTGTTGTCGACTACGGATTCCTTTTTGTTTGGATTCGCTATACTCTCCTCAGACTTGACCCTGTGAGGACTGAGGAATAAGATGGGGGCTTTCGAGGTCAGACCACGAAATGGTATCCTACTTAGCAGAGTTGTTGCGACCGCCGGTAGTAGTGGTGACGCGACCTTTTGCTTTCTTGACCACTGGATCCTGTGCACGAATAAATCAGAATTTGTCAAGCTGCCTTTTGCGTCGACACTTACCTCTTCCTGTTCCTTTCGCTGCTTGTCAAGATCTGCGATAGCCTTCCGCCTCTGAGCCAATTCGTCGTGAAGAAGAGGGGCATTCGATAGTACCTTCAAGACATGAGCAACCCAAAAAGAAAAACAATTCTAACACGTTGACTAATAACCTTGGAGAAAGCAATAGCCCCATCGTCTCCAATATCGTTGCAGGCCAAAGACAAGGAAGTCAGCGTTTGATTGAACCTCAATGACTGCAATTTGGGTGCAGCTCAGATCAGTCGTAATAATGAGAAATATCGGAATTATGACATACCTCCGCCAAGGCCTCAGCGCCTTCTTTGGTTATTTTGTTATTCCACAAGTTTAAATGACTTAGCATGCGATTGATGCGTAGTTGTTCAGAAATCGCTTTCGCTCCAACGTCTCCGATGTTGTTACTTCGAATGGATAAGCTTCGAATGGACGATTCTTCGGACAGGAGATAGGCAAAGAGGTGCTCTGGTATGTTTGGATTTTCGTCTAGCGTTAAGACTCGGATGTTTGTAGATAGAATGGTGTTGAGTAATAGAGGAAAGTGTAGTTCGTCCAGTCCACAGCTCCATAATCTTATCTCAAGTCAGCTTAGTTTACCATCAGAAATAACAGTTGTTAGATCATAATGAGCTGCATCCTTACATGAGATTCGTGATGCTCCCACATGCAGGGATTACGCCGCTCAAAACTTCCATTATGGCCACGGGAAGCTTCCATCCGCGCACCTCTAATCTTTGGAAATCGTCTTCATCGTCACTTTCGAGGCTTTCGAGAATGATGGTCGGGGAGAAGCGATATCGTGAGGCGTACGACATGACTTTTGCGGGAGCTGGCACATCAGCCGCGGGAGTAGCAGGCATGCTGATCGGCGACACATCCTGAGGTGCGCCTTGGGCTGGATTGTCGGCGCCCTCGTCAACTTGAAGTTCGGGAATGGAAGGAGAGATATCAGCTGCCGTGACAGGGCGGGGAGTAATGGCGATTGGTAGTGGGGGTAAAGGATATCGGATGCGAAGTATGTCGAAGGGTGTATAGTTGCATTTTCTACAGCCGTCCACAAAGTCCACTTCAAAATTACCGGTAAATTCCAGGCCTGACATCAAGATCAGAGGAACGATTAGACATCATCAAAGTCATTCCAAAGTCTATGATGAATACCTTCTGGTTCGTCAACGTCGACCGCCATTGCGTTCTTGGGAATATACCGTCCTGCTGCTGCGCGTGTATGAAATTGAATTCCGACGTCGGGACTCGCCGACTCGGGACGCGACGCGATCTCTTTGCCCAATTTTGGGTCATCAGTTTTGACGTTGGACGGTGTGGAGTGTCACATCCAAGCATCCCAGACCTCCAGCACTTCATTTACTTTCTCAGGCTGGGACATAACACCTATGCAAATACACATCACAAACGATAATGGGGATTTTCACACTCTGGAAGTGGACGGAACGCTGGAGGCAAGGTCTTTGGGACTCTGCATCGGGAGCACTCGACTGACTTTTTCCCTATCCAGCTTGAGAACCTAAAGGCTCTTGTGGAAGCGGAAACGTCAATTCCCGCTGCCCAGCAAATCTTACGGCATAATGGAGCGGAACTTACGGACATGAAAAAGACTCTGAGTGCTTTGGGAGTTCGGCAAGATGACATGCTTCTGTTGCAACAAAAGTCAACTGGCAGCAGCAACAACATGTAGGCGCGTCTGTCCGTTCGCAAGATCTGTTACTTGAACATTTTTCCAGGGGAGCTGCCCGTACACCAGAGGCCATGGCAGAGACTGTGCGTCAGCAAATTTTGGCAGATCCGTACATGCTCCGGCAGCTGACCAGTGTAAGCTTTCCCTTCGAAATTTTCAAAAGCAACTCTGATGGACACGCATCAGTCAAATCCGGAACTAGCCAATGCAGCAATGAACGAGCCAGCCAAATTCAAAGATCTTTATCTGGAACTGGAGAATAGACGCAGAGATATGGAGGCCCGTCAGCGTGAACAAATGGTATCTACCTTGTAATGAGCAGGACCGAGTGTGGTGCTGACGAAGGAAGGACCAAAGAACGCATTGGCTAGTGCCGATCCGTTCGACATAGACGCCCAAAGGCGAATTGAGGAAGAAATTCAGCGGCAAAACATAGAGCAAAATTATGAGGTTACTTCATTGCAAAGGCATGTACACAGCAATGAGTCTTAACGTCAGCTATACTTCCAGAACGCAGTAGAGTATCATCCAGAGTCCTTCGGGCGGGTAAGTGAGCGTCTCAATAAAGTGAACCAGTTCAAATTCTCATCGGCATACAAAATTTGCATAGGTGGTCATGCTATACATCGATGCAGAAGTGAATGGCAAAAAAGTCAAGGCATTTGTTGATTCTGGGGCGCAAGCTACAATTCTCACGCCGGAACTCGCCGAGAACTGTGGTATCATGCACCTATTGGATCGCCGCTATGCAGGGATTGCCCAAGGGGTTGGAACGGCGAAGATCCTGGGCCGTGTGCACAGTGCGACAATGAAGATTGGCAGCGAGTTTCTGCAATGCTCGTTTACCATCATGGAGGTAATGAGACATACTCATTTTCTGGATTTGCACGGGACTCAACAGATTCCTTCAGGGCAAGGGTGTCGATTTGCTTTTCGGATTGGATATGTTGAAACGTCACCAGGTGCGTCTTGACTCTTGAGTGTTGCATCGCAATTTCAGTGCTGACACTAATTATCCCTAGGCCATCATTGACTTGGATAAAAATGTGTTGCGCATTCATGGCCAAGAAGTTCGCTTTCTGTCGGAGCACGAGTTACCAGCAAAAGCACGGTGGGAAGAGGGTGAAGAAGCTAAATCTCCCTTGGAGGGTGGATCTGCCGCACAAGGTGAGCATTACCAGAAGTGCCCCCATCGGAAATAAAGCTAATTTTTTGCTCTTAGGGGCCATACACCCAGCTACTAGCCTGCACCCAGCTGTCCCACCAGGCGGTTTGTCACAGCCTGTTCTAGGTCCTGCAGCTGTTTCCACACCAGCTCCACCAAGTAGCAGCGGTACCTCTGGCGTAGGTGCCGCTCGACCCACTGCCCATTCAGAAGAGAAGATCAAGATGCTAGTGGATTTGGGGATAGCACGTCAAGAGGCCATTGCTGCGTTAGATATAACGGGCGGTGATGCCGATTCCGCGGCTGGAATGCTCTTCCATTAGTAAAGTGATTCCTACATATTGTGACATAAACAAATCCCTGAAGATCCAAACGAATTGTGCCTTCGAGGATGTGGGGTGACCGAAGGTCGAAGTTAGCAATCCCCACTCAATCTCCACCTTCGGACCAATAGTCGGTCAGACAACGGTAAATCATCATCGGTCCTAATGATGCGACTAAAGGTTATGGTACCCACCCAAATAGCATCAAAAAAAGTAGCGTGGACGAATCAAATTCACTGGCATAATGTAGTCATAGTCAGAATTCTCATAAACCCAAAGCCAATGGGAACCAGTAACGTTAACAAATAATATTCTGCTTCTCTCAGTACGATAACGCGAAGTGGTAAAAAAACCGTCGCGTTTGCAGGGTTGTGACAAACCGGCCGCGAGCAGATATATGCCGGAGATCACGGTTACGGAAAACTTTCTTTTGTAAGTGTATCAATTGCGGAGAGTTCCGTTTTGATGCTCTTCGGCAGCGTACTTATTTGCAAATTCTAGACGGCTTCGCCGAAGACCATGAGCCGGCCTCCGTCAAGTCTTCCCTCACCACCTCCACCTCTTGGCTTGCCACCTAGGGTATCTGGGCCGGTACAATATCTCCTATCGTTAACAGTTCTTCAGTTGGCTTGGACACGGAAATCAAATGAATTGCACCTTGCTGGAAATGGGAATGGGCCTTCAGTAGTCCGCGTTCATTGGTGGGGTGAGGATGGTCCTGGAGCGTTACTGTACCCTCCAAATTTGGACCGAGAACGAACCCCTCTGCCTTCGATTGCCGCCACAACTAGTTCCCCCTCATCGATTCCCATTCTTCCAGTGCGTGCCACCGGCAGTCCCTCGATACCATCTACCAAGCGCAACTGTGTACAATATCCGGTCCGATGTTCCAAACGACAGCTGCGAGCATACTTCCGGGACATGGGTCATTTGAATGTCAGAGTACTCGTCAAAGGGCGCGTGGTCGGTACAGCTGTAATCCGAGGGCTCGACGAATTGACGGCCGACATCCCACAAGTCATTACTGGCGTTTTCCCAGTTTTTCCGAGCTCGAATGAGCGAGGTGGTTTTGAGGTGCCCCCGGAGCAGAAGGATGTTGCTGTAGCCGAGATGAGTATTGTAATAACATTGGATGGATTGCAAGGAGAGTCGGCACCCACAGAAGCAGATACGAATGTTCAGGAGCAGCAGGCTGCAGATGATGGGGTTCTCAAAGAGGCCGACTTAGCTTTGCAAGATCGGGAGATACCACAGAGCGAAATGGACAGTCCCTATGGAGATATGTTGCCCCAAACACGCAGAGATGGTAGCCCTGAATCCATTTCACATGAACCAGTAGTGCATGAAGTTTCTGTGTCAGAGTCGTCGGCACCATCACCAGCGGAATTTCCCGGAAGTGATGGAGACCGGCATACAGCAACGCATTCTCCATCTGGGCAGGCGGACATTCTTCTTGAGCTTGATGCCGAGGCTTACGACTACAGTCGACGCGTAGCGGCGGTGCTGCGTGAGTTAGACGTAGGTGAAGAGAGTCTCCTAGACGATTACTCGGATAGCGGTCAGCACTCCGCTTCTGATTTCCTGGATGACGAGTTGCTCATTGAAGCCTTGAACACGGGGGAGGGCAATGCTCTATTAGAGGACAGAGTTCTTGGAGGCCCTAGAGTTCAACGAGCGGACCCATCGCACAACAACAGTGAGAGCGATTATGATTCAGACGATGGGGATAGACTCAGCGATGATGAGAGGGTCAGACGGGCAGTACTCCAACGTAAGAGACGCGAGAATGCAAGCAGAGATATACGGACCAATTTGAAGACAAGCAATCCCTTCGTCAGCGAAGTGCTAGCAAGCATATCACATATTGTGACAACCGTGACAAGTATTGAGCTTTTATCCCAATATATGCATGGGAATGCTATGAAACTTCGGGTTGACGTCCGATATCCAGGCGTACCGGCGCCAGTCATTACGGTGGATACCGAAGCAAACGCGAAGCTTTCTAGGGCATCCGCGATAGGTAAGCGCTCGTTAGATCCTTACAAGTCCAGGCCACGTTACATCATACACATTGGCAAAACATCATCAAATACAATTCAATTTGATCAATCTCTGCAAGAAGCTTGGACGCATGGTGCTATTGGCGTCAAAGTCACTCTGGAGCCAAGAACTCACGAAGAATCCAAACAGGGCATGACCCGGAATTCACTGATATCGAACATGGAGCTTATTGCAAATGGCAAATCTGCATCCTCCGACCTTTTACGTGACGAGAACCTTCAAATGAACGCCAAAGTCCCGTTATTTGTCAGTCAAGATCAAATGCCTGCATTCAACATGATGAACACACGTTCTCGTCCTCGTCGGGGACCTCTAAGGCTGCTAAACTCAACGGGAGCAGATCAGGTTTATGTGGGAGATTTGTATCTTAAGGTACATCTAGAGCAACCGCAGACCGTACTTCATGGGAGTCAGTGCAGTGGCACACTGGCCGCTAGTGATAAAAGACAGTCGCCCATGCCCATCGAGAATATCCCAAAGTCGCCTCGCACATCCGGCTCATCACCTATATTGAGTTATTTTCAATTGCAAATCACCACGGCCCGGTCCCTTTCTGTCATGCCGGCATTTGACGGGGGATCTGTTCCAATATACTTGATCGTAAAGATGTTCTCAAGCGCAAATCCACCGATCGAGACCCCTCCGATTTCATACAGCCAGCCATTTGACGCTGCCACCGGCAAACTGACAGATCCTCCAAATTTCAATTTTGTTTATACTCTGCCAGTAACGCTAGATGACAAGTTCTTACTTGAAAATCAAGAGAGGCCTTTGATAGTTGAAGTTTGGGTCGCCAACGAGACACTCGCTCGTAGAGGAACGTACCTCGAAAGTCCTCCTAGTGATGGTCATCACACAGACCATGGAGCAAAGTTACTAGGACTTCTTCGATTGCCTGTACATCAAGTTCTCAACGCAGCTGCCGTCGCTTCAAAATCAGGAAATGACTTTGTGGCAGATAAGCATCCGATTATGTTACCCGAAGCCGAGCACCAAATTGTAGACCCATTCACGGGCCTCACAAAAGGATGGCTGACGACAAGCATATCAATTGGAACATGGCGCCAAGTTCGTGGGAGCCATAGATTGTCCAAAGGGCATCGCAATGAAGGGAACCCGTCAGTCAAGGATCATATTCCGCTCAAACACCAGCACAGCCATGCCCTTGCGGAAAATGAGCGATCCCATCGAAAAACCCGGGCAGGTGTAGATCAAGGGCGTAGTTTAAACGAAGCCATTGCACACCCCCATGGATCCTACGGTGCTATAAACGCAATGGGACAAGACCTCGAGAGCGCTAGAGGAGATTTAGATTTAGACGACGACTATGTTCCAGTGCAAGGTCCGACAAGAACATTCAACAGGAAATCTGGCCCTTTGAAGGATACAGACTTATTTGGCGATCAGCTTTCTGCTGTTTCCGGCTCGAAATATACTCTGGAGGTCCAGCAAACCACATTGCCTGCTATTCCAATTGAGATATGCATTGAGAAGGCGTTGCATTTGCCGCTTATGGGTGACCCTTTTGCAAGTTATCTTGCTTCCCCTTTCGTAACGGCCGACGAGAAGCAAATGGTACCACCCAATACTTTTGTGACTTTTGAATGGGATGAAGGGCGACAGCACTTTGCGGAGCACCAGACGCTTCGAACCCATATAGCACCCGCCCAACGATGCCCTTCCTGGAATGCCAAGTTCATGATTCATCAACCTCAGAACGAACGGGAGTTAAAGTTACTAAAGAACGAGAAAACGCTTTTATTTCACATATGGCATGCCCCAGATATTAATGTTGGACGCACACCGGTACCCACCGTAGACATCGCGGACGTTGCTGACGAAAAGAAGTCCGAATTGATTGGCTCTGCACGTGTCGATTTAGGGAGTTTATTTTCGGGTTTCAAGGAGCTGCACGGTTGGTATCATATTATGGACGGACGAGGAAATCTGCAAGGGCAACTTCTGGTTAAAGTACGTCCGCAAGAAGAGCTGGCAGCCGTACTTCGACGTCTGAGTGGACTGAAAGATGAGCTCCACTCTTCTGGTCGAACCTCAAAAGGAAGTGGTAGACGACCATTGGAGGCAGCCTGCAGCAGGGCGGCCTCTATTGGTACTCGGGGAAAGCCTGAAAGGGGCAATACTTTCAGGCCATCAACTATACGGACATTATCGTCTCCCAGCAGACTCCTAAACAACCCACTTCTACAAAGCGTGGATACATGGGTTTGGAACGGCGGCGAGTGGGAGCATAGGCAGGTGGATGTCAAGATCGTAGACAGTTCGGAGAAAAGTGATCCAAACCTTTGTCAAGAGCAGAAGCCGTCCATCAAGCAGACGTCTTCCCCCTCTAAAATGGCACAAAATCTTGCCGATTTGGATGACTTGAACGCACGGCTGAAAAGGCGGACCCAGAGTCTAAGTGAAAAACGGGAATATTTCAAAGGGGAGGAACTTTCGGCAAGCCAGGAGGCTTATCAGCGGATATATCACGGAGGGAGGCAAAATCATTCCAGCGCAAGGGTGATGTCAACCCAATTTTCCGAGAAATGCGACCCGAGGATTGATGAGTTCCCCGTAGTGAAAGCGCATGGCAAGGCCTTTTTGCCATCTCCTGAGCCACCTTTCGAGAAGGAGTTACGTTTAAGTCAATTGGACGCTCCAAGTCTTTTGAGGTCCCAAGAACCAGAGAATATACCGGAACACTCGCAGTCAGATGTATTGTCTGGCGATCGGCGTGATTCTCTACACTCATGCTCACCAAATCTCAAACCTATATCCCCAACGGCACAAATTGAGAAAAGCCATTCTCAAAATGATCAGGATATTGTTACCTCTATTGCCCCGCCAACTCCTATATACTCACAGCCTTCTTATGGTTCTGGAGATCAGCATCTAAAAAATCTACCACGTCCGTACACCCCCCATTCAGAAAACGAACTGGCCGCTCCAGAATACTGTCCCCCAGGCACAGACGATGTGCCATCATCAGAGACGAATATCCACAGCGCAATCATGGCAGACGGCGACAGGCCCTCCTCATCCCCCATTGTCGACCATGAGCCACTTGGCACCCCCAACCATATCGCGTTGACTCCAGACGATGATTCTCCTCCTGACGACGACCCTCTTCCCTCATTGACGCTCATAGACCATGGACCACATGACACCGTCAATCGTACCGATATGGTTCAAGACAGTTACAGTTCCGCATCATCACCATCATCACCGTCTTCCGCTCACTCCACATTGCCGGATCATCGTATCAATGACAATCCAGACATCTCCTTCAAATCGCCTTGTCTTCAAAACGAAAATTATCGAAAGGAAGTCAAATATGACTTTTCATCAGGGCGACGTGCCTCTGCAAATATCTCATTCCGTAACAATGGCAATGGATGGAGTGCAGATGAAGGCCAGGCGACTGATGATGACGAGATATACAGCCTTCTCACACACCGTCGGATCGCAGCAGCCGCAGCTGCCATCGGAGCGACACGATCGACCGTCAATCATGCACGTCCCACCAAAGCTTTGCCCATAAGAGACAGCACCGATGCCACTGGGTCAAGATCGCCGCAATTATCGTCATTCCGGCCGCCATCAACACGTCCACGGGGTTTCTTCGGAGCGACCAAAGCAGCAAGTACCGTCACATGGAAATCTCCACAGGATTCAGATTTGAGCTTAGATGAAGCTCTTGAATCGATATCCAGTCGATTTTCTCGTCGACATGACGGGATGCGAGGTACTCTGACTGCCACAACAACAGATGAAGAGCAAGGGAAAGTATTTTGGTCTGACGACACATTTTAACAATCAGTCGCATAATTTAATAGCTGACTCAAGGAGTGGCTCGTAACATTGTATTTATTTCATTCCGCATACTCTTCAATTTAATCTTTACCCCGTATACTATACTGTATGTTAGACAACGACCTCGACACGCTGAAAGGTTTTGGCATTTTCATCCCATGAACGTAGTACAACTGGAGCTAGGTACCATGCACCGACTGAAAACCATTGTGGGAGGATCCATCAGCGATTTTCAGGCTTGGGGGACTCCACATTCCCGGATCATCCCATCAAGGAGAATGCAGACATAACCTCCAGATTAGCTTACCTTAAAAACGAAAATTATCGAAAGGAAGTCAAATATGATTTTTCATCAGGGCGACGTGCCTCTGCAAATATCTCATTCCGTAACAATGGCAATGGATGGAGTGCAGATGAAGGCCAGGCGACTGATGATGACGATATATACAGCCTTCTCACACACCGTCGGATCGCAGCAGCCGCAGCTGCCATCGGAGCGACACGATCGACCGTCAATCATGCACGTCCCACCAAAGCTTTGCCCATAAGAGACAGCATCGATGCCACTGGGTCAAGATCGCCGCAATTATCGTCATTCCGGCCGTCATCAACTCGTCCACGGGGTTTCTTCGGAGCGACCAAAGCAGCAAGTACCGTCACATGGAAATCTCCACAGGATTCAGATTTGAGCTTAGATGAAGCTCTTGAATCGATATCCAGTCGATTTTCTCGTCGACATGGCGGGAGGCGAGGTACTCTGACTGCCACAACAACGGATGAAGAGCAAGGCAAAGTATTTTGGTCCGACGACACAATTTTAATAAGTAGCATATCTTAAGAGCTGGGTGGCTCGTAACACGGTCGTAACATTGTATTTATTTGCGCATACCGTAAATTCATTTTTATTTTTGTCCCGACCGGGATGAAGCGTTACAGGTAGTGATTCAAAGCGGCTGCAAAATCGGGTGCAGCATCGGCGCCCCTGCGTACCCCCGTATCTTTGAAAGCTCCAGCAATAGCGCTAACAATACTTGCGCTTCGCGATCGCCCACCAGTAGTGGCCGTGATAGACGGGCGCTGATACTGAAATGATGGACTTTGACTAATGTCTCCGCCAGCGGCCACCCCAAATGTTGCCGACGGGCGCAGTGATCCGTCAACCTGCCGAGGTACTTCAGATGTGCCTTTGTTACCTTCTGACGTTACGGCGTAATGAGGGGTATTATACGCGCCCATCTCAGAAATCGTTTTCGATGCGTCAGTTGCAGGTAAGCCAGATGGACGACGATGTGCGGGCGTAAGGCCCAGCGATGGTATTGGAACACTTGCCAAGGGTGGTCCCGCTAGCCCACTCAGTTGAGATCCGACGGATAACCGCTTTGCTGCTGTACTAGAAAATGCCCCCAATGAGTTTGCACCCCCTCCGTAAAGGGCTTGGGCGGGTGATGATATTCCTGTACTAGCAGCTGCGGTATTGGGACCAGGGCTGTTTGGCCGACGAATGAAAGATGAAAGAGGAGGACGCGCAGCACCTGCAGCACCAGCGTTTGTCATACTCAGCGGACGCCCTGAGGATAATCCTGGTAAGTTTGAGGTACCGTTGATTGTCTTCCGGGACTCGTTAAAAATATCCATAGGTGGGGCTGAAGGCGTCGACACGGATGCTTGAGACGGCTCGAGATCACTCAAGGCATGCGATAACATTTGGCCGACTTCGTCAAGGGAGGAGTCGTTCTCCCATTGCTGAGACGCGCTTCGCTGGCTATACCCTTGTGGCTGCGAGGCTACATCGGCCTGCGGAGGGGCTTGTTGCTGAGAATATCGATTATAGGCCGAATTCGATGCCTGGACATTGCCTTGCTTAAATCGACCATACAACTCTTCATTTACTGCCTGTCCGGGGCCTACTGCTTTGCCTCGATCTGCAAAAGGTTCTGACAGTTGTAAACTTGTCCGGCGAGATCGCGATTCAACTTGCGCATATTCTTGGGGGAACGTGCTCTGGCCATATTCTTGAGGGTAGTTCTGTTGGCCTGACTGACTTGCAGGCGTAAACATCTTGTCCTGCTCATACTCCGCCCCTCCAACTTGAGATACCGCAGATTGGCGATATGATCTGAAGGCCGCAGCTTCAGCTGGCGATGGCCCTGCCTGTCGGGCCATATTGTTTTGGGATGAGCTCGCCAGTCCTACATGAGAAGACTGTCGTTTGTCCGAGTAGGATTCTCCCGCAAAATTTTGTGCCGGATTTATAAAGCCACCGTAATTGGACTGTCGCTTGTCCTGATAAGGGTCGCCTGGTTGGTTCTGCGCTGGATTCACAAATCCACCATAGCTGGACTGTCGCGTATCCTGATAGTGATCACCCGAATAGCCTTGACCTTGACTTGGGTTCATTAACGCGGCGTGGTGAGATTGTCGTTTGTTCTGGTATGCATCATTCATTGAGGGTGGCACTTCATGCTGGCTTGGATACCACCCAGCGTCATATTGTGCTGGGACTGTCCCCTCCTGCAATGCATGGGAAATAGGTTTTGAGGCAGTTGTCGCAGAATGTGAGATACCCAACGCTGGCATTGGCGGATGTCCGATGCTCTGTTGAGGTCCTTGCTCCGCTTCGTGTTGCGCTTTCAGCGCGAGATATTTGGCACGAAGTGCAAGGTTGCAAATCATTTCTGCCTGAGGCGTGAACAATTTCAGCTTCTTTTGCTTTCCTTTGTCGCCATCCCTCCATCGCAATATAATCCTGTCAACAGATCTTTTGACTGTCAAGTTTGCCCACTGTTCGGCAAATGCGTAACCCTGTGCCCGTAGGTTAGCATTTCGCTTTGAGCGTTTCAATACGCGCCTACATTTTTGTCCTGATCAATGGCCACTACGCCGTCTGTACTGACCCCTATTAACCATCGTTGCAATCGGAACTCGAAAAAACCGGCCGGTGGGCGATCCCGACAGCAGGGAAAAAATGAGCATCCGTAACACGCAAATTCGCGAACATATTCCAAGTACCTGTGCGCTTGTCAGATGCGGAACAGTATATCCTGCGTTCTACTTACATAATTCGCAAGACATCTGGTGATCTACCATCGTGCTTCATGTGCTCCGTTTTCAGACACTCTTCCCATTCTTGCGGCCTCAGGTCATCATGTAGGCGCATTGGAATTAATGTTTTCCAATACTCATTCTTCCTACATTTGAAAGCATGAAAACTAGGCCGTATAACCATGTCGCATGCCCGATACGTACGTGAGATAGCCATCCGCATGCCGAAGACGGTCAAATGGACCAGCAGCCATTGCGAGCATCATCCCCCCCAATGCTACACCATCCGCAAGCACACACACATAACGTCCAGTCATGACATTCCTCTTTGCCTTGTGGTGGCGAGCGCCCATTAGATGCGTTTTGAGGAAAACACCAAACAGAGCAGTAATGTACCTCTCCATACAATAGTCGCACAGCAGCAGGATCCGTGCAGCACCGTTCGACATCCTTTAAAACGGTTGCTTCACGCCGATAAACAAACCAATGGCGATTGATGGGGTGAGTTGGATCAATTGCTTCAGGATAATGCGTGCAGTCCAGAACACTTTTAATAAGCTCTGAACTTTAGGGCGAGCTTGGGAAATACATCGAAGAGCCAGCTACTTACAGGGTATTCCACTTATTCATGATGGTAAATATGTCCAAGTCCGGCCGAACCTGAAGTTCTAAAGCGAAGTATTGTTATGAGAAAATCGAAAAAAAATTAGGCAATATCCGTTACCGATATCCTTGCCCACAACCCAAAGACTAAAGAGCTGTCTAGCCTCTGCGTCCAGCGACTCTTTATCGGCAATGATATTGGTCACTTTGGAACATAACAAGGGCCCGTACGGAAACTTTGCATTAAAATCATGCTCGGCGTCCCCATTAAGAATGCGCACTCGGATAGTAACAAATTCTGAACCATCGTCAGGTTTAATGTGTCGTTGTAAAGGCGGCTGCCATTGCGCTTCGCGTGCTGCATCTGGTCCTCTCTCCACAATCTTCTTTGCAGGTTTTCGCCGGGCCAGGGCCTGTTCCTGCAATAGAGGATTTGACAGTGTCTTTTCCAACTTTTCTTTTTTGCCCTTGAAGATCTTCATGGTGCAGCGTGGTGCAGCGTGGTGCAGCGACTTTCCCCGGTCAGCAAGCAGAAGATACAGCAAAACTGCTATCCGTTGTAAGGATGAAATGCTGTATTTTCAAGAGTGCTAAAAATAAACCTGGAGACAGATTGGGAAAAAGCCACTTGGCAACTTTTCCATAATTTGACAATGAGTAAAAAAACGATCTTCTGTGAATAACATGAAATAGATTCGTTTTTTGAACGGAGATCTGCCTTTACGCTTCGTATGTCGCTTGCATTTATTGCTTTAGCTGTAGGCTGGCGCCTAAAGCCATTCCAAAACTCTCCATCTGTTGCTCCACTTATTTTGTCCCACTTTTTTTCCATCTTCGCAAAAAAAAACATCAGTTATGCATGCATTTGTAAATGCGAAAATGATGAGCGTGATAACCGGCAAATACACATCCCCAGTTTTTTTAACGTGTGATCATTCAGTTGGAAGACGGGATTGGAAACCTATATGACTAAGTTCCAATATGCACATCTTGTTCTGAGAAATACTGTCCTTTTTTTATGTTGTCCCTTTCCAAAACCAATCAAACTTTTGGAGGAGCATACATGTGATGTATTGGATTATTACCCTGAGAATGTGGCAAGTAGACCGTTAAAAGAAATTGAGTCCAACTCTGCTCTCAGGCTGTCCATACCTTCTGAGGTTTTTATCCAGCTCTTAGGGAATGCAGAATGCTACTGAGTGTGTCAAACCCAAATGTTGTCATGAACGACAAACTTGAGGGGTAACATCGTTCTATTTTCCCAATTACCAGGGAATTATCTACCCCCTAATCGAATTGATCGTACCATCGTTTTACCTCCCTATTGAAAACTTGAAATAAATACGAAGCCAGGGACGTTACACAACTTTCAAGAATTTCCATGACGCGATACTTTGTCCAAGACGCAACTTTTTATGCTTCCGCCTCACAATTAAATGCAAATCCCTGGACTGAAGCAATCATATAGGCTATGAACTCGATTGCGCCTCTGGCTGTCATAACAGATTCAGTCTTTGACGCGTGAGCTCGTCAAAAATGCAACTATAATAGCATCGTCTCTCACTTGCTGTAGCTAGCTAGCACTCAAGTATGGGAAGTTTATCCTGCTATTCTTTCCTCTTGCAAGTTCTCCAACGGTCTGTTTGATATTTGTTTGTAATTACATACCCCGTAAACAAAACCCTCATGGAATACATAATCAAAACTTCGGTTCAATCCTCACATCTCGCAAAGACCCACGGAAAAATACGGTATCATGGACCCTCACTTGCTCACTAAAGCAATCTGGGGTGAAATCTCCGGGACAGCCGTTGGAGAGCCTCATTCTCTCTTCCTTAGTTTTCTCGACCTCATCGCCTCCTGACCTATCTCGTGCTGTACTCGACATGGACCGTCGGCACGGTGAGATATCTCGCCGATGGGGGCATCGGTCCAGCGGGTCTGAGGGAAAAGCCGTTGCAGGAAATAGCCAAAATGCCGTTGCGGGTTCTGCCCCAACTTCACCCCGCAACAATCTCTCCACTGATGATGCGTCTGTTGCAAACACCTCTGCATCTGGCGATATACGAGATCGCTCCGCCATGCTCACTACCGAAAACCTACTCTCTATCCACAATAGCAAGATCGGGGACTCGCTTGTGCGGCTGAACAACCAACCAGTGCAGATCGACCATGTTATTCCAAATTTCATCTCGAAACATACAAGGGATTGGTGCGATCGATACCTACAGCGAGTCGGCACAGTAGCTGATAAAGTTGGTAAGTAAACGACTACTCAAAGCAAAAAGCACAGAGTAATTTATCGTTGCATATTCAGCCATGGAAATTGTTGCTCCCAGCAGTATCGCAAAGTCCGGACCAGCAACTAGCTTGGAATTTCACGGAAAAATGACTGGCTCTCTGGTCCCAGGTGTTGGCATGCAAGAAATTCTGAGCAGCTCCCCTGGGCCCTCTGGAGCTATCAGCAATATGCCTGGACCCACCATCACTACCTTTTTGGCCGAAGCTGAGCGCAGCACGCCTCACCTTGTTCCCAGCGCAGAGCTTACCTTTGCGGCAGTTGTCATGGCCGATGTCAGCGGGTACTCGTTACTCACCTCACGACTGGCCGAGCTTGGTCCTTCTGGAGCAGAGATTCTTGGTCGCACAATGAAGGGTTATTTGGACAAGGTACGGATCGAAACCTTTACTTGGCATTGCACATTATGGTATTCACGCGAGAATTCGCTCTTAGATCATTTCAACCATTCTGTCGCACGGAGGTGATATTGTAAAATTCGCCGGTATGTCAAAATCTGCGGTTGTGGTTCTTCGCAAGCGATGTTTTTTTGTACCTAACCATTTTCACTTTCCTTTATTCTCCGAAAATTTCCGATTGCCGCCGCTGCTCTCAATTCTCCGATTCTTCTCGATGCTTCGGCCATATAGGCGACGCTGTCATTTTTTATTGGCCCCTGGATCCTCGAAAGGATGACATTGAAAATGAGCAAACGCGAGGCGAGATTGTACTTAAAGCATCCTACTGCTGTTTGGATCTCCTCCATCATTGCAATCCTTATCCCATCAACCTGACTGATGTTGGAATGAAAGAACTGCGGATCCATCTGGGTATCGGCTCTGGATACGTTTACGATGTGCATGTGGGAGAACAATATAGATGGGAACACTTTATCGCAGGGGACGGTGTCAATCAAATTGCAGCGGTACTGGACTTGGCGAAACCAGGTATTTTTTTTGGAACGCTTTTTCCTGTCTTATGTTGAACGCTCACACGTTGAGTTTGTAGGCCAACTGGCAATGTCACATCAGGCTCTCCGTAGTTTACAAGTTATCTTGGAATTACAGTCCGTCACAATCGGAAATTACGACAAGAAATGTATCATTCTGGAAGGCCTGGAAATGGCTCGGCGCAAGGTTTCTCCACCCTTAATCAAGTCCAACGATGATCTTGCTATGTGGGATATCGTTCCCCCTTCGGCCAATGTTGAGCTTTATAGACACTTTGTCAATGAAAGTGCGTTGTTCAAACTGCAGGCTGACGTGAGTCAGTCTCGCATCTTCCGTATGGAGTCCGGCTTGAACGATCTCCTTTCCTTGACGGAATTGCGCCAAATCACGACAGTTTTCATCCGTATTGGATCCCTCCGTCGATGGGACTCTCCGGCTTTACTCGGTGATGCCCAAGAGGCTATGACCATTGCTGATCGTGCCGTGAAACGCTACGAGGGGGATATCCGTCAGTTTCATGTTGATGAAAAAGGCGCGGTGATCTTGGCATTCTTCGGCTTACCCCCCAAGGCCCACGAGAACGACGCAACGTTCGGCATCAAGGCAGCCTTGGAGATTTGTACCCGATATCTCCCTTTATTTGATGATTTCTCTGTGGGGATTACCACCGGTGTAGTGTCTATTGGAGGCGTGGGAAACTCCATTCGTACAGAGTACGCAGTAGTAAGTGTAGTACCCTTGTTCATACCTTCTGCGTGAATATTGACCTTGTTTGTCGCAGATGGGAGACTCCATCAATATGGCCGCCCGCCTGATGTGCCACGCAGAAGCCAAGCGATCCCTGTTGTGCGATGAGCGATCGTACAATCTTGCGGACACTGACTTTGTATTTGACAAGTTGGGTGAGACTATGGTCAAGGGAAAGTCACATCCTATTGCAATCTTCCGTCCTCGAGCAACTTTACCTGAGCGTACGTTGAGCAAGCGAGGTGCCGGCCGACGCCTTGGAAAAGGCCAGCTCGTTGGTCGCCTGGTTGAAAAGGACAAAATCATTAGTGAATTGAAACAATTCGAGGCGTCTGGCAATGCCGTTGTCAGCTCGGTTCTGGTCTTTGAAGCAGAGGGGGGGCAAGGATTGTCCACGCTTCTTGATTATGCCAGGGTAGAGGCGGCAAACTACAAACTCGCCATGTGGTAAGTTCTATATCGCGTCGCGACCGCATTAGCGTCCATTCTTGACTTCTAACTCATTTCTGCTTGTTCATAGTACTGCCAGTGCGACGGAAACCGAAAAGTCGACGCCGTTCTACGCCTGGCGTGATCTTTTACGTGATTTGTTCAACTTTATCGCAAATGCTCACGTGAACGATAACTTGACTCTCACATTCAAAATCCGGGAACCTATCGACCACCCTTCGTCGGAGGAAGATACACAGGCAAAACCGGCCCCGGCCGCGGAAGCTTCAACTGATGTACAGCTTTCTACGCCTTCACAACGTCGCGATCTCTGGAGTGCGGTCAGGCAACGATCGCGTAAATCCTTTATGGGTTCTCCGGAGGATTCCGGTCGGAAATCAATCTCCATGGCCTCTCCAGAGTCAGGCGAAATGCAGCGCTCTGCGTCATCTGCATCAACCACTATGAGACCCAGTCCAATCGATACGACAACCGATTTGCCCCAAGGCCAAGGCAAACTGAAAGCTGTCGCAGAAGACAAGGAGATCAAAAGTCCAGAGGCAGCGTTGGCGACCCCCCTCAGTGCCGTAGATCCAATCGAGCTTAGACCGCTGAAAGACAGCATTAGAATTGCTTTGCAGCGAGTTGGCTACGACGAAACCCGCGTCGCGCATTTGTTTGGGCTTGTCTTCCCGGGAGAATACGAGCTTCCTCAAATGGATCATGGTGTCCTGATCTCTGGAAAAAGCCACATCAAAGAGCTCAGTGATGTCGTGTGTCGCTTGATCAAGGCTGTTCTTGCTTCCAATCGAGTCATTCTGGGTTTTCCTGAAGGTCAATGGATGGATTCTTCATCCTGGGAGCTTTTGTATGACGTTCTGACCTATATTCCGAACGGCTTGCCAATTCTCATCTTCACGCGATTAATCAGTACCTACGAAAACGAGCAGAATACTGTGGTTTACAACAAGATGCGGCGACACAATTTGACCTCGTTCGATATTCATACGGTGGAAGGGCTCACGCTGGCTGACACGCACGACATGATCATTGTCGCTTGGCCTGGAGCGCTTATCAAGGGCGTCCATCCCGACATCGTTGAGCAGATCTTTAACCGAACTGAAGGAAAGCCGTTATATATCGAGTCTCTCGTCATGGCCTTTCAGGAGTCGGGCCAATACAGAATTGATCAAGACAGCATTCTAACCACTCAAGGAGATAACTTTAATTTCGATCACATCTTCGCCGGGCAAGGCCACCGCTCCATCATTACCGCACAATACGACCGGCTGGACCGGACGTATCAACTATTCCTCAAGATTGCTTCGGCCCTAGGCGAGCGATTCCATGTTGAAGATGTAACTATATTTTTCAAAGACATGCCTGTCTTTACCGAGGCCTTCAGGGTCGATCAAAAACAAGTGCCCCGTAGCATTGACCAATACGACAAATATGGCTTTCTAACTCGATGCGAATCCCCTGATATACGAGAGGGAGTAACTTATCAATTCAAGTCGGACGCTGTACGAAAGTGTATCTATTACATGATGGTTTTGACTCAACGACAGCAGCTTCATCTCAACATAGCTCTACATTACGAAAATCGAATCACAAAGGACAAAGACATGCGCCCAGCGCTTCTTATTTCTCTGTTCGAGCATTATATGCAGACAGACGACCGCCAAGTGATGAAGCGTATCAAATATATGGAAGAAGTCGCGGGCTTTTACTGGGAAAAGCGCCTGGTCACCGAGAGTATCAAGCATTACCGCTGGCTTATTTCGACGGTTCAAGAGAACGAAATCAAAAGAGATCAAACGTTCTACACTGCGGACACGCGCTCGGACTGGCACCGCCATTTGGCAGAGGCTTACATGTGGAAGGACGATGTTGTTAACGCAGAAATCAATGCTCTACAAAGTCTCAAATGCCTGGGATGCCCCATGCCCACAGGTGCTACTCGCTTAGAGTTTGAAATTCGCAAATCACGCCGCAACGAAAAGGCGTGGCGTAAAGAATGGGTTCCGTGGGAGAAAAAAAGGAAGGATGCGGAAGAGATGGATCCTGTTCACCGATCAAATCTCGAGGCGGCGCGAGACATCTATCAAAAGTCAGCCAAGAGCTTGCGTGAAACCAGTCAGATTGAGCTTGCTGGGTCGTTCTCCGAGAGAGCCGATATTGCTGATCAGCCCAGACTGCCGCTGAGCAACGATTTCCAATCAGAGATGAGGGCGTACCTCTCATCGGTCCCTGAACAATTGCATGCCAACCTTTTCTCGGCATCTCCTCGCCAGTATGATTCATCAGACTCCGATCTCGTTGATTTGATCGCCCGTGACCCAAGGATGGCCAGGCAGCACAAGGTGCGCTTGACCTTACTCATTTTGGCGGAGATCAACCTTCGTCTGGACCGTCGCCGCGAGCTAATGTGGTGCATCACCACGGGACTCAACTTATGCTACAACTTTCCGTTAAAGATCATTTTCGGCCGATTTCTGGCATTATGGGCTCTCTACCTTTCAAGATACGAGACAAAGAAGAAATTTAAAGAGTCACCCGAGTACGCTCGAGCGGCCGCTTCTAAAGAGCGCAGTGGTGACATTTTCAGCTCCATTCACCTTCATGAAACAATCGCGTCCTTTTATTTTGACAATTCCAAAGTACTTGGCAACGCAGAACACGCGCTGGATCACTATGAGAAGGCATTGAGTGCTGCTAAACTTGCTGGTGACAAAGTATCAATCAGTCGGATTTGGCGTTTGAAGAGTCTCCTACTGTTTTGGACAGTCAAACGTATCGATTCGCAAAAGGAGGCTCAAGCATATCTAACCTGGGCCTTTGACGAGGAAAATGACGAAGGAAAATTCTATGCGTCGGCCATTTTGTCGGCGAACCTTTTGGAAGGAGACCGTCCGAATGAGGAGATCGAAGAATGTTCGTCGAAAATGTCTCAAGCGGTTAATCGCGCTGTCGTGGGAAAAGGTGACCACATCGCTAAGATACTTTATGACGCCTTGAATATGAAAACCAACTTCAAGTTGGGTCGTACCGTGGATCCCGCTTTCCTGGCCGAAGCCGGCAACGCGGCTATTTTAGAAAGAACCAGTAACGCCCATCAACCGATGGCTAATCTTGCCTACTTTGTCTTTTACGATGTAAATCGTCTGATCTGGCGTCTCGGGTGGCACGACCAACAATCGCTGGGCGATAACCTTGCCATTCTTTCATTCATGTCGCGTCGACTCAAAAAGATCATGAAGTGGCAATACCCCGCCGAACCTGTCTACTACGCGATCGCTTCTCTGAAGGCTGAAATTCGTGGTCAAGTGAAGAAAGCGCATGAGTCCTTTTGTAAGTCCTACAGACACACCGCTAGTTTGTCGTACTTCGATGGGAAGCTCAACTTTCACCACTTCGAATTTTTGGACAAGGTGGCATCTACCAAGCAACTGCGAAACTACAACGAATATGTCCTTTCAAGCAAGGCTCTGGCGGACACAGTTATGAAACAGATGGGGATGGCGGCTGACTCCCCCGATCAGTATATGGAAGGGGCATGGTGATACCGTCTGTTTTTGTTTTTGTATCTACATGTGAATGTATTCTCCGATTATATGATGACATACACAAAAATGTATTCTCCGATTTTACTTATAACCAGACATGCAAATGCAAGCATGATCCCGTCTATGCTACAAAGTGCAACTGCATCAGTTATCTATATCCAGAACCCCACTTCGAGACGCTGGCCAGGTACTGATATTTGTACACGGCATTGGTATCCACTAACCATCTTCGTCGCACGACTGTGGGACGGTTTGGCGACTGATTTCGCGCATTGCATGAATACATATACGCCGATCAGAATTCCCGTATTTGCCAAATATAATTTTGCCGGTACATGTCCTTGAATACTTTGTTTCGTTCCGTTGACAGTCAATACATCTTCTGTGTTAATAGTCAGTGTGGGAAAGTAACGAGATGATGAATGAGATTCTTCAGTCTCATCTATTTCGGGTTTGTTGCTTTTGAGGAGTTCGGCTGCCAACTCCAGAGCAGCTGGGGTAAAAGTAGTATCCGCGGACGACGATTGTCTTTGGTCTGTCATAGTGGAGAGACTATGGTGCTGATGCCGTTTTTTGAACTAAAAAGTTTGCTACTGATGTATGCAAGTTAAGATTACAGAAGTGGGAGAGAGATTTCGGTGTTTATACATAAAGGAAATGGGAAAGGCTTTCATTACGGGTAAGCCAAATGATGAAAAGACCCTATTTCGCAACAATACTCCGAATCTTACAACCACGAGCCAATGTCACTCTACCTTTGCGCTCACTGAAAATGACTTTAGCTGGTGTTTTTGAAACATCTTTGATGAAACTACACCTAATTTTGCAAATCAAGGTCCTACAGGCCGTCTCGAAATGTTGGTACTGTAGATGCCCAGTCTGGCTTTCCACATGCTTTCAATTCAAAAAACCAAAAGGTACATGTTCCGCATTCAAACGACTCTTTCAGTTGCGGAGATGACCAGCCGAGATTGCGAAGGAAAATTGGCAGGCTGAAAATACAGTGCGGTATGTGAATGAAGGAGGATTATTTGCGTTGGGCGGAAGCTTGTGCCGCAATATGCGAGGGGCTCCTGGTACGAGGACGAAGCGGCATCCAAACGGGTTTGGTGATATATATTCATGGCGAGTATTCCGTGGTGATATGGGAAAGGTGATCCTGGCATTTCGTAGGTTTTCCGGTTAAGGGGCCAAATGTGGAGGGGGAAAAGGTTCGCTGGAGGCATCCAAAGGACGGGATGGTGTCGGGCTGAAGAACGAAAGTCGATCTTGTTGCAATCAAACGCCGAGGGAGGCTCAGACATCACATTCCTGGAGAAGAGCATGTTCGCCCGAGACATATTCCTGGGTCCAAACGGGGGCTCTGGCGGAAGTTGGTTTCGCCGTTTTGCGGTCTTAAACAAGGATGTGTTTGGGAAGGTAGGAGGTGCGGGGAAAAGGTTTCGAGAGACCATTCTTTGACCAGTACTAGGAGGTAGTTTCGTTGGTTGGTCCATGGGTTTGTGGTGGTAGGTTTACTTGAGCCTATTTTCAGAGTTCAGAGGAGGAAAAAACAACTTGCTCAACGCACCAACCACCATACCCGAAACCCCATATACCCCGATGGCCCATAGCCGGCGTGCGCTGGCCAGTACCAGTACCAGTGCCAGCACCAATATTCCTGCTTTCTGTTTGTGGTCGCCGGTTCTTTTCCGAGTGTTTGGTGTGCAAAGTCGCGATGCTGTCGTCCCGACGCGTCGACCGTTAGATTGGCCGTGACGCGTCCAGGAAAGGCTCCCGCAACCGCTACGGTTTCGCGCCAACAAGGCATAAGTAGCAGCGCGGTGCTCGTAACTATCTTCAAGGGCCCGTGACAAGGTAAGTTCATGCTGTGAAGGTAAGTCCATGCTGTGAAAATGTGACAAGGTAAGTTCAAAAACAAGCACAGCTTTTCTCCAGTCACTGATACTGGTTTTTTGTTCTAGTTTTCTTTTTTTCCACTCGAGCTATACGAACAAACGATTAATCGTTCACCCTAGTCATTCAATTTTGCTTCATACCGACAACCTTATCCCCTAGACTCTTTCTGTTCAGGCAGGTATACTAGTGTTTGGTTTATTGCCCGGATAGACGCGTTCAACTAGTTATGCGTCGATAGCCAGCGAGTTGATACACTTTATCGTGAACACCTTTCGTCCAGCTCTCCCTCCATTTACGATCTATGAATCGGGCCAAAGGCAGTCTGCAGACTACCAGGACTTGAGAATAAGAAAAAGGACGCATGGCAAAAGGAATATCTGAAGCTCCCGTCCCGAAGGACAGTAGCCCCAGATACCCCTTAGGGAACGCCTGACCAGCTGCTCGGGGCAGCTGCGCTATTCTTACTGCAGCTTACATATGCAAGCTGAAGAATATACCGAGGGGTTTTTCGCAAGGTGCAGGAATCGAACCCGCGCAGTACCCGTCGGCATGCCCTTGCTTAACCACTCGGCCACCAGGGACCTTTTGAAATCAATATTTTCGCAGCGCCGATGAGCACTTGTTGCAGTACGGTAGGATTAATCGCGATTTGGGGCTGGAATCATCGCGCATCTGAATGAAACTTCTTGACACAAACACAACTGAGACAAAATCTGGCACTCTACTCCACAGCCATCGGCATTTTTTGCGTGGTGCTTGGTCAATTTGCGGGTGAATTCATGCTGCATAACGCCAGCGTGCTCCCCACCGACTGAATCTGAATGAGTGACAAGCTCAACACTTTGGATTTGGCCCTCATCTTGTACTTCAAAGCTGATCAGCTTGCTTTTGTGCTGAATCATGATCCATTCTTTCGTGTGCTGGTATCGTCGTGCATCGCCATCCATCGCCGTCAATCGCCGTCAGTAGCGGAAATCCATCTGGAGTTGAGGTCACATGACATGAACTTGCCAAGGGGGGAAACCAAACGTTGATCTCTCGCGTGCGCTAAACTGGTAGCTCCTTCCACTGGACCGCAAGAATACTGACCCATCAGAACCAAGTCCTACTACTCCCATGAAGCCCACAGGCTTGCGGAAACCCACGCTCGGGAACGGAGCACTTGATTTGCGAACCGCCTACCTCCAACTCAGACCTCGGAACTGCCTTTGCGCGTCAAATCAAACACCCGTCATATTGTCGGCTTTTCGACCTGCGACTAGGGACTGCGAGTAGGAACATCTCTTTGTCGTCCATCCTGGTAAGCTCCAGCAAAATTGGCGGGGTTTGCGCCTTCTTCTAATTTACACCTTGTTCTTCTGGTAGTGCGTCCCAGATCCAGCGAGTACGCAGAGAGCAACCACCACGTCGTTTGACGTACCGCCCCGCCTCCATCCTTTCCACTTTCACCGTTCATCCGCCGATGTAGCCACCAGGAAACGTCAGCCATCAAATGTCAATCCTCAAATGTCAATCAACAACCGTCACTCACCAAATGTCACTCATGATCGCTTCATCACGGACCACTTGCTCTTTCATGGCTACAACAATCTCCCACGATGATTGATCGAAGAGGGGTACCCTCGAAAATCATGGCCAGCAGGTGATTTGTCCTCATTTCATCGACGCCAACGATCAGCCGCGTTCCGATACTTTTTGCGTCTCATCAGCCTTCCTCACTCGCGCAGGCCGCGCATCCAGTCTTGAATCTTGGGACAATCAATGAATAAGCATTTCCAATGCTTGCCAGGCTGATACCGGGCCTACCTTATCGTCAAAATCGGCATCATCTCCAACATTTTGCTGTCATCACAATGTTTATGATTTCAGCGGAGCCTTCCTCACTCGCGCAGACCGCGCTTCCAGTCTTGGATCTTGGGACAAGCAATGAATAAGCATTCCCAATGCTTGTCAGGCTAATACCGGGCCTACCTTAGCGTCAAAATTGGCATCATCTCCAGCATCTTGCTGCATCGCAAATTCGCAATGTTTATGAATGCAGCGCAGCGCTACTTTTGATTATCTTGAGCCCACATGTAGATCACAAGTGCGCATGGCTGTTTCCACAGCTTCCATTCAAATGAAGCTCTAGAGTCCAGGTTGCAGGTCAGGAAGGTTATGCATTTGTTTCTAGCCGGCGAGTGTCTGATGACATCCACGCAGTCCGAGTCGTGGGTCGCATTTGGCAGAGGCATGTACATATGATGGGGCAGAAAACATGGGTGAGAGGGGAGAGGGAAACGAAGTGGGTATGGCCTTTTATAGATATGGCGGACCGGAAATTACGCTTTATTTGCGGGTCCAAAAGCAAGCAAAAATAGTACTGGCACCGCGAAGCACCGGGGAATTTGCGGACTTCAAGCATGTACATTGTGCTCACCAGAACGACCCTCAACTGTAATGTTGTCAATGTACCAATGTGCAAATGTCATCTCAGTTGCGGGCAAGCCCGTATTAGACTTAGGGTTTCAGTCATGACATTTTTGAGAGTGAATTCAGAGGAACTCGATTTTCTTTAAATATATACACACAAAAAAACAAAAGCAGACGGTATCACCATGCCCCTTCCATATACTGATCGGGGGAGTCAGCCGCCATCCCCATCTGTTTCATAACTGTGTCCGCCAGAGCCTTGCTTGAAAGGACATATTCGTTGTAGTTTCGCAGTTGCTTGGTAGATGCCACCTTGTCCAAAAATTCGAAGTGGTGAAAGTTGAGCTTCCCATCGAAGTACGACAAACTAGCGGTGTGTCTGTAGGACTTACAAAAGGACTCATGCGCTTTCTTCACTTGACCACGAATTTCAGCCTTCAGAGAAGCGATCGCGTAGTAGACAGGTTCGGCGGGGTATTGCCACTTCATGATCTTTTTGAGTCGACGCGACATGAATGAAAGAATGGCAAGGTTATCGCCCAGCGATTGTTGGTCGTGCCACCCGAGACGCCAGATCAGACGATTTACATCGTAAAAGACAAAGTAGGCAAGATTAGCCATCGGTTGATGGGCGTTACTGGTTCTTTCTAAAATAGCCGCGTTGCCGGCTTCGGCCAGGAAAGCGGGATCCACGGTACGACCCAACTTGAAGTTGGTTTTCATATTCAAGGCGTCATAAAGTATCTTAGCGATGTGGTCACCTTTTCCCACGACAGCGCGATTAACCGCTTGAGACATTTTCGACGAACATTCTTCGATCTCCTCATTCGGACGGTCTCCTTCCAAAAGGTTCGCCGACAAAATGGCCGACGCATAGAATTTTCCTTCGTCATTTTCCTCGTCAAAGGCCCAGGTTAGATATGCTTGAGCCTCCTTTTGCGAATCGATACGTTTGACTGTCCAAAACAGTAGGAGACTCTTCAAACGCCAAATCCGACTGATTGATACTTTGTCACCAGCAAGTTTAGCAGCACTCAATGCCTTCTCATAGTGATCCAGCGCGTGTTCTGCGTTGCCAAGTACTTTGGAATTGTCAAAATAAAAGGACGCGATTGTTTCATGAAGGTGAATGGAGCTGAAAATGTCACCACTGCGCTCTTTAGAAGCGGCCGCTCGAGCGTACTCGGGTGACTCTTTAAATTTCTTCTTTGTCTCGTATCTTGAAAGGTAGAGAGCCCATAATGCCAGAAATCGGCCGAAAATGATCTTTAACGGAAAGTTGTAGCATAAGTTGAGTCCCGTGGTGATGCACCACATTAGCTCGCGGCGACGGTCCAGACGAAGGTTGATCTCCGCCAAAATGAGTAAGGTCAAGCGCACCTTGTGCTGCCTGGCCATCCTTGGGTCACGGGCGATCAAATCAACGAGATCGGAGTCTGATGAATCATACTGGCGAGGAGATGCCGAGAAAAGGTTGGCATGCAATTGTTCAGGGACCGATGAGAGGTACGCCCTCATCTCTGATTGGAAATCGTTGCTCAGCGGCAGTCTGGGCTGATCAGCAATATCGGCTCTCTCGGAGAACGACCCAGCAAGCTCAATCTGACTGGTTTCACGCAAGCTCTTGGCTGACTTTTGATAGATGTCTCGCGCCGCCTCGAGATTTGATCGGTGAACAGGATCCATCTCTTCCGCATCCTTCCTTTTTTTCTCCCACGGAACCCATTCTTTACGCCACGCCTTTTCGTTGCGGCGTGATTTGCGAATTTCAAACTCTAAGCGAGTAGCACCTGTGGGCATGGGGCATCCCAGGCATTTGAGACTTTGTAGAGCATTGATTTCTGCGTTAACAACATCGTCCTTCCACATGTAAGCCTCTGCCAAATGGCGGTGCCAGTCCGAGCGCGTGTCCGCAGTGTAGAACGTTTGATCTCTTTTGATTTCGTTCTCTTGAACCGTCGAAATAAGCCAGCGGTAATGCTTGATACTCTCGGTGACCAGGCGCTTTTCCCAGTAAAAGCCCGCGACTTCTTCCATATATTTGATACGCTTCATCACTTGGCGGTCGTCTGTCTGCATATAATGCTCGAACAGAGAAATAAGAAGCGCTGGGCGCATGTCTTTGTCCTTTGTGATTCGATTTTCGTAATGTAGAGCTATGTTGAGATGAAGCTGCTGTCGTTGAGTCAAAACCATCATGTAATAGATACACTTTCGTACAGCGTCCGACTTGAATTGATAAGTTACTCCCTCTCGTATATCAGGGGATTCGCATCGAGTTAGAAAGCCATATTTGTCGTATTGGTCAATGCTACGGGGCACTTGTTTTTGATCGACCCTGAAGGCCTCGGTAAAGACAGGCATGTCTTTGAAAAATATAGTTACATCTTCAACATGGAATCGCTCGCCTAGGGCCGAAGCAATCTTGAGGAATAGTTGATACGTCCGGTCCAGCCGGTCGTATTGTGCGGTAATGATGGAGCGGTGGCCTTGCCCGGCGAAGATGTGATCGAAATTAAAGTTATCTCCTTGAGTGGTTAGAATGCTGTCTTGATCAATTCTGTATTGGCCCGACTCCTGAAAGGCCATGACGAGAGACTCGATATATAACGGCTTTCCTTCAGTTCGGTTAAAGATCTGCTCAACGATGTCGGGATGGACGCCCTTGATAAGCGCTCCAGGCCAAGCGACAATGATCATGTCGTGCGTGTCAGCCAGCGTGAGCCCTTCCACCGTATGAATATCGAACGAGGTCAAATTGTGTCGCCGCATCTTGTTGTAAACCACAGTATTCTGCTCGTTTTCGTAGGTACTGATTAATCGCGTGAAGATGAGAATTGGCAAGCCGTTCGGAATATAGGTCAGAACGTCATACAAAAGCTCCCAGGATGAAGAATCCATCCATTGACCTTCAGGAAAACCCAGAATGACTCGATTGGAAGCAAGAACAGCCTTGATCAAGCGACACACGACATCACTGAGCTCTTTGATGTGGCTTTTTCCAGAGATCAGGACACCATGATCCATTTGAGGAAGCTCGTATTCTCCCGGGAAGACAAGCCCAAACAAATGCGCGACGCGGGTTTCGTCGTAGCCAACTCGCTGCAAAGCAATTCTAATGCTGTCTTTCAGCGGTCTAAGCTCGATTGGATCTACGGCACTGAGGGGGGTCGCCAACGCTGCCTCTGGACTTTTGATCTCCTTGTCTTCTGCGACAGCTTTCAGTTTGCCTTGGCCTTGGGGCAAATCGGTTGTCGTATCGATTGGACTGGGTCTCATAGTGGTTGATGCAGATGACGCAGAGCGCTGCATTTCGCCTGACTCTGGAGAGGCCATGGAGATTGATTTCCGACCGGAATCCTCCGGAGAACCCATAAAGGATTTACGCGATCGTTGCCTGACCGCACTCCAGAGATCGCGACGTTGTGAAGGCGTAGAAAGCTGTACATCAGTTGAAGCTTCCGCGGCCGGGGCCGGTTTTGCCTGTGTATCTTCCTCCGACGAAGGGTGGTCGATAGGTTCCCGGATTTTGAATGTGAGAGTCAAGTTATCGTTCACGTGAGCATTTGCGATAAAGTTGAACAAATCACGTAAAAGATCACGCCAGGCGTAGAACGGCGTCGACTTTTCGGTTTCCGTCGCACTGGCAGTACTATGAACAAGCAGAAATGAGTTAGAAGTCAAGAATGGACGCTAATGCGGTCGCGACGCGATATAGAACTTACCACATGGCGAGTTTGTAGTTTGCCGCCTCTACCCTGGCATAATCAAGAAGCGTGGACAATCCTTGCCCCCCCTCTGCTTCAAAGACCAGAACCGAGCTGACAACGGCATTGCCAGACGCCTCGAATTGTTTCAATTCACTAATGATTTTGTCCTTTTCAACCAGGCGACCAACGAGCTGGCCTTTTCCAAGGCGTCGGCCGGCACCTCGCTTGCTCAACGTACGCTCAGGTAAAGTTGCTCGAGGACGGAAGATTGCAATAGGATGTGACTTTCCCTTGACCATAGTCTCACCCAACTTGTCAAATACAAAGTCAGTGTCCGCAAGATTGTACGATCGCTCATCGCACAACAGGGATCGCTTGGCTTCTGCGTGGCACATCAGGCGGGCGGCCATATTGATGGAGTCTCCCATCTGCGACAAACAAGGTCAATATTCACGCAGAAGGTATGAACAAGGGTACTACACTTACTACTGCGTACTCTGTACGAATGGAGTTTCCCACGCCTCCAATAGACACTACACCGGTGGTAATCCCCACAGAGAAATCATCAAATAAAGGGAGATATCGGGTACAAATCTCCAAGGCTGCCTTGATGCCGAACGTTGCGTCGTTCTCGTGGGCCTTGGGGGGTAAGCCGAAGAATGCCAAGATCACCGCGCCTTTTTCATCAACATGAAACTGACGGATATCCCCCTCGTAGCGTTTCACGGCACGATCAGCAATGGTCATAGCCTCTTGGGCATCACCGAGTAAAGCCGGAGAGTCCCATCGACGGAGGGATCCAATACGGATGAAAACTGTCGTGATTTGGCGCAATTCCGTCAAGGAAAGGAGATCGTTCAAGCCGGACTCCATACGGAAGATGCGAGACTGACTCACGTCAGCCTGCAGTTTGAACAACGCACTTTCATTGACAAAGTGTCTATAAAGCTCAACATTGGCCGAAGGGGGAACGATATCCCACATAGCAAGATCATCGTTGGACTTGATTAAGGGTGGAGAAACCTTGCGCCGAGCCATTTCCAGGCCTTCCAGAATGATACATTTCTTGTCGTAATTTCCGATTGTGACGGACTGTAATTCCAAGATAACTTGTAAACTACGGAGAGCCTGATGTGACATTGCCAGTTGGCCTACAAACTCAACGTGTGAGCGTTCAACATAAGACAGGAAAAAGCGTTCCAAAAAAAATACCTGGTTTCGCCAAGTCCAGTACCGCTGCAATTTGATTGACACCGTCCCCTGCGATAAAGTGTTCCCATCTATATTGTTCTCCCACATGCACATCGTAAACGTATCCAGAGCCGATACCCAGATGGATCCGCAGTTCTTTCATTCCAACATCAGTCAGGTTGATGGGATAAGGATTGCAATGATGGAGGAGATCCAAACAGCAGTAGGATGCTTTAAGTACAATCTCGCCTCGCGTTTGCTCATTTTCAATGTCATCCTTTCGAGGATCCAGGGGCCAATAAAAAATGACAGCGTCGCCTATATGGCCGAAGCATCGAGAAGAATCGGAGAATTGAGAGCAGCGGCGGCAATCGGAAATTTTCGGAGAATAAAGGAAAGTGAAAATGGTTAGGTACAAAAAAACATCGCTTGCGAAGAACCACAACCGCAGATTTTGACATACCGGCGAATTTTACAATATCACCTCCGTGCGACAGAATGGTTGAAATGATCTAAGAGCGAATTCTCGCGTGAATACCATAATGTGCAATGCCAAGTAAAGGTTTCGATCCGTACCTTGTCCAAATAACCCTTCATTGTGCGACCAAGAATCTCTGCTCCAGAAGGACCAAGCTCGGCCAGTCGTGAGGTGAGTAACGAGTACCCGCTGACATCGGCCATGACAACTGCCGCAAAGGTAAGCTCTGCGCTGGGAACAAGGTGAGGCGTGCTGCGCTCAGCTTCGGCCAAAAAGGTAGTGATGGTGGGTCCAGGCATATTGCTGATAGCTCCAGAGGGCCCAGGGGAGCTGCTCAGAATTTCTTGCATGCCAACACCTGGGACCAGAGAGCCAGTCATTTTTCCGTGAAATTCCAAGCTAGTTGCTGGTCCGGACTTTGCGATACTGCTGGGAGCAACAATTTCCATGGCTGAATATGCAACGATAAATTACTCTGTGCTTTTTGCTTTGAGTAGTCGTTTACTTACCAACTTTATCAGCTACTGTGCCGACTCGCTGTAGGTATCGATCGCACCAATCCCTTGTATGTTTCGAGATGAAATTTGGAATAACATGGTCGATCTGCACTGGTTGGTTGTTCAGCCGCACAAGCGAGTCCCCGATCTTGCTATTGTGGATAGAGAGTAGGTTTTCGGTAGTGAGCATGGCGGAGCGATCTCGTATATCGCCAGATGCAGAGGTGTTTGCAACAGACGCATCATCAGTGGAGAGATTGTTGCGGGGTGAAGTTGGGGCAGAACCCGCAACGGCATTTTGGCTATTTCCTGCAACGGCTTTTCCCTCAGACCCGCTGGACCGATGCCCCCATCGGCGAGATATCTCACCGTGCCGACGGTCCATGTCGAGTACAGCACGAGATAGGTCAGGAGGCGATGAGGTCGAGAAAACTAAGGAAGAGAGAATGAGGCTCTCCAACGGCTGTCCCGGAGATTTCACCCCAGATTGCTTTAGTGAGCAAGTGAGGGTCCATGATACCGTATTTTTCCGTGGGTCTTTGCGAGATGTGAGGATTGAACCGAAGTTTTGATTATGTATTCCATGAGGGTTTTGTTTACGGGGTATGTAATTACAAACAAATATCAAACAGACCGTTGGAGAACTTGCAAGAGGAAAGAATAGCAGGATAAACTTCCCATACTTGAGTGCTAGCTAGCTACAGCAAGTGAGAGACGATGCTATTCTAGTTGCATTTTTGACGAGCTCACGCGTCAAAGACTGAATCTGTTATGACAGCCAGAGGCGCAATCGAGTTCATAGCCTATATGATTGCTTCAGTCCAGGGATTTGCATTTAATTGTGAGGCGGAAGCATAAAAAGCTGCTTCTTGGTGAAGCCTGTACAAATAGAAACGTGTCATGGAAATTCTTGAAAGTTGTGTAACGTCCCTGGCTTCGTATTTATTTCAAGTTTTCAATAGGGAGGTTAAACGATGGTACGATCAATTCGACCAGGGGGTAAGTAATTTCCTGGTAATTTTCTGGGGATAATAAAACGATGCGGCCCATTCCAGATCCAAGTTTGTGGTCCCATCACAACATTTGAGTTTGACACACTCTATATTATTAGCATTCTGCATTCCCTAATATCGAAATAAACATGGACAGCCTGAGAGCAGAGTTAGACTCAATTTTTTCAAAAATGTAGCTGCCACAATTCTCGGGGTAATAACCAAATACATGCATGCTCCTCCAAAAGTTTGATCGGTTTTAGAACGGGATAAAAAAAGCGCAGTATTTCCATAATTTTCTTAGAGCAAGCTGTGTGTATTGGAACTTGGTCGAATAGGTGTCCGATCCCGTCTTCCAACTAAATGATCACACTTTCGAAGAATCGGGGATGTGTATTTGCCGGTTATCACGCTCATCATTTTTGCATTTACACATGTAGGCATAACTGATAGCTGTCTTTTTTTTTAATCGAGGACGATGGAAAAGAATAGTAGGACAAAATAGAGTAACTGATGGAGAGCTTTGAACTGGCTTTATTTGAAGCGCTCATTGGTCCATCAATGAAACCCCTCTGATTTCTCGAAATCAAGTTCGCTTGTAGTGTCTGCCAGGTACCTCTCGATTTCCGCGAGTTTGCATGAAACTGCGCCTTTCCCACGCCTATGGCCTCCAACTTCGGCTCTTACGTGAGGGCAAATATTTTGTTCTGAACGAATTAAAAGCCCATGTAGTATCATTTACTGTTATGGGTAGAATGAGTGGGGTGGCAAATATGAAGACTGCAACAAAAAAAAGATAAACCGACATCTATTGGAATCGGTAAAATATAGAACAAATGCAATGAAATTCGTGTCCTCAATGCGGAATAAGTAAAACAATGTGAGTGATCCCTATCTACAAAACAAAAAAGGTGTCCGCGTATTCGCAAAAAGATAAAACAAAAGGTGAACGCAACACACAACATCCATCAAATGCGGGTGTGTGAGATTTCTCTACCGCATCTCAGCGGTAAGAATAGCTGGCTCCTCCAAAAATCGTTTCCATAGCTGTACAAAGCGAGCCATGGTAGCGCCGTCAACGACGCGATGATCGGCGTTGAAGCTGACATGTAAGACCTCTTTTGGAACAATGATTTCCTTCTTTTCGCCCGTGACGGGGTCAAAAACAGTCTCGTAACGGGGAAGACGTTGCACGCGTCCGACGGCGGCAATGCAAACCTGGTTCGTGACAAGTACTGGATGGAGAACTGTGCCGCCAATGTTGCCAATGTTGGAAAGGGTAATAGTGCCGTCCTTGAGATCCGCTGGGGTGAGGGCGTTTCGTTGACCGGCCTCCTTCAACCGTTCAAGGTCGGCGGCAATGTCAATGATGGACTTTTGCTCGACATTTTTGACATTTGGAACAATGAGTCTATTGACCGAACGTTAAAATGGGCGAGCAAGAATGGCTCGAGAAGAACTTACCCATTTGGTGTGTCCATGGCGATGCTAATGTTGTGAGCCGAGCGATACTTTAATTGAGCACTAGCCGCATCCTCTCCAACCAAAGCGGCATTCAACACCGGGAACTCGTGGAGTGCCATTGACATGGCCTTCATGAAAATAGGCATGTAGGAAATCTTTTTGAACGGGTATTTATGAGAGTTGGGAGAATTTTTGAGACTGCGATTGATGGAGCCACGGAATGAAGAGGCAGAGTTGAGAATGATTTCGTCAGAGTAGCCAAAGTGAGGTATTTGAAGGGACTTGGTCATGGCTTTGTACATGGCTTTCTGGATGGGACCCAGAGGAACTGTCTTGTCCTCACCACGAACGATGGCGGGGGGAGTGTATGTGCTCCCTGGTGCGGATGCGGTCGCTTTGGGGGCTAAACAAGCATGGTCAAACATAATTGAGCAACGGAGCAATACCATGCCACTTCTTACCTTCCTTGCCCGCAGCAGCAGGACGTGCCGGGGTCGGAGCTGCCGATGTGGCCGTTCCGCTCACGAAAGCGAGAACGTCGCCCTTCAAAACACGACCGCCTGGACCCGTACCACTGATACGAACCAAATCAATCTTGTGTTCTCGTGCGATCCGTCGGACTGCTGGGGTTGCCAAAATATAGGCATCCTCCTGTCCACTTAAGCCCAGTTTGGACTCTTCTTTGGCCGCAACAGCCGCGGGCAATACTGCTTCCGAAGGGCGAGCTGCCATTTCCGGTTCAGCAGCAGCAGGTGACGCGTCGTCCGGGAACTCGTTCGTTTCGATGTCCACCAGAGGGGCACCTACGTATGCAACGTCTCCGGCTTTGCAGTACAGCTTCTTGATGATTCCATCATAACGAGATGTGATTTCGACGGCAGCCTTGTCCGACTGGACCTCACAAATCTTGGAAAACTGTTCAACAGTTTCACCCTCCTTGACAAACCTTCAGCAACAAAGCACCAATCAGAAACCGCCAGAAATTGCTAAAGTATTCAAAGGTATGTACTCACCATTGGATCAGTTCACATTCAGTGATACCTTCTCCAATATCGGCCAACAAGAAAGGGACCACTTTCTGCACTGGAGGCTGAATGTGGAATAGACGTCGGTCTCCTGGTTTGACGGATGCAGATGAAATCTTTGTTGGTCGCGTCTGACGCTGCGACTTCTGTATCAAAGAAACACATGGAAGTCAGACTTTGCGATCTATACATTTCCTGATACCACCCCTTTATCGCCATCAGAAGCGCCCTCTCGGAACACTCGATTCCAAAGTAAACAATGACTTTTGCAACACCCATATCCCGGTCTAAACATATACCAAATACATTGCACCAGTACCCGATTCCCTGCTGACCCATCAGGTCCCATATCACTACGCAACGTAAATTTTCATGGTCGGGCTCAGATTGACCGCGTATCGTCATCCGCAAGGTGCAGGTATTGAGATGGACAATCCCGATCTGCGTTTGGCAAGGAAACTGTCATGAACCAAACAACTAACCTGTGCTGCTGGTGCCGCAAGAGAAACTGTTGACAACCCACATCTGGCTGTAACCTGTCATTGGGAATTGAAGTAGGAGTGAGCAATCGTGATCGAATGAGTTCGCGACACCAGGTCAACCTACCGCAGAACTTGCAGCCAAACGGCTCAGGACGCCGCCCTTCAGATACCGCACACGAGACAACATGATTCTCTTTTGGTGAACGGGATTGGGATGGGATTGTTGGAGAATGTGGCGAGCGGGCAGGCCCGGAAGACTTCGAAATCCCAAATTTGCCAAAAACATTGTGCGACAAGTGTGCGACCACCTCGGCGGCTCATGTGACCAAAGTTGTAACTTGTGCTTCGGCCGAGGAAACTCCCGGAAAAACTTACCGGTACGATCTCATCCACTTCCTTCACATCTCTCATGATCTCTGGCCTATCACAGCTCTATATACCCACCGCACCATCAAAGTACCCACTATCCTTATGCTATTATGCTCGAGTCGCATGGGTATCAACGGCCCCTCACGGAAATCATAAGAAAACGAACTAGATTGTCGTCCTTCCATACATGATACTTTCAAACAGATGCATATTTCCAACACATGCAGAGCTTTCATTGATCTACACATCATGGTACTCCCCTTGCTCGTTCACTACCGCGCCATTGACCGCGTATTGCACTTTGAATCGCAATCGAAGTTGCTCCTGGGTGTCATCAAATGGGTTAGGCTGATGGCAACAACGCGGTGCATGTCTTCATACATACCTTTTGGGGATTCAAAATCTGCATTCCTTGCAAAACTTGACTCTGATTGAGTGGCGCAATGACCGTACCCGATGCAGGTTCCATGTTCAAAGTCATTGACTGTGGAATAAGAAGAGCTGAGTGAGACCATGTCCCCAACAGGTCACAGCAGCCGCACGTACCTTTGGAACTGCCACTTGAAACATCAAGTTCGTAAACGGAACGGGCGTCACGTTTATAAAAGTGGCTTTGGCTGAATACGCGTTGCCCTTCCATGCCACTTGATACTTGATTTGAAGGCCATTTTTGTCATAAATCATTGCTGTCACCACCATGGTAATTAGTGGCCTGCAACTTTTGCGTTTGGAATCCTTCGAAACTCACTCTCTTTGGCCTGCTGTTGCTGACCCAGCCCTGCCCCACCAACAGGGGGTGTACCTGGAGGAGGGGTAGCAGGTTGCACTGATCCTAATCGAAGATTTAAGGGATAAGCCAAGCGTTTTTAGATCAAGCGGCCCACGCGGTCACGGTCAGAAAGACTTTCTAACCTTGCGCAATCCCGGCGAGCTTACCGAACAGATCAACTCCACCAAAGGGATCGGGCTTTTGCGTTGAAGATGGAGTGGAGACAGCCGGTCCCGAGTTCCAATCTGTTCATAAAGTATAAGATTCACGTGAACCACGGATTTAATGGTGAGTCAATACATACTTGTTGAGGACTGCATGGGCCGGGATTGTGGAGTATTCATACCTTGGGGAGTGTTTGCTGAAAGAAGCAGAAAGTTAGTCCCATAATGTAAAGCAGTAATTCAAATTTAAAAGCCCACCTGGCGAGGCTCCCCCGTTGGCTAAAAATTGGTTAACACCCGCAGGCGCGGGAGACTGGGTCCTCAAAATTTGCTGGGGCAGAGACTGAGAAAGTCCTGCGTGCTGGAATCCGCCCATTGTTGGCGTGGAACGACCTGAATTTTGCGCCATGGTATGACCTATTGGCGAAGATTGTGGAGCATCAATCAGAGGCGCGCCGAAGCCCGATATGGTGTTGTTGGCGGACTGGTTATTGGAGGGTGTCTGTAAGCACCAACAGTTAGGTCGTCACGCAATGGTGAAATGGGAAAGCTTGTACATACACTTGTAAAGTTGAGACTACCAAGGTCGTCAAGCAAACCTGAAATGATTTTGTCCATCAGAAATTGAAACATGTACTAGCAAACAGGTAAACGTACTTCCTCCGTAGCTGCTGCTAGTCTGCCCAGCAGCCTGTTGAGAATGTCCCTGTGATTGCGGTGCGCTCATGTAGGCCGAGGGACTTGTCGCAGACGTAGTTGCTGCAGGCGAAGTGCCAAAGTCATCAAAGTCGATCAGACTGATAGCACCAGGCTGTGCCTGATTCTGATTTGCCTGGGAAATCGCTGAGGAAATGTTGCTAGGTGACATTTAGCAAAGCACTTTTTTGCATTGAACAATATGCTCTGCTAGGTACCTCTTCTCAACAGCACCCTGTACTGGTTTCCCGGCTTTAAAGTCGTGATGCTTGGTCAAGACCGTATTTATCAAATCATTCAGTTCCAATAGGCGTCCTAGATTGCCGCCACCAAATGCTTTAGCAGTTGCCGGTAGGGTCAGCGACAGCTGCACAGAATCTTACCGGTGCGTTCGTCCTCCTCGCCCTCGGAAAGCAGCTTTTGGATTCGGGACTGGGCTGACTTTGCGCTGCTCACCAACTCCTATACGAGCAAACAAATGGTTAATTAGACTGACGCACTTGCCCATCCCATTGAAGAGTATCCTTACATCTACAGTCGAATCTGGTCGATAGCGCTCGTCCGGAGACTTTTGGATCAAAATGTCGTTCAACAAAATCGTTCGCTGTTCAATACGATTTATTTCCTCTTCAACTTGTTTCTTATAGTTTGGTATACGCTCCGTGTCCTATATATTTCAATGCTTAGAAATAGGTTCGTTTGATCAACAAATTGCTACGTACGTAACCCGACATGATTTTCATAAGGTCATTTGCCTGTTCGAGTGCGGCCGGAGTTCCCATTCGTAGTAACTCTTGCAATTTCTGGCAATTTTGCTTATTCAGAATGGCGCTGCTGCTGGCCGTGCGACTGTTCACTTACTGCTCCTTGGGCAACCTTGTCTTCATTCTCTAACTCTTCTTCGGTTTTGAAAGACTAACATATGATGAGCACTTGGGGCTGGCGTATGGCTCGAATAGTATAAAAGTCAACCTACCTCCGTGGGGTTCAATCCGGCACCCGCATCTCTTGCCATTTGCGGGAATCGGTACCCTGTTCACAAATAAGGTTATCATTTGCAAAGACTGATCTATTCCAGCCAAGGACATACCTTTATACGATAACAGCCGGTACATATCATTGATGTGCTTGAAATCGTCCTTGTATCGCGATGTGACACATAATGTCGCGTTCCAGACCTGAATCAATTCTAAAATACGGTGATGAACCAGATTGACGTTCTATTGGACATGATTGATTAAGTTGGGAGATCCGACGCTGATACGCAATGCAGGCGACTCTTACGCCTGGACGCTCTGGGAATCGCCGGACAAGTTCATTCAGAAACTCTTTCGTGGATATTATCAGATGAAACGGGTAACCACAATTTTTGACACAATAGTCCAAAAGCTGGGGAGCGACGCGTCAGTCTACTTCAAAGTAACAGTTTATCGGCGCTTACAGTCAAAGCATGCATTGCAGATTGTTGGCTTCTGCTATTGATGTTGGCCACGATAGTGAACGCGCATTCGCGGGGCCTGCGAGACCCAGTGTAATCAGCACCTCATTGCCCAATTTCCGAACACAGAATCAGAAAAACTTACAAGCTCCGTCCTTTCCGATTGATCATGTCACAGATCTCGAGCATCAAAGCGACATTTGGCTCGGGGTATTCTGAATCGCATATCTGGTCTAGCGGAACCGTAAAACAAACAGTGTCTGAGTAAACAGTTCGATCATAACTTTTTAATCGCGACGCACAGATGTAAAGTGCATCTAATTCTACGTACCCACAAGCTGCTCCATGGTCATGAACGAAGTCATTTTTGCTCTGCTTTCTTTCGGGGCTACTGGTCAAGGAAAGCTGTTGGTGGTGATTGGCAGAGCTGGTGGGAACACTCGCGCGAGAAGCGGGGAATAAAAGTCCAAATATGCCCTCCTTGCCGCTGGAACTCTTCTAGCGATCAAGTAGTTTTCCCTCTAGCCTTGTCTGTCCTTCGTGTCAAAGATGGGTGTCCAGTTTTGCCAATGGTGTTTGAAACTATTTTGGAGCGGAACGTTTAGCTTTGTGTAACGTTCCAAGCCGCGTGAGTTGGTCACCACAATTGAACGTTGGCGAATTCAACGAACAAGCCAGAAACTTGAACAAAAATGACAGCAACAACTGCAGTAAATAACGACGATATATCGTCCTTACGGGCTCTGGTATCGGATGTGCTTGAGAAGCAGGGTGTTTTGGGAAAGATAAAGGTCGCAGGCATACGCATCTTGGGATCTTGAGAACAGTTCTTTACTTTGAAGTTTTTAGGCGCAATTACGGTCCTCCGTGTTTTCTGTACTAGAAGAGACGAATGCGAAAAAAGGAAATGCAAGACCTGCAAATCCCAAGCTGGATGCTTTGCGATCTTCTCCACAGGGTATGTGTTGCCTGGGCCGCGAAGGGCATCAGAAGTACTCATACTTGAGCAGGTCGCGCAGCCCTGCACATGGTACGCGATTTCCTACAAAAGATGGATTTGACCTATACCTTGGCAGTTTTTGAACCCGAGGCAAATATGGTAAGCACAATGCCTTTGGAATGAAACACGCATCATGTCTCAACAAGCAGCGTAACAGTCCGACCCTCTCGACCAAAATGAAATGAAAGCCTTTGTACCGAGCAAGTCAAATGGAAACGGTGACGAAACCAGCCCATATCTGATGCAACTGTTGAACCAGAAACAAAGCAGTAGCACTCAACAGGTATACAGAACTTGCATTTCTCGTACACCACCTTGAAGCTCACAGCCCACGCGAAAGCCCATGACATCCAATGTTCATGGTATGACATGTTTAAAAGCAAATGGATATCGGAAAATCGCTTAACTTGAGAGCAACAGCAGCAGCCCCAAAACCAGCAGGAACCTTCATCACCAGTCCTTCCCCGATTGAAAAGCCATTTGGTTTGCCGAACCCAGCAGGTCTCCCACCCGTCACCCGCGTGCCGCCCCCGACGACCGCCCTACCCACCCCGCCTCCCCCATTACCTTTACTGAAAGTAGAGAAGATAGCAGGTAACTTTTTCCTCTCCGTGACATTTGCCCACCCGATATATTGACATCCCCGTAGATTCTACTTTTTTGAAATCCCCAACCGATTTTAGAGACGATCAAGAGAGAAGCTTATCCCCCCGGTCCCCGTTATCACCAGGACGAAGGAAGAGCAATCCAGACGATGATGAATTTTTGGGCTCGCGCGATTTGAAAAATCATCGGTCACTTTCAGGGAGTCTAAATCAAATGGCTGAAAAGTGAGAGTTCGCTTACCCACCGACCAGCGTGAATGATTCTGACCTATTGATCGCCAGAATGGAGGAAGACATACCTGAGGACTTCGAGTCTGACTTTGAGGCTGAGGATGATGGGGAAGATCTATCGTCAATGAGTGAAAGACCGGTAGGGTTTCGAATCACATGCGGAGGGGCATCCGTCTAATCGTATCTTAGAAGTCTCATCAAAATCAGTCCGAAATGGACCTGATAACAAGCGATCATACAGTTAGTCCGCCTCGCAGTACCAAAGGGTCTATTTACGATCACGAGGAAGATGTCGAGTCGGCGTAAAACGTATATTTTGACAACATTGGAATAGCTTATCTGAGGGTCAGCATTGGAAGAGAAAGTGCAATATCACTAACAACATGAATCAGGCTAAAATTCCCTTGAACTCGTTTACGCTTTTTTGCGTATACTCCTGCAACCGCGCGTTCACTGCAGCAAGCTCGTCGCGGATACCCTTGTCCTGTGGGGCAAGTGCCACGGCCTGTTTAAGATCTTTCTGGGCGAGGTCAAGATTGTTCAGCTGTGCAAATTATTAGCCGATAGGACCAAGCGTGGGAAAGAGGGTTGGGCAGGCACCAACTTACCTTAAAGTTGGACTGGCCGCGGCGAAAATAGGCTTTCGCATTTTTTGGGTCGAGGCCGATGACCTTGTCACACGTTGTGATGGCTTTTTGGTACTTGCTTTGTTTGATGTAACATGCTATACACATCAATCATTAAACATCAACAAAAAAACCTAAGATTGTTCGACGCCTACCCGCCATATTGCTGTAACATGACTTCAGAGTCTGGTGTGTTTACTCCATGAGATTCCAATCACAACACGTAGAGTACACATAAAAATCATACCTCTCCAATTTCCTTTTTCAACACATCACCCACATCGTCAGGATTTTCCGATGCACCACCCATGGCAAGCGCAGACTGCATGCTGGTGTTGTCAAGACCGGAGAGGTATAATACTGCCTGCGTGACCCACAAGAGACTGTTGGGAACAATGTTGAAGCTATATGCAAATGGAACGCCGGACCTGGTGATAGTGCCGCAAAGCTATAGGAAGGATATTACTGGCTGTCCTGGTAATGACCTTGTGCCAAAATCTTGTATATAATATAGCGTACCATTGGTGATCTCCCCGATTTTGAACTGTTCATTTCCCTTGTCCTTCTCCTGCTTCCCTGTTTCCAACTTCTCCTTTACGAGCTCACTCGAAATATTGCCCATGGTTGAGACGTGGGTTGCTGGTTAAAAGCTTCGTTCGGAGTGTTGATTTGCTTGACGATTGCACGATTGCATGCACTGACGGCTGGAGTCTGGCGAGTTTGTTGAACTTTGTTCAAGCTGTTGTTCAAGTCCGTTAGTCATGTGGCTATGTATTCCATTATTTTCGGAAGGCGATCTCAAATCCGCGGAAATCCTTCGACTGAGACAAGACGATTCTGAAGACGATTGATAATAACTCTGCAAGAATGTCTACGCCAAACGCTCCCTCCAACCCCACCCAAAACGCATCTCAGCTCCCCAAACCCCCACAATTGACCGCCCTCGAAGAAGACGACGAGTTTGAGGATTTTCCCACTGAAGGTTCGTGCCGAAAGACCCAAGTGTATCCCTTGTTGACTGACTCTCCCTATTGACAGACTGGACGGAAGCGGACGAGGACCATGAAGACTCGACGCTATGGGAGGACAACTGGGATGATGTGGAAGTTGACGATGAGTTTACGCGGCAGTTGCGGTTAGTCTTTTTGTTAAAATTGTGTGTGCGGGTTGGTTTTTTACTAAAATCATTTCTTTTTGGATATTGGACAGAGCTGAATTGACGAAACCTACGGAGATGGAAGGGCAGGAACAGCAGCCTCAGCAGTGATCCATTCACTTTTTTAGTCAAGACCGGAAAGAAAGACAGGCTGGGAGATTAATCCGGTCAATTCCTGAAAATGGATTTCAGAGAGCATCAGTGTGCCCTCACGCAGTCAGGGTTCAACCCACAGATGTCCGCCGTATAAGCTTCTGGCATTGTTTCTTACCTGGGCAGTAATTGAGTGCCGTCTGTTTTCGGGTAAACACCCCCTGCAACAAGTCACAAGCTATACCGATCTCTGCAGCAGCTCCAAATGGCCCAGATTCAGATTCGTAACTCGACATGTATGTAATTAAAATATAGCAGTTATCAACAACAGATTGGTTATACAGAAGAAGAACTACTACAAGAGCAGAAGATATAAAAAAAAACAGAAACGGAGGGAAATCTAGTAGCCGGGCGATCGGGGTGAAGAAGGTGACCGCGGCGGCATCGCATATCTATCACCATGACCCCGACTGGCCTGCCGCGTGGGTGCATGGAGTTGCGTGGGGACGGGTGGGGGCGGAGGATAATATCCTTGCTGTTGACCTCCTCGGGACATGGGCGAGGATGGGGACCGCGCGAGACCCGGTTGCTGAGGGGGGTATGGTGGAGGGTATTGGGAGCCCGGCATCGTGTTGGACCGTGTCAAATGACTCGAGGCAACAGGTGCGTAATGAGGTTGAGATGAATGAGGTTGTTGTTGATCAGCCCATGGGTTGCCTCCAGATGAGTAGGGAGGGGCATCGTAGGTGGGGAATTGAGGGGACCGGGGGTGGGACGTGGATGACCCTGCCGACGAAGTAAAGCTGGTATTTATTCCGCCCTGGGGATGCTGACCGTGTTGTTGCTGATGCGGAAAGTAGGACTGTGGTTGGGTTGGCGGCTGGGGATGCGCGAGCGTATCAGCGTACATGTGGTATACGTCCGCCGAGCTGTCGAACGGCGGGGGCGGATACATGCCGCCGGGGCTGTTGATGACCGTTGGCGACCTCATCAATCCCGGAGACGGGAACGGCGAGCCAGCGCCCTGTCGATACATTTGCCGATCCTGCTCCAATTTGGCGTATCCACCCGGACCCATGTTTTCCAATACTTGCAATTGCACTGGGGGTTTGGCGGTAGATTTGCTTCTGGTCAGGGTGGCCACAACGCGTTGCGCAAACGGTTGATCGTCGTCTTCCTTTTCTCGCTTGATGACCTTGTGGTAGATCAATGTTCCCACTGCGCACAGCAAAACCAGACCAAAAATGACTCCGAGCCCAATGAGGGCAGATTTCAGGATTTTGGGCATGCCCCCAGATGACAACGATTCTTCTTTATTCGCCGCATCGCCTTTGGGCGCATTGGGTTTTGATGTTGACGGACTAGTGGGCGTTGCAGCTGGGACAGAGGGTGTTCGCAATGTGCGAGACGTCGACGGAGTCGGTTGCTGCACCACTACTGGCGTCGGAGTGATGGTAGGTGGTAAAGGGGTCGCAGCCACAGGTGGTGGGGCCACAACCGTTGGAACTGGAGCAGGAGCAGGAGCCGATGGCAGAGGAGTTGGTCTCGGAACAACGACTCTGGACACTGTCGTCGGTGCGGGTGCGGGAACGACTGGAGTATTGACGGGGGTTTCAGCTGGAGGAGCGGGTTGTTGAGGCAGCCGTGGATCAGGAAATTGCGCATTCGACAAGGGCAGCATCAACGACAGAAGGGCGACAGTCATCGCTACCCGCTTCATTGTTACGAGCTTTTTAGACGGCATCCTGAGAGACGACTTTCTATACAGCAGACGGCGGCGTCCAGATTGACCAGCAATGTGTTGCCTTGACGGGGGATTGAGGAAACTTGAGAAGGTAGCAGTTCTTGAAACTTGGTTGTGAGACTTGCGAAAGTGTTGAAGAATCAGAATCAGATGATGATGATGATGATGGTGTGAGAGAAACCGTTCTAGTATCTATATAATGCTCTCTAAAATCTATATGTCCCCGCAAAACACCCTAAATATGAGGAAAATCAAAACTTGCTGCGGCTTGCCTGCGAAAGAAACGCTCGCTTCCGCCAGTCTTATTGCGCTGGCCCTTTTTGTGCGCCAACAAAAAAAGGAAGGCAAGGCACACAAGGGCGGAAGCGAGCGGCTCAACGCGACGTCGCGCTTTACCGTTTTCAAACGCAAGAGCCATGGCACATCTTTCGATTTTTCATCTCTCTCTCTCTCTGATGAGACTCTGAATTAACAGATTTATTTTAAGCTGATAAGATGGCATAGTGTTCCATAATTCTACAAAAGTCTAGACTGTTTGAAAACGACGCTGGTTGCGCTGTGCTGAGGGTTTTACCGAAGTGTTGTTGGCCAAAATGGGGCCCATTTTCCTAGATAGGGCCTTTTAGTTTCTTCTCCATCCTATTGAGCCTGTTTCCCCTTTTGACCCATTTCCCCCCTAGTAGTAATACGAAGATGGACAGAATAATGGCAGCCCCTTCGTGTGCATTATAGAGAGATGAGCACAATCATATTGATATCTGGCTGCCTGTTCGATTCAAGCGGTACCTAATGCATTCCAGGAGTGTAATGGAAAGACCGTAAGTTAAGGTAAGCCATAGATGGAAAGAAACACTACGTTAGCTAGCAGCCTGTTATATCAGATCGTCCGCCAGGCGTGCAAGGTAGAGTTTAAAGATTATATTTACACAGAGGTGGACAGCTAAAATAACACCATCCGGCATCCTTTTAGATTCATAAGGTAGCTAATGCTCGCCAGGTGTGCAATTGAGAGTTCAGTGGTTTTCGTAGCTTGTTGGATTTCAAAGGGCGGCGAGGGGAACCAAATGCATGTTACTTGAACATAACTCTCTCATATGAATCTGAATCAAGCTACATGTTTGGTTTTGAAAGTCCGTTCCTACGTATATCATATCACATTTTCTACGAGTTTTTTGGTTGTTGAGTACACTTCGTCCTGTACTTGGCCGCCCGACCCGTACTGCCCGTCCCCCTACTTGCAGGTCGTACTCGTTGTTACTGCGAGTTCATTTCCTGAATCGTTCCCTCTTGCCGGAAACCTTAAAACCCTCAGCACTGTTGCTTGCGCGCAGCGCACGCCCAGGGGAATGGTTGGCCGTTTTGACAATCAGTCAATCATGGGCATTGATCGTCGTCATCGACTGGGTGGGTGGGTGCCTTGTCAAACGTAAATTTTATGGCGGGGTACTGACTCTTGCGCCGGATATCTGGCGCATAAACCGAACGCCGGCACCAAGGAGCCTGGCACTCGATATGATCAAGTGCGGTGGATATCCTCCAATCCAAAACAAGAAAGTCTGAACCCATAATGATTCTCAAACGTTTGGTGCGTGACCACCCAAATTGCACCACACACGGAGGCTGAAGTTACCGCCCAGCGCACGGGTCCCATTTCTGTCATTATGCACTGCACAGCCACCTCCACCCGCGGATTCTTTCCCCAGGGATTCTTCTTGGGCGGAAGAGAACTAATAAAAACCCCTCGAACAAGCGTCCCGATATTACTCATTTCGTTCCAAACGTATCCAAGCTGAGGTATATAGAAAAAAAGACAGGGTATACTAACGAAACTAGCCTATTCTACGGCATTTTCGATTGAAGAAGAGTAACGAGGATGTGTATATTGCACGGTAGGGGCCTTGGGCTCGGACGGAATCGCTTCAAAATTGGATATCTTATACTTACTATAGTTCTTGGGGAGTTGACACAAGCAGCACTCATTTGGTGGGGCGGTTCTGGCGGTTGATACATATCAGATCTGCTTTCAAGTAAGTAAGATGAAGAAGTCGCAAGTTGACATGCGTTACTTACCACAGCTCCTCAGTAATTTCTTCATCTTCTTCGTCTCTTACGAAGTCATCTTCTTTTAGTGGGGTGGCCATATTGTACATCCACCAGATGAATTTGTTCTCGGTAATTAGTCTCCTGAGATGAGGGCAAATAGTTTGATCAAGAATGGGACATGAGCAAATAGAAGATGGCGGCTTTTCAAGTTTCGATGTCTTGATGTAAAACTTGGTGTTTTGCTGAGCGACGTCGACTGGATTCAAGGCTTGGTTGGTAATATCCCGTAGAGGGGGCCGCGGTCGCGTCGTTTCAACGGCAGCAAACTGGTCAATACGTGTAGTAAACCTTGTAGTATGGGCTCGTTATACCAACAAGTTACTGTTGTGTTTGTTTATGAATGTGTGTGTGTAGAATTCGACGTAGAGAGTTCTCCTCTCTCCGTCCGGTGTCCTTTCTTCCTTTATTATGCTCTCCCGGAGTAGCAGACACTCATTGGCCTTGCCATAATGGGTGTGGCAACTACTATGAGAGCAGCGGGGATTCGTGCGGCTCGCCGGAGGCTTAGCTACGCGATCCTCACGTGCTATGGACGGAGCCTACCGCACTCATCTCTATGGCAACTAAGGACATCTACTGCTTACGCTAAACAGTTCACACTAATTCTATTACAATACGCGTGTGGACATTCAAAGCAACCTTTTTGTCCCCCCACAAAGTCAGTGGTAGCAAACGCTCTGAGAATGTCACGATTGTTTCAGGGCCGATATTTGCAGCGGTGAATTGGGAAATTTTGGTGGCTTTCTTCCGCTTCTTTTTTGGCGGTTCAGCGGTCGTTGCGATGGAAGTGGTTGCTGATGGCGGTGCAACTTTGTATCGTACCTGATACCCACGAACTTTAGTACCAGTTGCAGAATGGGTAAACATCATTTCTCCTTGGATGATGATGTTTGGCGAGTTGGCAATGAGTTTGCGGAACATAGTCGTGAGGGCGGCAGTCATCACGTTGAGATGGGCATTGTAGAATTGCGTACGTTTGGTTTGTACGGGCTGCCGTGGCTGAAGCTTGAAGCTGTTCATATATTTAGTCCATGGCAGCCTCTTTCTCCTATCTAGTGCTTTTTGTTTCGCGACTTGGGCCAGGAATGATCTCGCACTCAGGTTCTTATTGGATGACAAGTAGAGGGTAGTCATAACAGCACGGCCGTGAGAATCAAAGGGACGAATGCATGCACGAAGCAGGGAGTGAAATACTTCCAAGTCCTCCGAACTTGCCAAAGGGAGTTGACTATAAAGCGCAGCAATAATTTCGGGGTCTCCTCCAGCCTCCATTTCCTGAATAGCAGAAAGTATGTGGAGAACAATCGTGACATAGTTCTTTTTGCGGTAGCGAATGAACAACGGCAAAAGTCTGTGCAACACCTCCTTGTAAAGCATAACATCTCCGCTGGCCATAGCCGTTGCCGCATCCAGAACAAGTGGCAGTTCTTCATCAAAAAGGCGGACTAGAGACTCCACTATAACACGTTGAAACTCAGGTAGATCCGTTTGCTGCTTCACCCAATCCAACACTTGGACTCGGCACTTTTTCCAGGACAGGAACATCATAGTCAGCAGCATCATGCGCCTTACAGGTCGCAGCTTTACTAGAGTAACCGCGAAATCGGGGAATGCGGCGCTCCAAATGGGCATGAAGACATTGAAGTTCCATTGCAGCAAAGCTGAAATACAGTAAGTATATTGCCTTGCCGTGAAACGTAAATGATACAGAGCTTACCCTGCTGCGCGTTCAGTGCTATATGCATGGCATCAGGCCATGGACAGAGAACAACTCTCAGATACAGATGATCCGTAGGTAATGGGGTTCGACTATGCGCCCAGAGCATCTTCATCACGTTACGCCAAACATAAAAGTCGCCAGTTATCCAGATAGCACCATCCTTGTAGTGTTCAATAAATTTTTTGACGGAAACCATTAAAGAGCGCAAATCCTCCGCTGACTTCATGCGATTGGGCATCGCGTCGAAAACGTGGAACTGCTTTAGTTCAGCAGCACTAGTGGACATGTCAAAACAGTACGGCTGGCGAAAGTTGTTTGATTGGTCCTTGGTAATCAACTTTTCACCGTAAGTTTCCTTAACAATCACATCGGTAACTGCTTGGCTCAGGAACGGCGCACCGACAAAGGTCTTTTTGTCCTTATCAGTCTTCAGGGAGCTAAAGTCGATGTGGGGCTTGTCCAGAAGTGGCAAGGGTAAAGCCCGCCGTACGAATCCATTCTCTTCATCCTTGGACGAATCCCCTTTGGGAAAGAACTTGACAGCCAAATTAGCTTGCGTATGGACAGTGCTAAACTTCCCGGAGTTGGCTGAGCCGGGAGTTCCATGAACCGAAACCCTATTAAAGTCGTCCATCTTCACGACTGGCACTTCCGTTCCGCTGGCCATCCGCTCAGTCAACTCTTTGTACGCCCTTTCATTGGCGGCCTTCATTTTCTGCTCCGCAATGTCGAGGCTATAGCTCAAGTTGAATGACGAAAGAACCTTCCTACTAGAGTCAGATATTCCCAGAGTCGTAGACAACACCACATCCTTCACGAAATTGATGTGCGGATGAAGGAATGCCGCCTTCTGTACAGCAATGGAAGCAATGATACGTCTTCTTCTCTCGGACTCTGTTTGTTTCCATGTGGTGGCTATCAAAAGGAAATTAGCTATCTAATATATCCAAATCAAAATAGATCTACATACCTGACAAACCGAGGTCAACAGCGGTTTTGGTGGCGAGCTGTTCACAGCTGTCTAAGTGCTCAATGAAGGCGTCGAGGTCGGATGTGAAGGGCATCTTAAGTTTGCACTTTTTGTCCAGTAGTTGTAATACTCCCGCCCTAAACTTGAGAGTATCCTTCAAAACCGGCTGAACGGTCTCTTCAACATCAACTTCAATGGTGCCAAAAAGCAGCTTGCGTGCAGGCGTAGGCGATGTCACAGTGCGCAGCATTCTTGTCAAGAATGCTGCGCACTGTGACAAACCGAGTGGCTAAAGGAAAACTCGCCCCCGACTACGATACTCTGGAATGCAACTGTCTCTTCGCTAGACAGTACTTACTTCCCTGCAAACATGTTTTTCATGCGGATCTTTTCGGAGAGGAGAAAGTTTTGACAGAGGAAGTCTGGGAACAGTTTGCTCAGTTATTTGATGAATGCGGTTTTGAGGTATATGAAACCAAGTCTCGCGTACCCATCGAAACCGCAGAGGTCAGCCAAGTTGACATTTACCGGGACTACCGGAAGCGTCAGGTAAAGGTGGCCGAAGAGAGACTGCTCAACCATTACTTTCGACTCGAGGACAAAGTATCGGAAGGCGATCCATTTGCGGAGCCTCGTCTTCTTGAGTTCATCCAAAGGCTGGAGACCTTTGTTACCGCGGAATCCCAAATTGACTGAACCTTTGATTAGATTTGCAGTTTTTAATATAGTTGACCGTTATGTAGTTACTTTAGAGGTTCAATGGTTCCCTCTTTCTTCTTTTTAGTTGACACACTTTGAATATGATATATCTTCCCTTAGAGCGCAAAAAGTTCTTTGCAAAACATCATACCCGATGGTCTGCGGACTTAAAAATTTTCCCTAAGTCGAACAAGCGAGAAAGTTGGTTCGATCCAAATTCTTCAGCGCCCCATACGCACCCAAAATTGGAAGCCAGAAGATGTCTCTCCCTAGAATACCCAACGGCAATTCCCTGCAGTAATTGCCGGCTTGGAGAGCCCCTGGAGCGATATCGGTGAAATGTGATATTGACAGCCTCCGCGAACTCACTGAGAGATTATGCTCTTTGAGCGACAGCTACACCAATCGGGGTCAAGAGCCTTTCGACGTAACTCCCGCGCTACTGAGAGACATCTATTCCCGCAGCCAGTCGGTACAAAGAATCAATCGCATTGACCAGGATGACCTTGAAGCGATTACTGCCTCGTTGCAAAGATCATCTCTGACCCAGGCGCTGATCGTGAACTTGATAGACCGCATGTCATGGATTGGAGTATTGAACGAAGACATCCTCATAGAACAACAAGGCTTACGACGCCGCACAACCAAAGTCCTCAGTATAGGGTCTGCGGTGGACTATTCTGTGATAGAAACAGCATTGAAGATTAATCGAAGGCAGAAAACTTGAGGGTGGGTCTACTCACAGTTTATCGGGAAGCGAGGGTAAAGGGCTAACAATTGTTTATTTGCAGCATGTAACTTAGAACCCAGTCTCAGCGGCAACGTACATAGATCTATATAGTTGAAGAACCCTATAAAACCATTATTTATTGCCATATGTTCATTTGCATCAGTGGTTCTTATGATAGCAGCTACCTGAATGACCAGCAGTATCAAGAATAATTCCGTTCTTTTTTGAGTGCCAATTTGAAGCTGTCCAGAAAGCCTGAGAGTTTGTCCATGCACGATCTAATGCAACTCAACGCAACGATTCGGATTCTATCATCACTTTTTGTCTATGGTGCGTAATGCGGTTTATAGAGCTCAAATTATACCACGCCCTCCAAGCGCATTTTTCGGCGCGGACGAGTCGCCGTCGCCAACGGCTGCTGACGCAATGACCCGCAACTAGGAACTGCGCACTACCCTTTAATAGCCCACAAGAAAGACAAGAAATAGTCTCCGGCGTCAACGCTAACCCACACTCCAAAAAACAAATATCGGTAGGTTCAGAAGGCGACAGAACGGCGACCCAGGACTCCCCTGTGGATATTGCGATCAGAAGCAGCTTACGAAATTTTTGAACATCTTTTCAGGACAAATATGGTGAAGCCGAAGCAATTCAGACCAGCGCCGGGAACTTTCTGCAAAGCAATGGTCTCTATTCCATCCGAAATTGCCACTGCTAGTTATTCCCAACATACCCGCTCACAAACAGATTGTCGCCTGGAATCCCGCCTGGTGTACGTCCACAGCAGAGCCGGAACGGTCTATTCAGTTTACTTTTGCACAACGTTTGACAACCGAGATATAAATACTCAGGTCAGTGACCACCCTCATAAGCGCAACTTCTTCATCCCTCTCCACCCAACGCAACGTTTCAATGATCACGATGCGGTTCGCACTAAAGATGGCTGGGATCGTAGGCCGTCCTATCTTTGCCTCTACCCGTCCGTCGAGGTCGTCGTGGAAAGTACTCTACCTGCAAATAAACCTGTGCCTGAATTAGAGGATGGAGAAAGACAGAGATTGGACGATTTAATCGCTAATATGGCGGACGCGGCGGAGGAGGATGACGATGGTGATGATGTTGATGCAGACCCCAATGGAGAAGGAAGCAAGGACGTTGATGGCAGTGACATTTTATCCTCGCGGCCATCTTCAACTACGACAAATACCTATGAACAAGATTTTCCTGCACTTCCGGGGTTAAAGTCAGAAGGCAGCGGTGGATGGCACGGTAGATATTCTCGCGCGGGAAATATTAGGAACTGGGCATTAGAGGTTGCGGGGATTCCGTTATCGTCTCAGGAAGCAGAAGTTGCGAACGGAGATGTTCAAAGGTTAGGGAGGCCCGATGATGACTGGTCTCAAGTCAGTGGGTTTTCCCCCGCTGATTTTGCTAGAGCGCGGATGGGTTCGAAAGTGCTTCCCCGAGTGATCTTCTCGGACAATTTAAGCGGTATCAGGATGGATGAGGCAGACCCCGCCAGGGTGTTTATGAAAGAAGCTCAGGCCTTTAATGCTGTTGTTGTAATTTAGTAACAAAGACGATCTGCTCTATATGCTCTTGTATATCTTTTTGGATCCGCTACGTATTCTTGGCGACCCGTCACACTCTTGTAGTGTGCGATCATTTTTTCACTTAAGCCTCAACATCAGCCCTAATCCTATATAAGGTGTCCACCAACTGAAATCCATTTCCGTATGAGACATTTGTTGACTATACCTAGGCATCATTTCTATAATTGAATGTTCGGGTAAAACTGCCTAAAAGCACGTTCCGTTCCACGCTCTCTATAAAGAACCCGGTTATCTCTACAGCGGCAATTTGACTTGCAGAGTATATGAGGTCTTCTCTCAGTTCTTCTTCCGATCGCGCCCGTTGCTCCATGCATGCACGACTTGTCAATGCCGCGTGCCCCTCCTTCGTTACATTCTTGCATCATCTTGCCCTCAATCAGTGAAGAATGCCGCGTGCCACAGGCGAGACCACAGACGAGATGGGTACGGGCGCCGCGAAAGTTGGTGTAGAGTATGTAAGCGACCCACCGACAGAAACAGGCGTTACGCGTGCAGGAGTGATAAAGAGAGGGTTGGGTACAGGGGTGACGGGTGTGGTGGGCGTGACGGTTATAGTTGTTGCGGCAGGTACAGGCGTTCCGGGTATAGTCATAGTAGCAGTGGGCCTGACGGGCGTCGCGGTGCTACTGCTGCCAACAGCAACAGCTTGGGTATTGTCCTCCTGTTGGGTGCTTAAAAAAAGGGGATGTGGGTGTTTGCGGTTTAAATGTGACCAACATTTCTTGCAGAAAGTAGCATTTTTGTGGCCGGCATTTGTGTCGAAATGAAAATCAACATTGTTGGCTACGAGATGCGCGAGAAGTCCCAAACTGCGATGGTAGTATCGGGCAGAGGGCTTGGTTGTCCTGCAAGTAATGCAAGTATATTTGATGCCTGATTTCTTCTTGCTAACTGGGCTATCAAATGCTCCGACAAATCGACCGGTGTTCTGAGAACGGCCTCCAGAAGACTGATTACTATGGGTGCTGTCAGTCATTATAAGTTGCGTGGGCTCGGATGGAATCGTCTTAGGCTGTCAACAGGGGGAGTTGATAGGTATCTTGACGAGATCCAAGCGTCCCCGTACTGATGCAACGCGAATCCTTCGATTGGGGGAACCTCGAAGTGGGGGGAGTTAACAGCGAAATCGCCATCAGAAATCTGCACTTAACTGTTATCATCGCTACACAAAACGGCCCAACCCATAAGCCACTTCAAAGTAATATACACCACCCCGCCTTTCGAGATGCAGGAGCGCATTTTTATTGACGGTTTGCAAGTATACAGGCCAAAGTAGGTTTTCCAACGCGTATTTCACGGACACGCCGGAGCTCTGATTACATCAGCAAAGCTGCGCAAGCACGTTCCTAATTTGGTGGGTTGATTAGGCCTAAAATGGGACCCGTGCGCTGGGAGTTACTGAGATTTCCGAGACGGCAAAAAAGAAAAAAAGAAATATCCGGCTTCCCAGATTTGAACTGGGGACCCTTAGATTGCTGAAATGTTACAGTCTAATGCTACTGCCAACTGAGCTAAAGCCGGATTCGATGATTTGGACGGGATCCGTTTAGGGCATATCCGTAAACTAAACAGAGGGCTCAAGACTGGGCAAACCTGTAAAAAAATTGTCTCGTAAAACTATAAATGATGCGTTTCATCTTTCCATCTTACAATGGGCAATCAGCTGGGCAATTAGATGATCAAGTCGAGGTATGGGCGTAAACAGATCGGACTTTGTTTTCCGGGCCCCATATTTTCCCGGGGTTTAGAGAACGCCAACGGACTATACATGACAAAAGATAAAAGGTAGCATCTTACAGCTGGCCATTTTTGCAACAGATGGTTAACTTGCGGAACGGATTTCATTTATTTCTGGTGAGACCAGATCGGACTTTTGTTTCCCACCAATATCTAGATAAGCTCAACGGGAAGGTAAATTGGTGCAAGCATCAGAAATATGTAGTGAATGGATGTACAAAGTTTATATACAAGATAGGAAAGATTATCCAAAAGAAGTGAAAGTATCCAAAAGAAAAAGCCGAGGGAAAGTGTGCAAATGCAAAGGTGGGTTTTGGCGGTTCTAGAGTGTGTAGTGTGTATGTGGCAGGTCCTCGAATGAATGGATGTGTTAGACGAGGAATGAGAGGAGGAATGGGAGGAGGGTGAAGGGTAGGTAGGAAGTTGCACAAGAGGTGGCGGATGATGAGGGTTGACGGTTGGTGGAAGCGACGGGTTTGGTATTGATGTCTGAGGGGCGTTGGACGGCTGGAGGGGGAGATGAGTTGGACGGTGTACCTCCCACGCCAGCTCGAACCGGCGCCAGATTGGCCAACGAGACGATTTTGTTGGGGGAAGATTTATCCAATTGGGAGATTTGGCCCGCGTCGGAGCGGTTGATGATGAGGTCGCGGAGTTCGCGGGGGTTGAGTTGGGGGTTAAGTGATAAGTAGACTGCTGCGGCGCCCGTGACGTGGGGGGCCGCCATGGATGTGCCGTTGAGAACGACAAAAGGGTCCGGGCCGGCTTTCCAGGCGGATTTGATGAATACGCCGGGGGCAAAGACTTTGACGCAGCTGCCGGTGTTTGTGAAATCGGCGGGTTGGTCGAGTTGGGAGGTGGCGCCTACGGTGATGACGGGGAGGAGGTTGGCGGGGCTGTCGAGACACGCATCGTGGGCGTCGTTTCCTGCTGCAGCGACGACGGAGATGCCGGATTGGATGGCGCGGAGGACGGCCATGTCTAGAGTGATGGAGCGGGCACCACCGATCGACATGTTGATGACAGAGGGGCGACCGGAGGATTGGGCTCTTTTGATAATCCATTCGAGGCCCATGATGACGTTGGATTGGGCTCCTGATCCGTTGTCGTCGATGACTTTGACGGCAATCAAGTTGGCGGTGCGAGCTACACCGACCGAGGCTCCACCGACAATACCGGCAACATGCGATCCATGCCCGTTGCCATCATCACTCCCCGAAGGAGAAAACGACGTGCCAAATCTTGCGCGACCGCCAAACTCGGGATGAGCTACATTGATTCCCGAGTCCAAGATGTAGACATCCACATTGCCGCCGGCCGACTGGGGTATGTTGTATTGGCCGTCGAGGGGAAGAGACTCTTGATCGATCCGGTCGAGACCCCAGACCAGCTGTGGGTTAGGTCCCAAGGCGGCAGTAAAACCGTTATCCTGTCGTCGGTCCAATAACGATGCATCGGTACCACTGGCCACCCAGGCAAAATCGAGTTTCATGCGTGCGTCAGGTTCAATCACGGCTACTTCGGGGCGGGCCTGTAGCGTCTTTTTGAAAGATTCGGAAAATTCGCCGCCGTAGCCGGTTTCGTAGTAGCAATGAACACTACTGCCGCCTGCCGGACCCGTCTTGTTGATGGATTCGCGCAGCCAGGTAAAATGGGCCTTGATGGTTTCTTTGGAGAGACCGGGCTGGAGACTGACCAGGACGGCGTTTTCGCTGGGTTCCTTCATGGAAGCGTGACCGCTGGGAAGAATGGCTCGGGCATCGGCGCTGTACGAGTAAAATTCGGGCAGGGAAGCAATACGATCGTCATCCAGAGCGGGTTTGGGAGCAGCCGCCGCAGCAGAAGTGGTGGTGATTGAATTACTGCTATCGTCGGAGGAAGTGGTAGATTCCGAGGAGGTTACTGACTGTCCCCCGGACATGGTTTGAGCCGAAGTTTCCAGCGCCCATTTGGTGATTTGCGGGGATGCTTCTGTTCGCGTGACGAGGGCCAGGAGGGCTACCAGGACCAAGAAGACTCGAGAAATGAGGCCTCCGCTCATCCTGTCGAGCGGTCGCTTTGAGGAAAAGGGTTGCCGACCATTGGTTGATGCCGGACTTGAAGAAGAAGAGGAAGCAGTGGGAGAGCCAGTACCACAGGCCATTTGCCTGGTGAATGTTGTTGCGACTATGAACCAGGCCCTCGCCGCTGATGAAAGGTAAATGTGTGCTGCTCAACAGCGGGGCATGGTCTAGAATAGATAATAGTGCCGGATTCTAACAAAACGTGGTCGGAGTTTGATGGTTGATGGTTGTTGTTTTGTCGTGCGCCAACGAGCGTTGATGTGATGATTGCGTGAGAGGAGAGACAGCCCGGATGCAGGCCAAGGATAAAGAAGGATATCCGGGCAACCAAATGTAGGTAACTTTCCAAGTTTGTTCCAAACGGCTTTGATGCTTGTGCCGAGAGTTGCCAGAATGATATATGGCCTCAAGCACAATCATTGAGGTTGCGGTACGCCGCACGACTGTGCCGCTCGGCCGCTTGGGTTCGTGGCTGCGGCTGATGAGCCGTCTCGTCGGGTCCGTTTCAGCGCGGGTTAGGGCTGGACAGCGGCGGGGGTTTTGAACTTGGGCCCACTGAGAGCTCCTTCTGGCCATGCAAAACTCGCGCTAAAAGGACTATTATTACCGGCAAACCGTTCGCCCAGAAAGCCCCCTCAAACACACTTGTCACGCGCCACCGTGGAGGTCATCAGCATCATTAATATGTTTGGAGTCGATTTTCCCAGCCCATGGCCCAGCCCGCCGTGTTTGTCTCGGGTGCCGTGAGTACCATGCAGTAAGTACCATGGTTGATGGGTGGCCATCCGGACTCGTGACGGGTGGAAGTAATTTCCGCAAGAGTTTTGTGAATACTCATGTGCCCTGAGCCTGCGGGTCGATGCCCTTGTTTGATGTTTTAGCTACATGGAAGGTCCGTGAGAAACAATGGAATTTGGAACGCCCTATTGCTCATTGATCTGTCGGTCGTCGAAATGGAATCCTGTGGGGGTCTGTTATCACCCATCTTGGCAGCATCATTTGTGAGTGGCCAATGTCGCCCAACGGTTTATGAGTACTCGATCGAGGTCCATGTCGCAATTCCCAAAGAGATCCAGTTCCCACGCTCAACAATTTGAAGAACTTTCACCGAGACCTCATTGGACGAACAAACAGAGATGATGTGGGACAGTGTAATAACGGGATATCATTATAGCAAAGGTATTTACAAAAAAGTGTTGCGGATCTATATAGACAGTGATGTTGGTATGCTGCTCCCACTGACAGAGAGTGTGTCAGGCAACAGAGGATCGTGGAAACGGATCTATTTGTCGGCAATGGGAAAGTTTTTGCCGGTGGCAGACTTGTAGCCGGAGCGGATAGAGTCTGAGATGGCCTCATCCTTGCGTTGCTCGAAAGCGCTTTCATTGTTCTAATAATGAACGGGTTTTAGCAACAATCCCAACGCGTAAGGCCAAAAAGAAACGCTTTTACCTGGGCACCAGCACCCATGAATTTCTCCTGGGCAAAGTCGACGGCCTTGTCGAGCCCGTCCTCGTTGCGCTCACCGGCAGCACCACCACCCATGGCCGAGTTGACCTTGTTCATGATGCCGCCACCACCACCGGGCTGTTGCTGTTGCTGCTGCTGTTGCGCACCTCCGGCACTGGTGGTCTTGTTGAGCATGTTCTTGACGGCGTCCATTTTGTTTTGTTTTGTAGAGTAGGTTGTGTTGGAGTGTAGAGTAGGTTCTGTATGTCAGAATGCGGATGTATGTAAAGGGGAGAGAAGGAGACGATCTCTCTCTTTTATAACTCGAGCCCATCCCAGCCATGACCTCACTGTGCCCTGATTTCGGGTGTGGAGAAAGCCCCGGCTCTCGGTTCCCATATCCCCGAGCCGTTCTCATCACTGACACGCTGACACGCTTCAAAAGGCTATGCTCCCAACACATATTATGATAGTGCACACATCACCCCATAATAGCATGGCTTCCAAATGTACTCTTCCACTAATGACACATTCAATGACTGTGCCTGGCATTCGTTTACTATATCACATATCATCAGCCTGTATGTACGTATTCCAGCAAACAAGCCTGAAATTCATGTTGCATAATATAAGCTCCTTTAAAGAACCAGAATCTGGGGCCAGATCTGCGTCACGTCTTGGCAGTGACGTGATGGGAAATCTGATGGGAAATGTTCAAATGTGTGGGGTCAAAGAGCTAGCACAGCCACTGCGCAGCCAGAGGTGTCAGCAGTCCCAAAGCAGCGATAATGAAAAGCCCGGCCGGTTTCGCGGCGCGCTCGGACAACTTTTGGAACACTTTCCAGGTGCAACATCTCACACCTTTGTTGACAAGAGACACTGAGCTGAGCAATAAGAAGACATCCGGGCGAACTGTACACCACAGAGTCCGGAACTATCCGATTTCAACTCATCAACCCGGTTTTTGAAGACTACGGAGGGCAAGCACCATGTTTTATACCGACTCGTTGCTCTCCCGCAAGGGGAAGCTGGCCAAGGTCTGGCTGGCCGCCAACTGGGAACGCAAGTTGAGCAAATCGCAGTTCATGTCAACCGACATCCAGCAAAGTGTTCGTACGTATCATCCATTCCCCCTTTTACACTGGCGCCGTGCTCACATGTATACATCTATCTCTAGGCTCCATCATCAATCCAGGCCAGAATCCCATGGCTCTCCGTCTATCAGGACAATTGCTTTTAGGTGTCGTGCGAATCTACTCGCGCAAAGCCCGATATCTGTTGGAAGACTGCACCGAGGCATTGGTCAAGATTAAAATGGCTTTTAAACCGGGAATGGTCGACATGTCTTCGAATGATCATCGCTCAATTGGTACCACCAACCTCAATGCGATCTCGGTGGGACTCGCCGAGGAACACGTTCTCGAGCCTGAAGAATTCTTTGACATCAACATTGGGTAAGTCGATCGCGGAGTGAGACTTTTTCCGAAGGAAAAAAGGCGAGCGGAGCGATCCCGACGAGCCCGTAGGGCGAGGAGGGCCCCGAGGCCAGAGGCCGAGGGTGGCCCAGACATTTTTTCGAGCCCGAGTGAAGCGAGGGCGAGGAAAAATGGATGGGCGAGGAAACGATTTTGCGAAGCAAAATCAAATGCGAGCGACAGCGAGGAGGGCGCCGAGCGAAGCGAGGCAATTCTTTCGAGCGGCAGCGAGGGAAATGAAACTGACCAAGCTCCGCAAGGAGCGAGCGACAAGATTTTGCGTTGTGCAACAATACGACGACCCCGAGCGTAGCGAGGGGGAGGAGCATGCGTTTACTTACAGACTCGAATGGTTTGAGGGATGGATGGAAGGGGAATGGAGGGATGAATGAGGGGGAATAGGGAAAAAGTACAGTGAGACTAATTCAATGTGGAAATAGACCCTCCATGAACCAACCAGCGAGTCAACCAGGAACGCCATCGTCTGCAACACCTAGCCAGCACTCGTCCCGAATGCAAGACATTACACTGGCCGAAACGCCCCGCCGCAAATCAACACTTTCGCTTGACCGCGAGCTCCCCGACATTTTTGGTCTGGACATGTCGGTTCGTGATGATGAAGACATGCAGGACTGGCGATTGGAACTGGGTGAAGAGGATGAGATTCCGCTGATGGATCAAAATCTGAATGTTGACCGTGATGCGTCGTTGGAAATTGAGCGGGGACGTGATGCCATGGCTGAGCTGCCTTTCGACCCTCGCCGGGACAGTCTCTCTTTTGCAGGCGGAGACGAATCGTTCCAAACTGACAAAGACCGGAGTGGGGACGACTTGGCCATCGGCGGAATGGTTGGGGACATGTCATTTGATCTCGGTAACCCGCTGGATCAACCCATGTTGCAGCAGGAGGACGATATGGAGCTAGATCTTCCGCCTCTGGATATGCCCTTCCCGGATGCGGAATTTGATGAGTTACGGGCTGACGGATCCCGACGTGGCAGCACAGATTCTGAAACCATCCCGGAAACGGTCGGAGCCTCTAGTGACCCGATACCCAAAGCAACCCGCACGCGGGCGACTCCGGCTACAGCCAACCAATCTTCGAAACGTCGTCGGCTGATTGTCGATTCCCAAACTGAGCTTCCGACCACATTTATTCGTGAACAGCTGTCCAACACGGCCGATCTCCTGTTTACGAACGACTCGTCGGTTCCGGGCTCACGCCGCTTACAACGATTGTACGAAATTCGCAAACAGGGTGTGGCATTTTATATGGATGTTCGGTTGGACATTGACCAGGGACTTGGCCCGCCCGAACTAAGTGTCCTTTTCGGAAACCGGTTCCGGGATGCCCCCATGCCTCCCCCTATTGAATCCGCCGCTTCTTCTGGTCAGAAGCGCAAAGCGATTGAACCTGGTAAATTCTTCTATCATTTTGAGTTTGCAGCCATGAACTTTTCACTAATAACGCAAAATGTATTATAGCAGAGCACGATGCCACCTTTGATAATAATGAACCGACTTTTGACGCCCAAGATATTCTTCCCTTTGATCTCATTGACGACCCGGCCTTCCCGATGGTCGATGAACTCCCTATACCCTCCACCCCCGAGGCACAACCCGCAGCAACAGCAGCGGAGGATGCTACGCTGGGCACGGACTCCTTTGACCTGGCCCCGCCATCTCCTCCCCTTCCCCTCGAAGACGCCTTCTCTGCCGCCCCCGCCCGAAGCAGCAGCAAACGCACCGCTCTGGAAGACATGGCAGGTCTGTTACCCGACGACGACGACCTAGTTGACGATGCGGCTGTTGCCCTGGAAGCCCGCGAGCACGGCGAAGACGATGATTTGGATGGCCGCCCGATCCTAGATTCGCGCGGGTTTAGCCAATCCACTACAAAAACCATCCACACATTGCAAAAACGATTTGAGCAAGAAGGACATGATGCATCGCTTTCGTACCAAAACATGGCACTTGGGGTAAAGAACATTCTTTCAATCTCTATCTTTTTTCATATTTGCTGATTGTTTTTTTTTGAACAGGCTCGACGGCCCGATGCTGCCCGACTCTTTTTTGAACTCTTGGTTTTGAAGACGGGTGGATTGGTCAATGTGGAACAACAGGAAGCGTATGGGGATATCTCTGTGCAGGCTGAGGTAAACATGTTCATCTTCTTTTTCATTACTTAGCATGGATCTGACGAGGGTTTTTATTAGGACAAATTGTTTACGCATGCTGCTAATAGTGTTGCTGTTGCGTAGATGTGACACCGGACTTTTGATGGACATCTTTTTTCTTATTATCCTTGGTGGATTGACATTTTGTAGTATAAATTTGTATTCTCTATATATATCACAATGTGGTTTTGAACCGCACCGCATCCAGTCGCTGTCCAGTCGTGTCCGAATCTGGCAGATTCGCACGGGTTGCCACGGATATGTTGATGAGTGTTGCCAGGCTGGGAGTAGTATTGTTCCCAGGGCCCGCCTGCCCCCCAGAACCGATAACACAAACAAACAAGAGAAACGATGAATACATAACTGACTCCTATACATATTCCGGGGCTGAGAGAGAGTCGATCATACGATGGGCTGAAGAAACTGAACACCCTATTCTGAAGATCATCCCGGCGGATGTGATGGACGGACCGCCGTCATTTCGGGTGTTTCAATTTCATCCGGCGGTAATAGATCAACCCGCCAACCAGATTCTGGAACCCGTGAATGGATCAACAGATGGACGGAAGAGGCGGGAGTGGAGTGTCAGCAGCAGTAGCGATGATGACGATGACAAGAAGAAGAAGAAGAAGGGAAAGGGTGTAGGAGGATACGCCAAACGCTTAAAAGTTCAGCAACGTCAAGCACAACAAACAACAGTGTTAGCGTATGGGACATTATCCGATCCCGTAACCGCACCAAATGGTCACTTCTCGCAACCCACCAAAGAACGGCAGAATGATGACACTATACTCACGATTCGCACCTACGAGTTACTGTCTCACGGGTACGGGTCCTATACTTGGCCCTCTGCGCTAGTTTTGGCCGGATACATTTACACGCACCCCTCTGTCGTTCGGTCCAAACGGGTTCTGGAGCTGGGAGCCGGAACGGGGTTGCCCGGGATGGTGGCGGCCAAAATGGGGGCGAGGGAGGTGGTCTTGACGGATGCGCCGGGGGAAGGGGGGATCCTTGAGACGATGAAACGGAGTGTTGAGGCGAATGGGGTTGGGAGTGTGTGTGGGGTTGCGGGCTTGATGTGGGGTGCGTTTCCTGTTACGATTGTGGCCAGAGAGTGTTTATTACCCACCCAAGGTTCATCGTCTCCATCTAATGAAAATCAACCGGCCTCCCCTTCACCAACCTCAATGACTCCTCCATTTGATCTCCTCCTGGGCGCCGACGTATTCTACGACCCATCCATATTCGACGACCTCCTCTCCACAGTCTCCTACCTCCTCCGTCATTCCTGCACCCCCACCGCCAAATTCCTAACAACCTACCAAGAACGCTCCTCCAAGCGGTCTATCCAAGATTTATTGGATAAGTGGGGGTTGCGGTGTCGGATATTGCCCAAAAAGGGGTGGGGCGGGGAAGGGGAGGTGTGGACGGAGGTGGGGGGTGGACAGGGTGTGCCGAGAGAGGTGGGCAGTGTTTGGATGCTTGTTATTGAGTTGAAGGGACGGCCGGCCTCGGCGGGATGAGCGCTTGTGGATATGCTGGGATGGGCTTAGATTACATGTTTAGACGACATACGTTTTACGACTAGAAGGCTCTATTTATTACTTTGGGTGCAATAGGATTCGCCGATATATACTACTTTGTTTATCCAATCGAGGGAACCGGTAAAATATGTTGCTCTAAAAAAAATCTTAGAGGCATCAAATGGCAATTCACTTATCAATATGTATAGAACGGTTAAGTTTGGAACGAATTCAGATGATATGAAAAAAGATACAAAAAAGTCCGACCGTCATAAATAGGATGGAAAATTTGGTGAGCAACAGCAACAAAAAACCTCGGTTTACTCGGCCTGCGTGGCGGATGCCTCGACATTTTCCGCTACAACCGGTTTATCCCCACCCTTCTTATCCTTCTTCTCCTTCTTGGGTGCAGGCTTCTTCTTGGCGGCTTTTGATGTATCGCCGTACGCGTCCTTTGTCAATTGAATCAATGCCTCGTCTTTAAACGATTCGCGGATGGGCTCCAACAACAGGTTGACGGCGTCGGCTACACCGCTCTTAAGATCCATGGGGTGGAGAGACTGATCCAGGAAAGCAGCTTCAACTGCTTCAAATGAATCGAACGAAATGTCCCCACCAAACTTTTCCGGTCGAGAAATGACAAACGTGTACGGACCGGCCAAACTTCGAACCGGGAAAATAACGGCCTTCAAAAACGCCAGGAGCGGGTTATCCTCCACATTCCCGGGCTCGCAGAATGCGCCCTTGATTTTTTTAGCGACGGTTTTGGCGTCGTCCAGGATATCGACTTTTGAATCCGGATCCGACGCCGACATTTTTGAGCCGCGGAGACCGGCGACCATGGGGTTCATCAAATGAGACCGCTTTTTGTATCCGAGATTGGGCATGTACTTTTCCGCAAACGTGAAAATTTTCCGTTGGTCTACTCCCCCGAATTGAGCGTCAACGCCCAGATGCTCCTCGTCCAATGCTTGGAGTAACGGGTACACTAATCCAGACATGAAGGGCGATGCGACCTGCTTGACGACTTCGGCTCCGGCTTTCTTGGCATCGTGCTCGGTTGTAATGGCCAAAAGTTTGTAGGCATCCAGGGTGTACTTTTCCGTCAACTGGTACTCGGTTCCAACCACAAACTTGAGCTTTTCAATGGGGACGCCGATCGATGTTAGGATGCCTTTGATGACGGCTTCGTAGTACTTTGTTCGGTACTCGAGTTGCTCCCAGGGAGCCTTCATGTTGTCCAGGTAAGCATGCAGGTTAGCAAGCAAGACCGTCACCTTTCAAATAATGGGGTCAGTCTCATCTTGGCCCGACATAATGAAACGCTATCGTTTTACCTCACATCCAGCCTTCAAAAAGTCGGCAATCTTGGTCATGGGCACAAAGTACCCAATATGAGGCCGCCCCGTAGGCGCTGTTCCCCAGTACAGCTTCAAGTCCCGCTCATCCAGAATCTTCTTGATCTGCTCGGCTCCGAGCACCTCCTGAAGGTTTCGGGTTATCAGCTGGTACCTAAGAAAAACATCATGAGCCTCCCAATTCCAAGAGTAGAGGTTTTTCTATGAGATCTGTCTTACTTTTCGTCTCTTGATAGCTCGGTCATGATGATTTCGTAGTTTTCTAGGTTAGCTGGAGTAACAAGATCAGTCTTGTAATGGAAGTCGGTGCCGTTTATTGTTTGCTGCAAAGTGGAAACCAAATCGCATTTTTCCATGACTGCGCCAATCGCATTCTGACATGTCATGTGAGTCATTGCAACCCTAAGTCTCTCTCTCTCCCTCTCTCCCCTGGCGATCTCAGGCACATCTTCATACCTACGCCAAAGAGTCGACGAAGAATAACTTGGTGAGTTTGCACTCCGTCCTTTTGCATGTAAAACTCTCCAGGGTGGATCCCCCAATGATGCACCCAAGTCGTTTTTCTGCCAATGGCGATGTCAGTCGCGTCAGAGATCACCTTGGCCGAGGCTCTGCGAATATGTTATGGGGCCGCGTAGTCGCCTCAGAGACCATGTATATCGGTGCTGGGAGCACATGCAGACTTCCAGTGAACATTGGCTAATCCTCATATTCGGTTTAGTTTTTAGTTGTACACGCGTTTGTGCTGTCAGATCACACTTTCCCAGTCTCTTTCAAATCTTGCATCCCGCTATACTCAAGAGGCGAATTTTCGGCAACGGCAGCAACCATGAAGGAATTGCATCGACCTGAAAATGAAAACCAATCACAGTCGGTCAATATCCTTAAGTTCGTATTTTGCGATCGCTCAGCGTCAAAGTCCGATTTTGGGCTAGCATGAGCCACAGAACTACGAAATTTGAACTTGCAATGGAAGCGTCGGATGAGCAGCAAAAGCAGCCCTGCCCTCACCTTCTGCCACTCTTCCAGTACCTTACTGAATACGAATTCCGGAATCGTCCGGAGCGAATGATAGGGGGACCACATGTCAAGCGAACTCTTACACATGCCAAACTCAGTCCGGACAGAACAGACCGAGGACCAGTTAATGGTTACGCGCAGTTTGACTACTGGGCCATTTGTCAAATCTTGGGAAGATGGATGAGCGCCAACCCCATTCAAGTCATGCTACCCGGCGCACTGGCCCCGCAAGATCTATCCCGGAGGGGAAAGACCTAACCGGAGATTCTACCGGTCGCACGGACGTAATGGTCAAAAGTCTCGTCCGCGCACCACCAGCTTGGACGTTTCGCAATCGAGGCCAGAATTTTCCCATCGGTAAAGTCAGCATCATCACGAACGGCGACAACACCATGCTTTGCTTTGAGGTTCGCCCGCCAAAAAACGTCGATTGGTGGAATACGCTGGCCCATCTGAGGATGCGGAAAACAACACCTTTCTGGTGACCTAGATAGAAATCGAGGAGCCTTTTGCTGACCCCAACAAGTGGATGGAACGCCACAAAATTGTTTTTCTTGTGCCCAACGGCCACCCGTTCTTTGTCAAATTTGGACTCTCCTCTGCTATCCTCTACTATCCAGAATGTAAAGTCTCAGTACCAGGAAAGGATGAAAGCTGAAATGGACAACCTTGACGCGAATTGGGACAAGGGCCAGTTGCGCGAAGTATGGGAGAACTTTTTTGTGAAGCAGACTGCTACCGCCGCCGGCAGTTCTCCTGATGAAGATTTTGACTCGTACACAACGCCAGAGGTGCGGGCCGTCACCCCCGACAACTTCACGGCAGATCAGATAAGGCACTGATTGAGGCGGCGCCGAAATTACTGTCTCTCAATTCAGACATTGCTTGTGTGGTGGGCATCACCCAAAGATGTTTGGAAATGTTCCACCTTGGAACTCTTGAAAATCCGCTTGCTATTGATCAAACAAGAGAAGTGGCATTTCGGTCCAGCTGTCCAGCTTTCTGGATCGCCTCTTTGAGAGAACCTTGTCTGCCATATGGCTGACATGGACTTGCGGCGAGCTTCCAAATGAGCTGCGCGAGCAAGCCCCAAGCACGATGGCATTGGAAGTCTTATGTTGGACAGTAAGACCAACTTTGACGTCGTTTTTTTGGAGGTGACTGGCAGAGTGCCAACCGCCGACCAATCCCGGCTCAAAAGGGATTTGATCAAAATCCTCAGGGCCATGAGCGCCACTATCTTAGTCCAACAGTCCAACGATTGATGGTGCTAAACAACACCCTGTCGGAAGAGTAGAATAAGGCCCTAAAGCGCATCGGGGCATTTGGTATTCTGGTCACGGGAAGGACCCTGCGGATCTACACCGGTAAGTACATTGACGGCAAAGTTGCCGTTGACGTTGACGCCATTTGCAACATCCCTTCAAGAATGGATGATTGGGCTTTGTTGGGTACATTGATCCCATCAACCACTCAAAAACCTAACCCAACCCATCTGGTGCCTCCCTACACCCCCCCCCCCCCCCCTCTGCTCACCGCTACTCGGTAATTATACCCCCCCTTCCCATGTCCCAAACGCGAGAATACACCGACGAATCATCCAACATGGATGTTACATCTATCACATCACGTGGTAGGGAACCAAACGTTGAAGGCCAAAGCCAAAAACGGTAACCTACGGGAGCGGGCGGGGTATCTAACCCAGGTCCTGAAGACATGCTGACACCCGCAAATATGGCCAAAATTGTTGGGGAGAACCCAGTGTTGCAAGCACAATGGTACGTACCGTCACAACCAGGAGGTCACCATCAAGACAATTTGCGGCTGGGACAAAAAGGCGAAACGACCAAGACCAGGCGGAGGAGTGTTCGGGATTGTCGAGGCCTTGTTTCTCGCAGAGGAATTGCAAGGACGCTTGACTATCCATGCGCACGGCCTGGTGTGGATGTGGGGGTCAGGGAGAAGTATGCGTCAGCCAAGGAACCAAGCCAATTCAAGCGGGCACCAATCATCTCGCAACCAATGTCCTCTTTTCCAACCTCATCGGAGAGGAATTGTGTTGGAAGAGTCTGGGCCCGTTCCTTGGGATGTGGGCAGATGGCTACAAAGAACTTTCTAAGTGCATTATTAGTTTGAACCGTACGTTATTTGATAGGTTAATTTCCAGAGCGCAAGCGCAAGCGCACAATGGTGATATTCATACAAATAGTTTGTCGTCCTCCTCACCGATCAGCCCTGAACTTGGAACGGCTAGCTCTACCTTTCCCAATCCCAATACATTTACCAAGACATGCAGCCTTGCTTGAACATACGCTTTTCCAAATCAATCACAAGTTGAAAGTCATGGATGTAGTTCTGTGTTCATGTTCAAGTAAAAATTCTGGTTATGTACAAAGCTGACGAGTAAGCGGCGGGTGGGTATATGAGTAAAAGCACAGGATGTAAGAGAATTAACGCGCGTCTGTGCTCGTCAGGGTGGGGGGGACTATGTACGGTGATAGGGCAGGCGGCGATCATATAGGTATATACGTTGGTAAATCATCCAGATGATGGGATGGGTGTTTTTGCGGTTTGGGATGTGCGACGAAAGGGTTGGCCCCCCTCTGACTCTTCCAGTGACACTTCCTCAATGCATGCACAGGGTAAAAGGCCAATCTGTCCTGTAGACTCATTCATGCCCTGGAAATAGGTAATTTAGTAAGTTTTCGCCGCTACTTTTAGGAGTATATTTACCTTTGCCCATCCATCATTGAACAGCAGACTCAAGCGGACGACATCTCCCATGTGCAGAGCAATCTCATCATCGGCTGCAGGTTGATACATGTGCGTAACTCGATATCGCCGTTCCAATACTGAAGTAATGGTTGTCGGCAACAGCGACGCATCTTTTGCGATTGGCTTCCTTCGATGGCGATAAAATACTGCTGCGAGTGCACCGGACAGAACAAGGGCAGCAGCGGTTACGGTAGATCCAAGGATGACGGCCTGCGAAGTCGACGATTTCGAGCCATTGCCATTGTTCTCGGTCGCCTCATCGGGTCCAGGGATGGCAGGGATGACATTTGGGGTAATTGCGGGATCTCGGTTGGCGGGAATGTTTGAAACTGCAATGGGTGTTGCAGTGGGGCTGATGGTGATGGGAGCTGAAGATGCAATCGTAGGAGTGGGAGCTGCCGTTGCAACGGGCGGTTTAGGAGGAGGGGCGGGAGCAGGTTCGGGAGTAGGTTGGGGTACTTGTTTCGATGGGGAAGCCGGCGCCGGCGGTTTTTCCGAACCTTCGATGCCGTGCTGGTTACGACCGCAATTTTGCGCAAAGGACGGGATGGTGAGGCAGTCTTCGACACAAACATTCTGCAATATCCATCGATCTGGAGAAATAAGGCATATTTAGCAATTAATCATAATATGGGAGATGCATCCGCTGTCTTACTTGACTGTGGATCGCCTGTAAAAACATCAATGAGTACGCGTGCGAATAAACATGATACTTTTGTAGAAACCTACAGGTCATATAGTTTTTGCCCTGGCATCCAAAGACATCAACGGCAACTTGACAAGCTCCGCCTAGGACTGCTTGGGCGCTGCTCTGTCTCGCGCAAGCACCAAGCACGACGAGCGTCGCCAGAAACCCAAACCGAGGACAACGCGCTGTGCGCATTGCGAGCTTGGGCACGTCAACGATCTAGGAAATGTCCTATATCTCGCAACCGCTGCGCTGCTGCCGACGCCTACTGTACTGGCAATGGCTACTGAATATGCTGCCACGCACGCAATGGGAAAAACAATGTCGGGTCCCAGTACGATGAAAATCCAAAGATCGACTTTTGGCGGCGGCGAACGAAGCTTCCGAAAGAAGAAGGGATACCGTCTGACTCCCAAACGAAAAGCCCGCGTCGCTCGAGAGTCGAGGCCGATGGGCGGGACGCTTGGTTTTCATGCGGCTTTCCCATCGGCCCTATCTATGCAATATAATATGCATTGATGCAGGTATTTTTCCCTGTTGTAACTTCATACTTCCAAGACTTCCATCGCGCGACTTCATACTTCCAAGACTTCCATCGCGCGACGCGTCGTGAAACGGACCAGTCTTCGTCGTCTATAAAATCCTTTGCCAACAGGCTCCCCGCTAAATTGGTTTGACATCCTTCTGCTACAACTGCTACCCGAACTTTTATCACTGCGGCATGCTCATTTCCAGGTCAAAAACCCTTATTATGATAAAAAGACACCCTCGGGCTAAATAACACTAAAACGAAAAAGCTACAAATGCAAAAGGAACGTATAACACATAACTAGGAATCGTAGGAGGGAAGAGGGTTGTGGTGAAAGAACATGAGACTACGGTAAAGGAGGACGGTACAAGCGTGCCGTGTTTTCTAACAAATGTCGGGTATATTCGAAATGACTTTTACAGTCCGATTCCTAGCTCTCGCCCAAAGGCAAACGCTCCACCTTCACCTCGACCAAACTGCGTCCAGCCTCGAGCGCCTCTAGCGTATTCCATCAAGATAGCCAACCTCTTGGTCACACTCTGCAAACTCCAGATGCCAATCCGTTTCATGTGCTTAGCTCGTTGGGCAGCGACCATGTCCGTCAAAGCTCGTCCGACTTCTTCGCCCAAAACATCGACGAGAGAAGCTTGATATACTGTCCAGGCACCTTCAAAATTGTCCTATAAAATGTCAAAAGCGTGTGTCAGTCGAGGTAATTGGGGATCATCAGAGACTAGCAGCTACATACCAAGTCCATTTTCGCACTGAAAGAAATATGAATACTGGTCTTGACTGCATTCAAATACCCGACAATTGGTCGAATAAGGGCACTGTTCATCCATGAAATGTGTGGCGAGACCAAAGGTACAGAAGCTTTCAGGTCATGTAATCGAACATGGCAGAGCATGACCATGGCTGGTCGATTAGTACTGCCACCCCGTGAGCGACCGGCGGACCCGTTGGACATAGAGAGTGGAACCATCAGTCCTTCAGGTCCTCCAAAAGGTGCACCGACAGCGGGTGACATGACATGTTCCTGTGCTTGCTGTTGAATGCTAGGCTGTTGCTGCTTGTCTGAATCTTCCTTCTGTTTATAATGTCGCATGACCATGCTCTCGTGTCGATTGGCCGTCTCCGGATGCGTCGCAATCGCTTCCTCAAGCTTATCCAAAGCAACGTCTTTCCAGTCATTGACTTCATCCCTCAAAAGGTTCAAAAGATTATCATTGTCTGTCTGTGGGAACAGCAATTGCAAATCGATATCCAGAAAGCCACGGGTTATCCATCCGAAAGGACCCTCCACACCTCCGTTGAGGTGATCTATTGGGAGGCCGTTCAGCTTCAGGCGAGACATTTTCGCCCATTCGGGACTCAAGCCATCTTCGACAACAAAGTCTGACCCTTGCGGCTTGTGCACGCTAAACAAACAGTTGTCAAACATGCCATTCATGATATCTGCGCGCATGATATCGTAGAGAAGCCATTGCTTGCGTAAACGGGGTAACTCCGCATTGAAAATGGAAACACTGTACGGCCGGAATTGCGGATTGCGAATGGTAATCAAGAGATCTTCCACAACAAATCTAGCCAGCTCAAAATCACCGGCCTGAGCTTCGCGTCGAACCGGTTTCCACTCAGGATCAAAAGTTACATGTTGCCGATTGATCTCTCCTCGAACGCCCTTCAGCGTGCACTCTTTAATCAACCCTTTGCCTGAATATAGTGTTAGAGAGCTTATTCTTGCATCAACAGGATAATGCAAGCCTACCATCTAACCATCGCCAAAGCGACAATGTCACGTCAATGTGTCGCAACGAAAGATCCCAGAAAGTCCAGTTCGTATCCAATTCTCCCACGCCCCATTCTGAAAGCCCTTGTCGCCGCCGCTCGTCATTCTTCAGCTCACGCCAAGTCTCGTCGTTACAAAGAATCGAGACATTTTCAAGACGAATGACGCCCTCCTTCCATCGAGGAACAATGGCGGATTCGAAAGTGACTTTCATTCCCGTTTCTTGCGTGATGTAGTCGGAAATGGCATTTGCGACATATGCTATCGTACATGTTAGCTATTGAGATTGTCGAGAACAACAAACATGAGGTACCTTGGAACTGTAGACTGTTGGCCACACCGATTAATATTGACAGAAACGTCGTGGTTCCAATCAAGAGGAACAAGGTATGTCCGACAAATATCCACGAGAACATGGCAAATATATCGTCTGCTCTCCATGGGCGCATAGATCCCATGAGAAAAAGCCGGATTCGAAGACGCAAACGCGGCCAGAAGCCGGAGACGGTATCGAGTAAATGGGCGCGGGCAACACGCCATGATGGATTACTTGATGAATCAGTGTGTGGGGGATGTGACGAGGTATAAACTTGGGAGGGATGCGATATATCAGGAGAACCATGTGGTGGCGGAGGTGAGATTGGTCGATGCGCGGGAATGAGGGACGATGCGGAAGAAGAGAATTTGGCTGAATGGGAAGATAATGATGGCAGGAACCAGCAATCTCGTTTTCGATTCCAACTGCCGCACCGAAGTTTGGAAGCCTCTAGCCCCAAATCCGATCCGTATCCTAATCCCGGCACCCCTAGGCTACTGCCCAGTCCAGCGCTTAACCGAACTGCCGTGGGCTCCGGGCCCAGTTGATACATCAAGATTCCAGGGGCCAGCCCTCGTTGGAGATGTTTATGTGAGACATAACGTAAACCTAACCGAGTGGTGCATGATATGGAATGGAAGACGTGTGCGAACAAGGCCCCGAAAAAGTTTTGTGATGCCCATGATGTCCTTCCACTGTTTTTTCCAGGATTCGACGGATGAGGGGGTATTGGTGACAATCGGACCTCCGAACTTGATGACAGCCGTGTCCCTTGGAATAACGAGTGCCTCTTACGAATGCTCCTGATGTTGATGCCTGCATCTAGAGCCTCACAGGATTTCCAGTTCCCGATAGGCCCCCTCCTGAGAAATATCCTGCTTGTCGACGCAATCATATTGGACCGGAGGGCTCGTCGCGTGCACTACTAAAGTTTTAGGATGAGGGGCGCCACTACAGACAAAGATTACAGGCAGAACCAACCCTTTCACTCAATTTGACAGCATCGAGCACTGGTATTCCTGATGGATTCACCAGTTCCTTTGACGTCTCGTCGTAGAGATTTTCTAAATCCCCGTTCTATTATTGGGGACAGTCAAATTCTCCGAAAGACTTTCGATGACTTCCACAGCTGCGCAAACTGTGACCAGGTCCAGCTCATTGTTGCTATGACAAAATGAACTTGAGAGGTGCGAAGTTGCGAACCTCCTTGGAAGAGAGCAGAATTCATATAGGCTTGGGGACCGTGCGAACTTCGTGGAGGAGCAAGAATAACTAGAACCCTGGGAAGCAAGACTTGACGCACAGTAGATTAATCATAGGAAGAATTGCCCTGCTGGGACGGGCTGCGGGATCGACTTGTGTAAATTTGGACAGTGGAGTTCAGCAACGTAGAAGAGGCTTGTTTTTTCCAACTGCAACACTACCTGTCTTGGGTCAGTAGCTAGGATGGCCGACGACTACGACATCTATGCAGACGATGGACTGGGAATAGCCGATAAGAGTATGGATGCTGGGGTAGGCTACTCAGAAGGCAATTTCCTTTGGTCGGGATTGACCTTTTTCTTTTGCTCCTAGGACGATGATGATTTCCTATATGGAGATCTCGCGGACACCTCTGTGGATGTGGGAAATGCCACAACCGTCAATGGGAAGCCTGCGGTCGAGCGACGGGCATCACACAGCTTCTCGGACGTTGTGGATTACGGCCTGGATGACTCTGCTATGGATACCGCTGGACAAGCTTTGGGAGATAAGCCAAAGACGGAGACCGAAGAAGCTAGTAAACCCGCGGCACAAACGGCAAATACTGACACGGGAGTCAAGTTAGAGGAGGCAGGAGAGCCGCCCATGGATTCCCAAAATGGCCTGAAAGCAGATGTCACAACCAATGGGGCATATCCGGGATCTGCTCCGGGTCTACCATCACCTGCACCAACACCAACAGGATATAGCTCCGCGTTATTTGTTGAGGAACTGACTTGGGTACGTAATTGACCTTTTTGGTTTAGTAAACCCATTATTAATTAGTCTGTTCAACAGTGGACTTCGGATGATGACATGCGCCTTGCTGTCAGCGAAGCCGGTTGTGAAGCGGACCTTCTGATGAACGAACTTTCGTTCGGAGAGCATCGCGTGAACGGGAAATCCAAGGGCGTTTGCTATGTGCCTTTCACGAACTCCACCGCGGCGGCCAAGGCGAAAGAATTTTTTGAGCAAATGTATGTATACGATTCGAGAGTAGCATTTTTTTGTGGGGTAGAGATGTATTCAATACACGAGGATGTAACGACCAGAGTTGTTCGGCCATCCTTCGTAATTCACATTTGGAGCGAGCCGTCTGGTGGTGGTTGGATTGTGGTATTTAGCTAAGGGTCAAGACTAAATCGTTTTCTCCCTTCAGAGAGATTCACGGTCGAAAACCACAAATCAAATGGGTTCCCCCAACGCAAATGCACAATCCCTTCCGAAACGTGCCAAAAGATCCAAAGGAAACACGAGCCGAACAGGCCATGAAACAACAAAGACCTGTACATGCTCCTGCAACTGGAATGCCAGTACCTGCCGCAGCTGTCCGGGCACCCATGGGAATCCCAGGAGCGGCTGGTCGAGGTCGAGGAGCACCGGCTGTGCCGTACGGTTTTGGCGCACGCGTTAATCCCGCTGCAGCGATGGCTTCAGCCGGATACATGCCGCCAGGTTTTTACGACCCGGAATTCTACGGACCACCGCACATGATGGGAGGTGCCTACCCAGAGCAATTTCGGTCGGGTCCTTATGGAACAGGAGTAGGCGGTAGTGCACCTGGAACTGCAGCCGGAGGCGGGCCGCGGGGAAGAGGCGCCGGTTCTGCTGCTCCGCTGGGCGGTGCCATGCCAGATGGATACGGCTCAGGAGGTTTCTATGACCGCGGAGGGATGTACCCCCCAACACCATTTTTTGATGGCCCCGACTTTGAGTATGATGGATATGGAGGCAATCGAGGAGGAATGGGCCGAGGTTTCGGCGGCAGGTGAGTTATTGGCGATGGATGTATTCTTAATGAGCAAATCGGCTGATGATGCGACCTAGACCGCCGTATCCACCCCGAGGATCAATGTCGTCGAGTACGTACTCCCGTGCAGGAATACCTGGAGATCATGAATCCGACGACCGTCGTCGTGCGCCAGGATCTGTCAACGGAAGTAATGGGCCTCGCGGCGAAGGGCCTGACATGGATGGAGGTTCTGAGACTGGGCACGAACTTGATCGTCCTGATCGTGAAGACAATGACAAGCGAGGGGACGCACCCAGATCTTCCACGTCAGTGGTTGGCAGAGACGAAGGAATTGGTGGTCAAGATGACCGTTACTCAGAAGATCTTCGCCATTCCTCGCATCGGGCCAGTGGCGACCGTGATCGGGATCGCAACCGTGATCATGAGCGCGAACGCGAACGTGGCCGAGAGCGCGAACGAGGTCGAGACTGTGACGAGCGCGATCCAGCTCGGGACAGAGAGAGAGGGTACCCCGAACGTGATCGCGCAGACCATGAAAGAATAAACCACGAGCGGCGGAGAAATGTGGCCGATGTCTACATTAAAGAACGGAACGGACGAGATCACGAGTACGACCGCCGGGACGAGCGCGATGCGGGGCGAGACCGGGAACGGGATCGTGGCCGGGAAAGGGATCGCGACCACCGAGTGTCATCCCGGGGGCAGCCTTCATTGAGTCCGGCAGCAAGCCGTTCTAGTCGACGCAAGCGGAGCCGATCCAATACCCGGCGTGGGGATGAAACTGCGTTGCCTGGTGTAGAGCTTGACGCTATTCCGCCAAGTCCATCGGTGCCCCGCTCTATCCGTGCGCCATCACCTCTCCCCACTGATCTCGCGCCGAGCAGCGCTGCTGTCGAGAGTACCACAGAATCCCGCCAACCCCGACGCCCTTCTTCCCCCTCGACTTCCCGCTCAAGATCTCGCGATCGCCATCGACACAAACGAAAATCCCGGTCACCTTCACCCACGGCATTGGGAACAACAAATGACACGGCAGCTAGCGACGGGCACACTGAAAGCAAGCGGCGCCGAAGCAGCAGACGTTCCCCTAGTGGGGCAAATGGCTCATCCTCTTCTCGTCGCCATCACAAGAGCTCAAAGAGCTCTCGCCGGGATCGGGACAAGGATCGGGACAAGGACCGGAAAAGTGAACGGGAATCAGGGCGGGAGAAGGACAAGGATCGTGGGCGCGAGCGCGAGCGAGAGAAGGAAAGGAGTGAGCGAGATAGAGATAGGCGGTAGAATGTTTCCATGCACTCTATTTTCGACTATATCGATATGAGAATCTACTTTTTCCTAGCAATTACAATTAAACATTATAAACAAGCATCACTAATGCTGATCTTTGGTAGAGTACAGTGAATTAGATTACAGAAGTGGATCACATACAGACTCAAGTCTGTGAGATCAAAGAGGGTCGGCGTACAATTTGGAGTCTCAACGGGGAACCCGCCCCAGTGCCTGCACATTCTGCGGTACGCTTCCACCTTTACGTCAGTTTGAGACCATCGTTTTCAATCAATAGTTCGATAAGTGGCTGCCAATCCGTGTCATTTCCAGCATTGATTGATTTGAAGAATGCACCAGCAGCCGCTTCGGCCTGCCCTGTATGCAAAAAGCTGAATGCGAGGAGATGCTGTGCCTCTCGCTTGGTCCGTTCATTACGAAGTGCAGGCGTTACACATTCTATTACCGAGTGGTAGTCATGTATCTTGTAGTAGCCGCGCGCAGCGTAGAGCCAGCCTAGCGCATCTATGGGGGTTATTTAGTCGGCTATCCACCCAGATTTGGACTTCCAGTCGGAATGTTACCTTTAGGACAAAACCCAACGTTCTGAAGTAGAATATCTCTTACAGATTTACGCTGCTCCATGTCGTTCCTTCCTGGTTTGCTTTTTTTTACATTTGGCGGCCGCTGCTAGCTGGGAGCTACCCCCAGTGCACGTCCGACGCGAACGTGTTTTGCTTACGAGAGGCCCCCACGTGACATAATAGTTCACGCTCAACCACAATTTTGACTTTCTTGTGCTGAATTTTCGCAGTGCACTCTGCCAAAAAGTTGATACATTCCTCTCAACAATGGCCCAAGGCAAACTCAAGAAGTCCGCGGTAAAGAAGCCAGCATTGGCTAACGCTAAGCCAAAAGCCTCCTTGGCTGCTCTTGGACCAAAGAAGCGAGAAGGTAAACGTCAACTCACTCTGCGTGGTTGGTGGTGACATTGGGGCAGTGAACGCAGTCCTCTCCTACCAGCTGCTGTGCTTCCGATGGAACCCAATTTGCCATTTTCTAGTCATCATGATTCTAATTCTCTATGTCTTTCAGGAAAATTCATTGCACCAAAAGCGAAATCACTCATTACACAGAAGAATTTGCAGAAGAAGTTGTCCGCGCGATCCATTGTGCAGACTGAATCGCTTATGGCCGCTCGTGCTGGAGCAACAGGGAAGCTGACGATCATGAAGAGTTTGGCGAACAAGGCCAAAGCAGCGATGGATAAAGCGAAGCAAGGAAAACGACAATAAACGGCAAATTTGGCCGTTGACATTATCCCATCACCACAACTTTCTCGTATATTTATAGCAGTTTGCAATTGTAGATAGTCCTTCAATTTAGTATCTTTTGTTTCTTCCCGGTTTTAATAGAACTCGCGAGCCTCAGCTCACTCGCTGTCGCTGATCTTCGTTTGGGTATCGTGTCGCACCTCTGGTCTCACTTCGAATCTATAACGTTGACGTTTCGCAAATTCATGCGACTTGATATCTGACAGAGCAGAGAAGTCGAGCAATCCTGTCCGCATACGGTATACATACATTTGCTTGCTTGGATCCGACAAGTCATGGCCCCAAAACGCGGAAAACAACCTGGTAGATCACCTTCACCGGCTGGGAGCGGAGATTCGTTTACCGACTACGACACCGACGAGGAACCAGTACTTCAGAAAACGTCCAATGCGATGGACCATGCGGCTGGAGCCAACGGAAACGATCTAAACTCTGGGCACGGAATGGCTTCTCCAAAACCTGACGAAAGTCCTAAAGTCTCGCCGACAAGTGTCAATAAGTCTAGTCAACACGCTGCGGAAGCTGATGGGGGACCGAAAGATGAATTGACGGGTCCACAAGGCACCGCAAGCTCTTCAGAAGCGATCCCAGGGTCCCTAAACTCGTTGCCTCAAAGCGAAGATACCGGTGCACTTGCGAAGGAGTCGTACATCATTGGCCGAATGAATGAGGATATTGCGGAAGACGAGAAGAAAGTGGTAAACGTTAACCTGCGATTTAGAAATTGATTATAGTAGACTAAAAATCTGGGCACATTAGGTCGCGTATCTGATTGCAGAGGTCGACGGTGTGGAGGTAAGGCATCCAGTCAAAACGGGCATCAATTTGATCGGAAGATCTCCAACACAATGCGACGTATGTCTCCCGGCAACGGGCGTTAGTAACGTTCATGCCATTATTGGTGAGACTTAATGTATATCCTACTCTCTTGACTCGTTCCTAATTCAGCTACAGAGGTGTCGCCGGATGGTGCCGAGCACTTTCTGGAAGACCTAGATTCCACCAATGGAACAACATTCGGCAAAACAGAGTATCGTATAAGACCTTTCCGGATGTACCAACTTTCGCAAAATAAACATTGCACATTTGAGCCGGCGAAGTGTCGTTACTGGATCGATGAGAATGCCATCTCCTCTCTTGCAACTCCATCCTTGGCAACACCATCGGTAGTTGAAGGTGTGATGGAAGCTGTTTTAAGTCTCAATGGCTTCCCCACCGCATCCTCGAAAGATCACTCTTATGGATCTTCTGGTTTGCATCCTGCTAAGCCTAGCCAGATGAGTTCAATCACGCCCACACAGCTGGTTACGCTGAGTGTGGCAGCTACGCAAGCCATACCTTCTTTATCCTCGGTTCAAGCACAAGACAACGACTTTCATTCACCCAGTGCGAAGGTCATGGCCTCAGGTGGAGGTCTTAAGGCAGCCGCCGTGGCTATGCTTAGTCGCGATGAGAGCAACTCACAGAAACAAACAGCAAATGGTGTGGTGCTCGTAAAGCCTGCTAGTCTTCTATCCCGACTCACCAAAGCACAAGAGGAGGATGCTGGTCTGGAAGGACGTCGCTCAAGAGGGAAGATTGAATCTTCCGATGAAGATGACCGACCACCCTCATCCCCCTCTAAAGGTAGTGGTCCGAACTCTGACGCTATCTCCGCGACCATACAAAACATTCCGGAGGAGCCGAAGCAAGATGATGACAAGCCTCTGGTTACGAAAACGCACAGCTCGCGTGGTTTTTTGGCGTCTGAATCAGAAAGCGAGGATGATATGGATGATGGCGGAAACATGGAGCTCTCAAGGGCAGACATGGATGTCGATAAAACTGTCCCAGCCGTAGAGGACGCGTATCCTCCTACTATACCCCCTACAGCTCAGTCCAACTTTCCCTCAACAGCTGATGATGACGACTTTTCCAATCTGGAACCGGGTGCGAGTCCTGAGCTGTTTGGTGATAAACTGGATGTTGACCTCGGTGGTGATGAAACCGATGATGAAGGGGCAGGCCTCGAGCATCATGGGCTAGGTGACGTCCCAACTCCCGAAGGGGCATCGACGGATCAAGTTCTACCACCGGATGAGACAGCATCTTCATTCACGGTCGCTACTCCACCTTTAAAGAGCGCGCGGTCGAACAGGACTGTCAAGTCTCCAGCTTCATTGAAAAGCAATCGGTCCATCTCGGATCAGAAAGAATCTACGCCACCTCTCATATCAGCACCGACGCACGATACCCCCGCAAAGACTGGCAAGAGCATCTCTCCTCCACCATTCCCAGATGATGCAGATCCCGACAGTTCCCCACCACCTGTCCGTTCACGATCAGTACGAAAACCAATCCAGGGCCTCAGCATGGACGAATCCCAAGAGGCATACATGTCAGTACCACCAGGATCCGTATTCTTAACAGCTATTCTTGCCGACTAACTTATGCGATTTTGTGTTTAAGGCGAATGGATATAGACACGTCTGCCAGTTCAGTGCCTAATTCTGCTGCGCCCTCTCCGTCGATTACGCCCGCGCCCTCTCAGTCCGTTACCTCCTCTCCTCCAGTAAAGTCCAAACCGCCAGCGAAGCGGAAACGCGCCGCAGCAGAACCAAAAACATCAAGAAAAAAGAGATCGCCGGCCACACCCCAGCCGGAAAGTACGCCAGATATTGAAGTGCGAGAAGACGCAGCCCTGCTGAAAGCAAAGGATGCAATGAGTACTCCGGGTACACCAGCACCTTCCTCGCTAGAAAAACAGTGCGTCATTTCATGCCAGATTTATTAGAAGCACAGTCTTTTGAATCTAATTTGTGTGTTTATTTAGGCAACGCAAGCATGCCAAACCAGCGCTTTCCAAGCAACCGACGATTAATTCCTCCCTCAGTGACGTCGACGAAACCAAGTATGTAGAACCTTCCGACAGCTCCCCCACGTCTGCCAAGGACGAAAAAGAAACTCGTGAAACCTGCATCATGTTCACTGGTATCCCCGAAGATGATGAAAGACGAGAGGTACGATGATGTTTCAGCCGTTGTTGATTGGGAAAAGGAACTGAATGAACATGTGAAGATTGTGTCGGCCCTCGGTGGCAGAATTGTAGATGATTGGAGCCAGTGCACACACCTAGTGACCGATAAAATCAGACGCACTGTAAAATTCTTGTGTGCTCTTTCAGCGGGAAAGCATATTGTCAACGTGAGATGGCTGGATGCGTGCAAGAAGGACAAACGATTTACTGGTATGAAATCTGATCTAATAACATATATTTTCGTGAAGTAAGGACATTAAAACTCTATCTATAGGCGAATCCAAGTATTTTTTGAAAGATGCCCGCTCTGAGAAACAATACGGGTTTAGCCTGAAGTCTTCTCTTCTTCACGCTCAAAAACCAAACCAGTCTCGGCTTTTTGAAGGTTTGACATTTTACGCAACACCCTCCGTCAAACCACCAAAAGAAGAGATGTTGCAAATTCTGCAGGCGGCAGGTGGCGTGATGTGTGAAGATACAGGAACGTTGGACCCGGAGAACGAGAAGCATGTCATTCTTGGGGATGCGGGCGATGCGACCGAGATTAAAAAACTTCAGAAGACCGGCTTCAAAATCTATACCAACGAGTTTGTCTTAACAGGACTGTTGAGAATGAAAGTCGAATGCGACAGGTACTACCAGATATGACTTAATGTAGACGAGGAATGCCAACTGATGTCTATAACTCTAGCCATATCTTGGGACAGGATGAGGCGCCGGTTGGAGTAAGTGCCAAGAAGCGGCGACGCTGAGATCCGGGTGTCACTCCGGCGCAGCGGATGTCCATATTCTGAATGTTTTCGTGCATTTCTGCACTTGTACATCTACCTTTCTAAGTGAGAGTTCAGAGTTGTCTGTCCTATCACGTTATCGGACTTTTTAGCTTAGTACACTTTGTCCAAATGTGGACTTATTGGGCTTACGTTTGCGAACTGTTTAGCTTGGTACATAGCTTGGCGGTGAAAAAGAGTGGCATAGATAAACGACGCGCGTTTGTTATCGATAAACAAGGTGGCAAATGTTCCCACGCTCCGTCTATAAAAGGCATGTCTCCTCAACGTCCCCCTGCTTTTTTAGACCTGCGCCTCGTTCACCAGTATATCTGAAAATGACGATTTGGTGATGCATGGGTCCACGTCCTCCCGATGGTGCAACTCGCTGCTCTGAGCCAGTGATGAATGGGCAAGCTTCCAGTTCAGCTATTATGCTACTGCGATTGCAGGTAAGGCTCGTGAATGTTTGCCATTACCCCTTCTCTTTCTGTTTAAAGCTGATCAATGTATTGTACATAGTATCCGAAGATCCTCCGACTTGGGAATCCACCCGGTTATTCGCTCCCGACGGCAAGATTCAGGTTCACAGCCACCAAGAGATTCGGACACCGGCCTAGTAGGATTTCTCGCGTAGTGGTGGATGCATTATCCGGTTCTACCAACCGTTTTGTATTGCATGTATAATGTGTCTAGTAGCTAGATCAAAGCTTTTTCCGAGTCAGTTTACGCTGGGTCTACCTCGGTAGATGACCTAGACGGGAGGGTTCTCAATCAGTTGGTGCTGGCGGCTCCTGTAGGATAGCTGTGTGTATGTATATGCCATTACTTTCCGCCGCCACACTAGCTTGGTACACTTTCTCTGAAGGCCGCCGGCAGGCAGGAGAAGGGGGGGTTCGGGGGGTCTCCCCCCGACCTCATGTATATTTGTTTCACTCATAGTGTCTCACTCATAATTTTCCATTTATTTTTGAGATCTCGGTTGTGGACGTATTGTGGGTGCCTTTTTAGAACACTACAATTCCAAAGCTGCCCGCACCTGGAGGGGGGGGTTCGGGGGGTCTTCCCCCGACCTCATGTATATTTCCCGACGTCGTTTCTGCGTGTGTTTATCAAAATCCCTGTCCGCACCACGGAGTTTGACGAAGAAGACGTGCGATCGGTTTGGGCGGCGGCCACGCGAACAGCTCTGCCGGCGATTGAGGATACCTGCACGACTCTGCAGTCCAGAATTTCTCTCAGGAATTTCTATTCGACGCTGCGACGACGCATCTATGAGTCGGAGCTCTGAAACAAGGAGCAAAGACTGCAAAGTTCAGTTTCAGGAAACGCGCGGCATTATTGCCCTTGGCTTGGCCGGCTACCCGAGTTTAGCCGAGCAGCGCCGTCGACTAACTCCGACTCGATCTATGATACTTTGCACCTCCTCCCCTCCTCCCCTCCCGGACCCTCCCGGACCCTCCCCCCTCCTATAAAAGGCCCCGCTCGCGGTACGTCCCCGTCACTCATTTACTTGAACCTCCTACTCCTGGTTGCAAACTTTTACGACGATCCTATAGACACTCTTCATTCACCAACAACCAACCATCACAAATCTCACATTGGCCTCTTTCTCTGGCTCTCGCACCCCCTCTCTCTCTGGCTCTCGCACCCTCTCTCTGTCTCGCCGAAACTGACCAAAAACTTAGGCACGTATCACTGATGGCTCTCCCTATTTTCTTTCTTTTGCTAACGACGTGGTTTTTTTCCTTTTAGAACTTGAACAGTGACGCCTTCATGCATCAATGTCGGCTCAAACACACGCAACAACAAAGTGCTACCTGTCTAGCATTCTGAAGAAAGAATTCAAAGAACCCATTGCTGCCCATATCCGCACGGTGCACCATCTTGCTCAACACACCACCTTTTTTCTCAAGTATTGGCTTTCGCACTTCAACGGCCTAGACTTTCCAGCAATCACAAAGGAGCACATTTACATGGCCTTTGTCCTTCTCAACAAAGGACCAAGTCAGCGGCTGGGACCTGCATCTCTCGCCCTTCAAGACTTACTGTGGCCGTTTGTCGAAGGATACTGCTCCATCTTCAACTTCGCTCATCCTCATCTCCGACATGACCAACAAACCTCACACTATGTTGGAGACAGCATCCTGACCAATCTCAGAGTCAACGTCCAAGAGCACTTTGTGCGGATGTATCTCCGCTACATCAACACAAGATTGGGAGTGAAAGCCGCCATTCGTATCCTCAAGGGACTTCCTGACTGGAAAGAGCAGGTGAAGCAATATTGTGCCCATCTGCGCCGCGACCTTCTCAACCTATCCCACGCTTGAGGAGATTGCTGGGCTGTCTGCTTTGGAATGGGAGCTCTTACAGGAGGTGTGGGGTATATTCCCTGCTCAAGACGATTGCATCCACTACCAAGTTGTTGCGGACCCTCTAGCATACTTGGGCCCTTACTGCGAGTTGTCTCGCCTGTTCGAGCTCCATGGACTGCCTCAATTCACCGCAATCCCCCTTCGTCGCACAAGAATCCAATCAACCGTCCGAATCGATACTATTATTCTATGTCTCAACATCCTGGACATGTCACAACGACGCATCGGCACATTGACAGCAGAGCGGAAGCAGGAGCTGTGGTCCCAAGTAGTTCGACTGGACAAGAAAGTTTTCAAGCACCGCAAGCAGATGGGCCTCCACTTTGACTATGCAATCAGCACTGATGGATGGAGCGCATCGATCCATTTGAAAAAACCGGGGATAATCTATGGTCACCGAAGACCACGCAAGTCCAAGACTATTTTGCAACAAGAGGTGAAGCAGCAATACGTGGAACACCACCTTGACGAGCTTCGTCAATCCGAGAAGATCGTTGTGATAGACCCTAACAAAAGAGATCTTCTCTTTTGCCGGGACATTACTGAAGGAACGTCCTTCAGGTATACTGCCAATCAGCGGGTCAGGGAGACCCGCTCGCGAATGTTTTCCCGTCGCCGTCAAGATCTACTGCGTGCCGTCGGGATCGATGACCTGGAGACGGCAATCCCTACGCACAAGTCATTAGACACCCCAAGATTTGCCGACTATGTTGTGGCCTTTACCTCCAATGCGCCTGTGCTTCAGCCCTTCTACGACCAACCTATCCACAGAGTCAACCGCTTCAAGGCCTTCTGTTTGCGGCAGAAGACGGAAAGTCGCTTGATCAACAACATGCGTCGGAAGTTCGGCAAAGTCTTTTCAGTGGTACTCGGCGACTGGAATGATGCTGGAAGAACGCTGAAATTCCAGACCTCAAGCAAAACCGTTGGCTTCCGCACCCTTTTTCGCCGAAACAGGATTCCATGCTACCTCATAGACGAATTCCGGACATCATCAAGATGCGACCAGTGCGAAGGAGAGTTGCTGAAAGGATTTGCCACACGCCCCTCTTCCCGACCATGGCGACGGGCTGCAGGAGCCACCGAAACCGTCCACGGCCTGCTGGGTTGTCCAAACCCAGAGTGCGTCAAGCAGGCATGGACCCCGAAGTGGGGAGCGCGAATGAAACTATCCAACCGCGACGTAACGAGCACCAAGAATATGGCCAAGATTGTATTCAGCCTTTTGGCCACGTCTCAAGTCCCGGATGTTTTCAAGCGATAGTATTAGCTTTCGTATGTATATACATAGGATAGTCCCCCTTCCTCCAGGTTGGTTATATGCCACACCTATTTGACCTTGGCGGTCACTACCTCTGCACGCGTCTTCTGCTGTACTTGTATCCTGTAATCCATCTTGGTACTGCCAGCCCCCAGAATAGTGAGAAGTTACCAGTCAGCTGTTGCATCAGCCTTTTGGGGTATCACTTTGCTCGCTTCCCACTTGTTGAGAATCGCCGGACAACTCCTCGTTGTCCTCATCGGCATTTTTCGTGCCATACTTTTTTTGAGCCTTTTGTGCCTGTTTTTTCTTCCGCTTGACTTCCTTGGCTCTCTTGATCGCTACCTTGGAAGTTTCACCATTCACCATGTGATCCAATTTCAACTTGAGAAGCTTTCGAGCTTCTTTGCGATTAGAGGTCAAATCACGGAATCGCTGAGACTCCACAAGGATACCCGTCGGGATGTGTTTCAATTGAACACGATGCCGGCATTTGTTTATCTTTTGTCCTCCAGGGCCTGATCCTTTCACAAATGATTCATGAAGATCGTATTCATTGATGGTAATGAGTTGGCGGGCTGGCATGGTTGGGTGGGCCGGGGGAGGAGGTTTTGTCGCTGGGTTGGGGATATCTTCCAAAGGAGGGTCTTGGACTGAGTTGACAGGCTGAGACGACTCTGAGTTCGTGATTGCACCAGCGGATCTTGAACCTGTATCATGGAAGTTTGCTAGATATTGATGCTGTCGGCGGGCAAGGCTGAATGTACTCAGGATCCTTCTGATCATCTTTTCACAAAATCCCAAGTTGAAACTCGAAATTGGACGTTGTTGTCGGCCAGTCTGACCGACTGTCATCTGTGCAACCCAGCGAGCCGGCCAGGCGACAGTTTGGCGGTAAGGACTCAGGAGGACGTATTCAATCTAAAGAAGGCACACATCTGCCGTAGACACTTTGCACTCACGGTATGAACCCAAAGCTACCACCGCCGACCTTCCTCTATAGAGGGTTTACGAGGTTTTGAAGCAACTGAACTAAAAACACGTCGCGATCTCTAGATATTGCACGGTGCTTGAAGGAGCTCGGAAAGAGAGACGAACGGATACAGCCAAGAATACAGGCATCAGTCCTGGATGAGATGCGTAACGCATCAGATAATGCAAATGGCGGCGATCCGTATTACATACATAAATTGATCTATAACAACGACGTTGCGCGCCTCCGAACCTTTCTCTCTTTGCCTTCCAATCCCTCTGATCCGCCTCAGTCTCCACTTCCTCCACAACAAAATGATGACCCAGGTCCACCACCACATCCAGCTCTGAGTTCTGTATGCCGCGGGCAGACCCCACTCACTCTTGCGCTTGCCCTTGATCACGCGCAGTGCGTGCACGCCCTTCTTGAGGCGGGTGCGTCAACCATCGTCAAGAATGCCGAGGGGTGGACTCCATTCCAGGAGGCATGTAGCCGGGGTAATAGAGATGCGATAGAAGTCATATATCGATGGAGAAGACGAGAATTGGCGCGTTGGTTTTCGTCAAAAGGAATGGAGCTACTAAAGGGACTGTCACAGGTAGGATTTCCGTACCGGTATTCAAATGTCATTTCTGATAAGTTGTCGTTCTAGGACCTCAAGGATTTCTACCTAGAGATGCATTGGTCATTCAGATCAATTATACCCTTCATCAGCTCGCTTTGTCCATCTGATACATACAAGGTCAGCAACCCATTGCTTACTTTTGAATTTGAGCACACATTCTCACACGCCCAAATGCTGAAATTTGCAGATTTATAAGAAGGTGCACTTTTGCCGCTCTATAGACGTGTAATTTTATGGCCTTATACTGATCATCTCGTAGGACAAATCCTTGCGGATTGATACCACTCTAGTTGGATTTGAGAATCTTTCTTGGATTCGGGGAGATATATCCATTATTTTCACGGACCATGAGACGGGACCCACTTTGGTGATTTGTGATCACCAACGACGACTGGTCCAAAGGGTCTGGCCGCGCGACTTTACCATTGGTGATAAGGATATTGAGGAAGAGATTTCTTTGAACATGAACACAAAGATGGTAGGTATTTGTACGCAGCCAAAACCGGTAGTATCTACTAAACTGTCTATAAACTAGGTAACTGCCCCTGAATTTGACTTTACCTCCTTCAGCTTGTCACGGTCCCAAACTGGGTTCTGGACGTTTAAGGTATGACAGCAGCTGCGAAGCTATGAAGTTTGCTAGCTAACATTTGCCCGCCTCAGACGGACCGCAATGAGCAAATCGGACCGTGGCAAACCCGGGTCTGGTCCGTTGACAGTCTCCAATGTATCAGTAAAACAAGGACGGAACATCTCCTTGCCACCCCTCTTCCCCCCATTCCGTCACTCAATCCCGATTTCAAGGAAGAGGACCTTCCAGCCCCCGAAGCCCCTGACGAAGACGAACTGATACGCCAATACGATGCTGGCGAATGGCACGGCTGGAAATCTGTCGACCAAGACCCTCAACCCAATCGTATCATGACATACTTGACCCGCTTTCGGCCAACCCTGGATCCGCCTCCAGAATCAGATAAACCTGCATTTGATGTATTTTTCGCTCCCGGGGAGGAGAAGGACTATTTGCATCCGGGACGAGCACTTGCTTTGGAAACATCTTCGCGAAAATACACTGCAACGTTGTGGATGTATGAGAGTAGTGAAGAAGAACGGACGCGTCTTTTGAAGGAAGGCGAGGCAGCTCCCTCTGCCGCGACAGCCACCCAAGAGAATGAAAAAAGTGGAGGAGTGGGGCGCGCATCACCTACATCGGATCTACCCTCACTCCAATCTGAAGAATTTCCCATCAAAATTGAGACCGTGCTGCCCTTACTGGAACTACTGGGGATGGGTACAAATCACCATGTGCAGTCACTAAAAGAATTTTTCAACATTCAATTACCACCAGGATTTCCAGGTAAATTTTGCTCGCGCAAACTTTTTTCTACTTTTTTTTATTAACTTTTATTCCAACTGAAATAGTTCAAGTGGAGATCCCCATTGGCATGCTGCCTCTCAGCACACTCATCACATTTCGCAACATCAGTAGCACTCTTCCTATTGAAGCAGACATGTTTCGTATACCAACCAAGAAGGATGGATACCGGTTTGGGGAAGTGATTAAAGGCAGTGAAGGACAGCAATGGGCAGCAAGCGTGTAATTAGATGCTTACTTTTCTTAGCTGATGCGGTAGCGGTAGTTACAACTAGTAGCTTTATACTTGCACTCTCACCTCATTTATATATATACTTACCTTGAAGATAAGCTCCTCATGAACTTGCATGTATAAATTCACTTTGGGGTTTACTTTTGCATTGAGAATATTGGTAGTTCTTTTTGCAACGACTCAGAATGTCATTTTGGTATGATTTTGCGGTATTATTGCCGCAAAGCGCCGTTTATGTCACGCGATTTTCGAAACTCCGCAACCTCGCCCAAAAAAATCACTGACGTCGAAAATGTGAAATAGAGACATCTTATACAAGGGACTTTAACTCTTGAAAGTTTAACCCCCATTACCTCAATGAGAGCTTCTCAAAGATGGATTTCGACTTTGGACGATTCGAGTTTGATCTCGAGATAAATATTGACGAAGTGCGTAAAAGTAATTTGGAAAAAATTAAACAAAAAAACTAATCATCTGTGCGGCTATAGATGAATCATGATCGGAAAGCAGCCATCCCCAAAACCCGTTCACCACCAACCCTCCCACTCGAAATTCTGGATTTGATCTTTTCACACCTTCAGCGGCCGCAGAACCACCGGCATCAGCAGCGGGATTATGCTGCTTGTTCCCTGGTCTGCTGGCAATGGCAGCGGGTTGGGCGTCGCTGGGTATGGCGGGACCCCTGGATGTGCGGGAAGGATGCCGCTTTGAAATTTTTAGGACGACATCTAGAAGAAATGGAAAATCTGGCCAAGAAAACTGGGAATGGGAGGAGTGGGACCGGAGCATCAGCATCTGATTATGCGCATCTACCCCCATCCTCCTTTAAGCAGTACATGACGATGCTAGAACTGGATCTTGCCCAAACCCCGCATCGATTCGTTCGACATTTGGATTTGAGTTGTGTGAGGTTTATCGAGCCGGACGATACCCCCTTTCTGCACAGGATCGCGTCAGCTACACCCCACCTTCTTTCACTCCACCTGTTCTGCGACCCACTGGATCCGCGCACCCTGCAGCATTTCCTCATGTCCTGTACCCGGCTATCCCACATTTCATTGTCGGGAAGCGTGGGCGGGATGCAGAGCCGATATTTTTACCAATTGCCCTCGGTGCGGGCTATGGATCTTCAGGGGTTATGGCGACGACTGCATACAGTGCGTGAACTGGATATGGGGGGAATGGATTGTACGCGGGGGGATGGGATCACGTTTGCGACGTGGGTGGTAGGGAGTGTGGGGCCGGCCCTCAAGTCTTTTGCCCTGGGACGGGTAACGGGCGGGACGGCAAGCGGGTCCAGCCAAATCTTACTGGAAGATGCTTTGGCGACACTTCTGGCCCATCACGCGCCGCAGCTGGAACGGTTTTCCGGCCGTGGGAAATTGGTGACGGATCGCGCTCTAGAGTCGCTGGTGGTCTTGTGCCCGCACCTCAAAATCGTGGATTTGGAGAATTGTTCCACCATTACCCGGGAGGGAATCCTGGCCTTGGTGGAGGGTGGAACGGCATTGCAGGAAGTCCACATTGGCGGCACGTTGGCCAATGATGCAGTGGTCAGAGAGGCCATCGAGCGTCGAGTCAACCATAAAATTCATCGGTTCAAGTTAGAAGAACCCAATCGCAAAATAGAACTATTAGTAAATTCTTCCGTTCCGGTATAATCTAAGTAAGGTGTTCGTAGTTTCTCGTTTCCCCTCCCTTTCAAATCTTCTATAATTTTTTTGCTTTCTCCATCTGTACAGGTATAATATAATGATAAACGTTCATCTATGTTGTGCCTCCGTCGCTCGTTGTCGATTTTCGAATCCGAGCTTCCTTGGCCGCCACCAGTGCATCCGCCTCACTGATTTCAATGATTTCGCATTCAGGTTTCTCGGCCCTGATTTCGTCCATTTTTGCCCGAAGTGTTTTGGTGAATTTGATATTCTGCAACAAAAAAGTACTCCATCGTCAAACATTCATTCCTCAATGTCTCAAACTAAATGTTATTACCCGTATGTAGACTTTGCGTAACGACGAGGCATTGAGGATTCCCTTGAAGAGGGCTTGGGCACCCGCATCACTCCATGGGTTATCTGATGCATCCAATTCTCGCAGTGAATCTATCAAAACACATGGTCAATTCCCACCATCTCTCCAACGTGTACTGGCTACTTACAATTCCCTTCAACGCCCTTCCCGATAATCACCATGGCAGCATCGCTACATCGCGTCCGTCTGTATAATGCGTAACGTCAATCCCCCATTGCGATAAAAATCAGATGGGAGGGGGATGTTTACCGGATATTGAGGTTTTGGATGATGTTGTTTTTAATCAGGTAGGCCGCGACTGGTGCCCCGTTATCGCCTATTCCATTACTCTACAGAAATTTCATGGTTGGTAAAAGGCAGATGTTGAAAAAGTGCTTGACTTACTTCCAAGTTGAGCGTTGTCAGAAACAAGTTATCCTGTACACGGCGAAACGAGAGTGAGAAAAAAGCTCGTTCGGTCGCGCAGCAACCAAAGCACTTACCTTGATAGCTCCAAACATGCCCGCCATGCCCTTATGTCGAATCTTATTCCACCCTATCATCCAGCCACATAAGTACCTCCACAAGGACACCCATGAGATGTAATTTCGTACCCAGATTGAGTTCCTTTAGTGCATCATTGGACGCCAACCCGGCTCCCAACGCAATGGCGCCCAGATCGCCAATGTCGTTATGGCTCAGGTCGAGGACTTGGAGGACCGAGTTTTGCCTGAGTCCTTCACCAAAGAGTCCGGCTTCCCGGTCGCTCAATTTGTTGTCTGTGAACTGTAAGTCAGTCAATTGTCGTTCCTGGGCAGAAACGCTTTTTGGGTGGGTTACCTTTCAGGATCAAGTCTTTGAGCGTTCCGTTGAAATGAAGCATTTCTGCAATCTCATGGCTTCCTTCAAATCCTAGTGGTTCACTACACTTAGCACATTCGTAGTCCTTTCCCACGAGAATGACGGGGGGTTTTACCAAGTCGGTTCCCGGATAAGTCAAGGTGAACCAGCATACGATTCATTTGCAGGGCTCGCCCCAAAAAGACGCCCCCCTCCTCCACATAATTTTGGGTCAAGTCCAGGACTTTTAACGTCGAGCTGGGTTGCTACCCATCCAAAAAAACATCAGTCCAGGTGTCCTATAGAGCAAGGATAGAGTATTTACCTCCAAGACCAAGGCAAGGGCCTGCGCACCCTTGGCACCCAGCCCGTGATAGGGCATGCGCAGTTCATCGGCTTTGAGGCTGTTGACAATGATGGAGACGGGTACGATCCCGAGGGTTTTGCAGGCAGTCAAGTAAGGCTCTTGGGTATTTTGGCGGGTCAGAATGCCTATTACGTGTCAGATCTTACGCGTAGGAGGAAGGGGGAAGGTAGGTTTTTTATACCTGAAACGTCCAAATCCGTTTCCCATCCGCTATCGGCCCGATCACTCCCCGCATCGTCGTCGACTGTATACTTGTCCCGGTCATCCAGGTCAGGTTGTTTTTTATGGGGCAATCCTCCTGCAGACGATGTTTGAACCGTAGCAACATGGCTGTCCTCTTCTTCTTCTTCTTCTTCGGAGAGTTCTTGGATGGGTGCGGCGGCAAAGAGCGTGCCGGGGGGTTGTTGGGAGGGAGGGGTTGTGTGCCGGGACTGAGGAGCGGATTTGGGTTGGATGGGAGGTGGGGATGTGGATGATGGCTCGGCGGGTTGTGATGAGTCTTGGGGTGGATCAGAGGGTGAACTATCACAACCGGTTAACACACCGACACGTAAAAGAGGATGAAAACACACAAAACTTACGATTCATCCGCTTCTTGGTCCGTACGAGCATCCTCCAACTCTTCTACCGCGACATCATCTTCAGTAGGTTGTTCCTCTCCTGACGGATGATCCACTGGTACATCCACCGCAGCCTGCTGCACACCCTCCTCCTCGGTCGGATTCCCTGCATCTACAATCTCAACCCCGCCCTCCGGCTCGTCACCGGCTTGGTCATTCACATCGGGAACCGGCTCTTAATAAAATGATCATAAATTCAATAACCATTTTTCTATACAAAAAAAAGAACAGCGACTTTTACCCGTCTCCATTTTGAAATTTTCCAATCAAGGTCGACACTTTTTGTGGGCAGATCTGAGATATACAGTCCGTGATTCCAGACTGTTATGTCAGCCCCGACCAACTTTTTTTTGTACAGAAATGTTTAAAAGAAGGTTGATGGCATTTGGAACAAGCTTTATGTGGTTTAAAGTTGGGTTGAGTTGTTTTACCCCCGGTAGGAGGGAATAGGGGTTGTTTATACTTTCGGAGGTTTGAATCACCGACACACGAGGGAGACTTTTGCGGCAAATGTTTGGAGAACACATCACAACAATCGGTAAGGAGTAAGCCAGATGAGGTTCAGATATAAAGTGAGAAAGAGGGGTATATATATATTCATAGTAAGTAAATCCAAACCATCGTCCCAAAAGGCGAATGAGAAAGAAAGACAAAAAAAATTACAAAAAAGATGAAGCGGGTGATTAGCTATATAAAGAAAAAGGTTGCTTTGCCCCCAAAAAAAACCAATCCAGTGAAGGCGAAATCGAATCAGAAGGTGTGGGGTTGTAGGATCTATGACCGTGCCGGTAAGGGGACATGAGGGATGAATCTCAGTTTTGGCGAAGAGGACGGTTTGTAAGGGGATGGGGGTGGAATCAGCGAGTGCGGGATGGAGAGGCGGCCATTTGGGAAGGGTGATGGTGGGGTGGTTGAGAGGGAGGTCGAGGTTTTGGATGATGATGATGGATAGGGGAGGTAGTTGTTGGCTGATCTTTTTGATGGGGATGGCGGGGTGGGGGAGGGTGAGGCCGGGGGTGATGCGCGGTGGTGGATGGTCATGGGGGGTGGAAGGGGGGTATGTGGTGATGGAGAGGGAGTGGGTGATTGATCGGGAGTAGGCAGATGACATGCCTCATCCTTATCCAGTTGTTGTGGTATATCCTTCATCAAAAGATTTTGAGCTTGAGCTGCCTCCCGCTCATCTCGCTCCTTTTCGAGCCGATGCGTTTCTCGGGCCATGATGCCGCGATACCGGACCATTTCGTAAATGTCGGGTTTGGTTAATCGGTCGGGGACAATGGGTGCCCGATCGTAGGTCGAGTTGGAGTGGGTGGGGTAGACGGGGACCGAATGATGAAATGTGACTTTGGGAAAGTAGGAGGTTGAAGGCTGGGGTGAAGGCGGAATGGAAGTCTGATGGGGTGGGGAGCCAAAAATGGTGTTGGAGGGTGGAAGAAGAGGCAGAATCTCCAGTGGGGCTGCTGCTAATGACTTGTCATCTTCATCGTGGTCGTCCTGATCCGTTCGTGTCTCGACGTTGCCAAAGTGTGTCTCGATGTTGTGGGTGGTGACCATATCCCGATGTTTGTCGAACGAATCATCAAAGGTAAAGCAAAGGAGGTCCTGGTGGTCTTGTTGACGGTTTTTGTTGTGGGTGGGGGCTGCCGCGTCGTCGACGACGACAAAGTCCGCCAAATCCACGTCAACAACGTCAACGACCATCATCACCTCTGCCGCACCCCCAGCGGCTGGAACAGGTAATACAAGAGCCATCGCTTGAAACTTTCTTTTTTTCCTTTGTGTGGGTGGTTTTCCTTGACTTGAATCGACTCTCCATATACCCACCAACAAAAAGCTTCACACCTCGCCCAGTGCTGTCTGTCTATCTATCCTTCGTTGTTTTTAAGTACGGTGTTGCGCGCGTCGCCCGATCAATATAAAGTGGAGAGAGCAGGGATGTGTTCCCTTTCAAGCCATTGATTGACGGGAGGGTGAGAAAAGTTCCCAGAGTTGTCAAGAAGAAAATATGCGGAAAAGGTCTTTGATAGTTGCTGCCGGCGGTCGGCCAGACAAGACGGAAAAAAAAAGAAAAAGCGAGTAACCCAGTCAAATCGATGAATGCGAGCGAGAGAGATAGAGAGGCTCCGACGAGCAAAACAATTGTGGATCTGTGGTGGGGCTTCTCGTGTTATGGAAATAAATGCGGCGAGCGTTGAAGATCAGCCAAGTTTGAACGAGATGATGGTAAAGTAAAGAAATTCACGGCGGGCTTGTTTCGGTGACTTCGGTCTACGGGTTGCCTATATAACTCGAGATTCTTTCCGTGGTAGTAATAATGGCTGTGCTCTGGTACTTGCTTGCCTGCAACCGGGCTTTTTGTTTCGGTCGCAAACAAAAAAATCTACGAGGAAAAGACGATCTGATAGCCTGATAGGAGGTGCGGGGACGTGTGTGTGTGGCCGTGTCCTCTATGTTTTATACTTGTGCTGTTTGTTTTATGCAACAGAGCCTCTGATCTGTCCAGCCAAGAAAAATCTTGAAGGAAAAGTCTCAAAAAGACTCCGCTCAGCAGTTTCTGGATGAGTTGCCCAAAAAAACCCTGATGCTCGGAAACGGGGGCTCAGCCAATGCACATTTCCCGTCAGTTTTTTTTCCCTTTATTTTTTTTTTACGATGCCGATCGTGGTCAAAAATACGCATCGCGCAACAATGTTGACTCGACAAGGCTGAGCGAATCTTGATGCGGCGGCCATCCCCAAACGGCCAGAGGCTGCGCAAGAACACTTCTGCATAGGTGGCAGGGAAAAGAAGAACACTTTATCGTGCGGCCCGCCGCATCGGCGCAAGGGACATTCACGTGGACGGCTCATACGGCTGCACTGCGCAGTAACCGCTGTCGGTGTCGGAGTTTGGAATCTGACTTGGCTGCTACTCCAGTATTATTGTGAACAAGGTCAAAAATGCCTACGGTAATGACCCTTTATTCAAGAGGATTGTGCTTCTGAAACAACTGAGCAACACTACAAGGCTTTTCACAGCTATATAAGCTACTTAGCGTCCTATTGACATTCCCAGTGGTACGTCTCGTTCAGCCACAATCGTTCTAAGAGACAGGAACCTCGTCGTATCAGACCAGGTAGGAAACCAGTTAAAAGACAAAAGCCGGACCTGGTCAAGCCAGTTACCAAAGGTGCCCAAAGTAAAGGAGCCCACAGTGTCGAATCCAGCAAATTCACTACGTTTGGGCAATTGATGACCAGATTCCGCAGCGTGTCATACGATGACTGGGTTGCTTGGCCTCCATTCCCACAACTTCTTCTCCGCTTCTGAAGCAACACCCATCGCCCCTGTCAGGAGGAACCCGCTGATCGCCAGATAAACAAGTACGAACACCTTCATAAAGCCTTCTCTCGATATTAAATGTACTATGTTCCAATACTCCAGAGCGCCAGTACCTCAATCATGTAACATTGTTGTAGGACATGAACACTTTTGGTGTGGTGCCATGAATTGTTCCTATCATAAATAGGTGGGGTGCGCTCTGATGCCAGAGGGATCTCCCGGCAGCTCGCGCTTGGGTTTGTAGATTTTACCTGTATCGATATTTACTGCCCCTTCCATGATCCAGTTCGGCTTTAGCAACGTTCTCACCTCCGAAGTCGGAAAGTCAAGATCGGAGGACGTGACTAGGAATCGTACAGTCGGGCTAGGAATCGTACAGTCGCACAGCCACCTGAAATATGGACCGCGCGCTATCTTGAATCTCCGCTCAGATTGACAAAGGTCATTCCCTGCTGTGAGATCTGTACCAAGATCTGTACAATATCCAACGTGAGAGCTGTGTACGCACTACCCAACGTCACCTTTGAGTAAGAAGAGCCGCATACTGCTTTCTTGACGAGCAGAATATAACCTATCCTTTCTATATTTCTTTTTGCCGCAGACCGTCATGATTGCTGGACCGTACAGTGATCTTATTAAAGACAGAGAAGCTTCATCAGCGATTCAAAGCCTGCAACATACCGGGCACATTACTCAAGATGGAAATAGTAGTAGTACTCAAGGTGGAAATAGTAGTACTACTATTGGGACCGCCCGGAGTGCCGATGCAGACGAACTGAAAGCGACAGCTTTTGACACCCTGGAGGAGCTCCTTACTCATGCAAAGGCGAATGCGGAAGCAAACGGTTTTGCTCTGACCAGAAGGAGTAACAATGAAAGGTTCTATCTTCAATGCGGTCGTTGGGGAACGCTCCGCGAGAAAAAGGAGGCAACCATGGAGTCTGATTCAAAGACGCGCAATCGTTCAAGCTTACGATGCGGATGCCAATTTCAGCAATACGTTGCCCAAGACAAAAGAGGGTTAAAGGGCCCCAAAAATCTATGGTACTTGCACGAATCCTCCATTGAACACAACCACAACAATTCCGCACCTGTAGCCTATGCTGCTTATCGACAGTTCAGCAATGTACATAAGGAGTACCTAAGGCAGCACGCAAGAACAACGGTGAAAGAGCTGGTTTTGTCATTTCGTAAAACCTTTCCGGGTCATCCGGTAATCGATAAGGATATTCGCAACTTCCGGACGCTTGAGCAAATGGAAGCTGCGAAGGGCAGATCTGCTATAGAGTGCCTCTTGGACGGACTTCACCAACCCGAATCTAGCTATATGGTTAGCTACCAAACCAGTGATGATGGTGCTCTTACCCACTTGTTTTTCGCTCATGAGAAGAGCGTTGAGAAACTAAGGCAATTTCCGGACGTACTAATATTGGATTGTACTTATAAAACGAATAAGTGGCAAATGCCGCTTTTCAATATCCTCGGCATAGACAGCACTGGAATGTCCTTTACCGTAGGTTACGCGTTCTTACGGGGTGAGACTGAGGAAGACTACACTTGGGCCTTACAGAACCTAGCTGGCCTTCTGGTAGGCAGCCGCGGGATTAAGACAGTGTTCGTGGACTGCAGCCGTGCTTTGATGAATTCCTTGGAGGCGGTCTTCCCAGGTATATTCCCAGCCGTTAATGAAAATGATTTGCGGTCTTTTAATTACTTTGCTCTAAGGTCTTAATGTTCTACTATGTATTTTTCATATCGTGGAAAACGTGGGAGCTCAACTGCAGCGTAAATATCCTCACATATCGGACGAAGACAAGCAAAACATTCTTACTCTATGGAACGCTGTCGCCTACGCTGCATCCTTGGAAGATTATGCTGCAGCTGTTGGAGCCATCCGCAATGTACTCGATGACTACTACCCAGCGATGCGAATGTACCTAGAGGATACATGGCTTGTGCATCATAAACGGTTTGTAAAATTTTGGACAAGCCAGGTATTAACGCTAGGCATTAGAGCCACATCGCGAGTCGAAGGCTCGCATCGCTGCCTCAAAGATTGGCTTCACAATGGGGTGGGAGACTTTTTGACCGTATTTTCCGCCATGGATACGTTCATCAACAAGCAACTCATTGACGTAGAGAACCAATACTTAAGAGAAAAAGACAGATTGTCCTCAAAGATGCGCGAAATCTTAGACGAGACACACCAAATTCGGGAGCATGTTTCCAATGTGACCTTCAACGATCACCTCCACGCCAATATCGAGGAGGCTCGCAAGCAGGGTCCTCTGCAGCAATGCAATCACCAATACGCTGTCACAATGGGCTTACCTTGTCCCGATCAAATTCGCTATGATTACAACCTTACGATTCCGCTGTCGGCTATTCATCCCGCATGGAGATATGATCCTTGCAATGCCAGTATTGATTCCTACTTTCTCCCCGACGCGACAACAGATTACCGTGCGCGTCTTGTCGCTGAGCTGGCAGCTGTTCAAAAGCGTTTCGATGCCCTACAAACAACATCTCAGCGACAGCGTGCGGTGCAACAGCTTAGCCAGGTGGGAGTGATCAGCGGTTCTGTCCTGAACCCGGTACGCACCAGGCGCGTCGATGTATTGGCGGAGCATCGGGCAGCATCCAAACGTCAACGGATCGACACATCCACCCGTGCGGATCCTACTTTATCGGCGCATGTTGCGAGGGAGCAGCAGGAGCGTGCCGCCTCGTCCTCCGCCGCTAACAGGCAGAAGCCAAAGTGTAGCGTATGTCGGTCTGAAGACCACAAGGCAAACCGGTGCCCTGAAGCTCGCAGGAGAGAGGCCGCGCGTATTAATGCTGCCTGCGGAGTGAATGAACCGATTGAAGAGAAGATTGAAGAAGATATTAGTATCCTTATTGACATGTCACTTAGCTAACTCAGATATTTCAGTTTCCTTCTAGATAGCATATGCGTATAGGGTTTCTCCTAATTTTAGTGCCAGCTCTCATGTTTTAGTAATTCACATTGTCTTCATCCGCGTCAGTCAACGACGGCCACAGGGGCCAGTGGTCAATCTGAGCGGAGATTCAAGATAGCGCGCGGTCCATATTTCAGGTGGCTGTGCGACTGTACGATTCCTAGCCCGACTGTACGATTCCTAGTCACGTCCAAGATCGGATCACTGCTGACGTAAGCAGCGGAGTTTCTTCCCAATTCCCTTGGCCGAAAAGGCGGTTCATCAGGGTAACAGCAATCGCTCACTCGTATTGCACTCAAGGGCGAACACAATCCGTAAAAGCGAGCAAAATGACGAACGCAGTATCGCTCATCTGGTTAGCCATACTCTTGGGCATGGTACCACGGGCCAAAGCTTCCGCCACACCCCAAGTATGCACATTTGCCTCAATTAGTGATTGCAACTCCTACACGGCACCCAATTGCACTCAAATCAACCAGCTGCCGTCGACCGTGGGGTCTTGCGTCAAGAATGCTGCACCACAACTTCTCTCGTCCAGCGGACAGGTGTGCGCTACATACACCAACTGCTCGGCATTAACTCAGTCAACTGCCAGCGGAGATCAGTTTACCGCTAATGGGCAAGCATATGCAATTTCATCGGGCACTACCCTCATTCAATGTCCTGATGGGGGTTGCACAAAATCCTTGCCGGCAGGAACGACTTCTAACAAAGTACAGATAGGCTCGAATTCCCACACATTGCAAAGTTCCACATTGACTGGCATATTGTTCTACGTGGTCGTCGGAAACGATGCGTACATCACAACCGACAATGCTACTTTCTACAAATCAGTGTCAAACCCGCCCTCGCTTGGCAGCGTCAGCACCAATATGGGCAAAGAGGTTTTCGGCAGCACTTCGACCCCACAATCTAGTACCCTAACCCGCCCTCGCTTGGCAGCGTCAGCACCAATATGGGCAAAGAGGTTTTCGGCAGCACTTCGACCCCACAATCTAGTACCTTCCTTTATGCTCCTTCAACCACAGACAATTTCGATACCTCAGCGGCGGTTTGCAATCTCGCAATCCGATTCCAGCAAGGAGATGCTGCAACGTTCGACGGATACAGTTTATTTAACTTTAAAACAACTACTGCTCCATTCGCGATCACAGTTGCGAGTGTTGCTGGGTCGTCTCCAACCTCCACTGAGTGTAACGCTGTCAAGAATAATTCCAATGGCAGTACGCGGTATCGAATGACGTTCAGAGTTTTTACGGATTCTTCCGGGAACGGGGTGGCCAAATTGGAAAGCAATGGCGACCTCTACAAGAGGGTCAGCGGCTCTTGGACATTGGTAACCGATACGGCCGGCTGCCTCGCCAATGGTATGACCTATTTCAAAGTTTCCAATGCCTTCACGGTCTACCAAACCAGCACTTGCTGGCTGAATGCTGGTGTTACGGTGACGGGCTCTCCCATGTACAATTTTACCTACGGGGCCCTCACTCTTAACGCTTCAGCAACCGACTTGAGTAGTCAGACATGCTTTCAGAACGGAACTGCCTCCTACAAGTTGAACAATACTCTGACAAACCCCACGTTGTTTCGTTTCTCATCCACATCATGTGCCGCCAACCCAACAGTTGATGCGACCACTCGACTAACAAACTTGACTGCCGGCTGCAGCAGTCTGAATGCAAGTGACTACGCGTACAATAACAGTGCAATTCTGAAGGTCGTGAGCACCAGTTTTAGCTGCAGCACACCGGCTTGTATTACCATTGGTGACTGTCAGATGGATTCATGTTATTATAATCCGAGCCACATGGCCAGCAAAGTTAATTGCTCTGTGCAAGGGGGCGTTGCAATGGGCATGATATATGTCAAGAACTTTGAGACTTCCACGTATGCCGCGACTACTACCGCACCGTCTACAACCAGTACCATAGATAACCAGCAACCCTTGCCAACAAACCCGGGCGGCGGATCGTCAGCCAAGCTTAGTGCGGGAATGATTGCAGCGGCAACAGTGGTCCCAGTTGTATTAGTGGCAGTGGCAGTTGGCCTGTTCATTTTCCTTGGAGCGGCAGGAAAGATAGCCAGAGCAATCCAGGCGAGAAAGGCAGCGAAGGCAGCCAGGGCAGCAGGGGTCGCAAAGGAAGCGGTAGTGCATAGTGAGGCCGTGGCGGGAGTCAGAGCTACAGAATTGGCCTAAAGAGGGCGATAGGTATCCAGGCTAAATTGTTGGATAGTGACCATGCCATAAATATTCTCAATATATACTACCTTCTCCGGTCGTGATACCTTCTACTTAACTTTGCAAAAAGATCATAACCTGCTCGTTGTGATGCTCTTTCATCCTCCCGGACAGATAGCCACAGTTGGAAAACATGCTCAGCAGATGCATTGCGCGCAGTAACCAGTCGGGGTTTGAAAAATGGTTGAACAACTGTAATAGTAACATTGACCAAGAAACAAAGGATGGATGTACAACAAAAAAGAGGGTTTCCTATATACACTCACGAACAAACTTAACAAAACGGTAAACTAAACCGTCTATCTCGCAATCTACCATCCACAGCAGCAGCAGAGACTAAACCAGGAATGAGTCGAGGCCAGGCGTCGGTTGCGCAAGAACACTTTTGGCAAGAAGGGAGTGAATGTGGTGGACCTGAGAACACACAGATGCATTGCGCGCAGTAATGGGTCGGGGTTTGAAAATGGTTGAACAACTGTAATGGTGACATATTGACAATGAAACAAAGGATGGATGTAGGATGTACAACAAAAATTCAAAGAGGGTTTCAGATATACACTCACGAACAAACTAACAAAACGGTGAACTAAACCGTCTATCTCGCAATCTACCATCCACAGCAGCAGCAACACCACCACAACTACTTGAATTGGGAGGTTCAATAACATCCTCGCGAAACATATCACTCAACATGGAACTCGAAAACAACGTACTCGCAAACATTATTTTCGTTGGCAGGGACACGAAGATCTTTGACAGATCCATTCAAGATATCTTTGACGTAAATCCATCGGACGGAAAACCCGCCCTGCCATTCACCGGGGTCCCACTGCATTCAGCGCGGGCCGTCTTCGACGACGTCGGAGGAGATGATGGCCACACCGCAGAAGCGGCCGGAGCCGTTGGCAGAGAAGGGTTTGGTGGATGTGTAATCTTGGCGTAGGCGGCGGTGGCCGTATGGAACCGTGGCCACTTATGGATAGGGCCTGGTTTAGCGGCGGAGCAAGAGGAGGATTGAGAAAGAGTACAGGGTGAAACGTAGTGGTCGAAAGTATATAAGAGAGCGCACAGAACAAATGGGATGTACTTAGACACTGCTTTTATATGGCAGCTAGACTATCATGGTGCCGGGGGGAAGACTATGATGCGCCTATGAGCTTATAATTAGGAATTGTTAAATACACGCCTACCCGATTGTTAAATGGACGCCCTTTGCAGATTATTTGTAAATTTTGTTAAATGTACGCCTTTTCAGTGCAAAAGCACCTTACCACTTCCGCTGATAAAAGCAGAGGTAGTAAATGGTCGAAACAAAATGCTCTATCTAGTGACTAGAATCAAAGCTGACGAATATTGATGAACAAAAGTTTAAAGGGACGCCATTCTAATGAAGAACAGTCGCTTGATGTACCATTACTAACTGCCATCGTTATCCGTATATGAGTTCAACTCCTCCAAACCCTCCTTGTCTGGTCACGTCCTGGCGTTATGCCTAGGCTCTCGTTTTCCACAGGAACCACATTTCCACCCAGTAGAGGCCTCAAACAGATCAAACTGCGCAGCTGGGAAAAGGCGTACATTTAGGGCATGCATTTAACAATTCCCTGTAATTATTGTGGACTGTATATGTCATGAAGTGGGGTATCCATCGACCGAGAACTTGCCCTAATATATACAAGTAGACAATGCGCTCCCGCGCAAACAGTCAAAAGAGCTAGTAAAAGTAAATTGGAAAGGATGTGGAAACTGTACAGAGAGGAATACAGAGAGGAACCTGTGAAAAAAGAAGGAAACATAGAGGCCAATCCAACAAAATTTCGGGTAGACAAGTTTAGAGAAGTGGAAGCAGCCGCGCGAGGCCCAAAGGAAGTAGAACATCGGTCGCCTGGAGGAGAGTACAGAAAGTAACTAAAAATATAAAGCGCAAAGGAAGAGCGAATCAGAGAGATCATTCCAACAAAAGTTCAGGCGTAAAAGGATGAAGAGTAAACAGCCTCAAATAGGGATGAAAGGATCAGAAGGCTGACTCTACATACGAAATGAAACTGCTGTCAACCTGAGTACAGTAAAGGAATAAGCCTAAAGGACAGCACAGGAAGTGTGGGAACACGCGACCGAAATCTGGCGAATCTGCCAGACAGACGGAGCTGCCGTATAGAATCAAGAAAAAAATGGAATCAGAAACACAGTCTACGGACAGATCATGCAGAAAGATGGGAAAGCCCATAAAAGAAAACAGCCTCGTTTTTGGGGATAAGAACAAAGGACAGCATAGAAAGGGTGGAAATAAAATACACGCAGGGGTTCAATCTGCCAGACAGACGGAGCAGATGTATAAAACGGGCAAAATTGGAAAGAAAACATGGCTCCATCGTTGGCTACAGGAGTAGCAACAGCCTACGGACAGCATCTGTCATGCAGACAGGAAATGAAGCAAAAAATGAGGCGATACAGGAAACGAGGACAGATTTGGCAGACTGCTCAGACGGAGTGCATCAAGATGGAACATTCGACTCAAGAAGTTGAGTGTGTGGCATGAGCGAAAAGGACAGGAAAGGTAAAGGAGGGGGGAATGAAGTAATTGGCGGTCAGCAAATGGGTAGAAGCCTGTGAGGAAGAGATGAATATGATACATTTCTAGACAGACGACGAATGGAACGGCGGGGTTCAAAGAGAAAATGTAGCAGGTAGTAAGACTTAATGTTGGCCAGGCCACTCAGGCGAAAAGAACATGGTATAATTTGCGAGATAGTGCAATTCAAGTATTGATGAGCCAGATGGACAGGATCCGAAGGAAGCAAGACAATAGGGTACTTTCTATGCTGGAAAGCCTCCTGAAGGGGGTGGATCAACAGCAGGCCACTTTGTACTTACTCCGAGACTAAATGAGGTGCGCAGTTAGCTGCGAAGATAAAGTCCAAACACAGTCCTACGGTCTTCCTGCTGTCTTGCTTGGCATGCACTCTGTACAGTTCCTGCTTGATGTTTGCCCGCTTTGTTTCTCATGCTGCCTTTCCTGCCTGGCTTATTTCTTTTACTGTTCACCTTTCATGTGTTGCTGCCTTTCGCTTTCGCTTCATCAACTGCACTTCCACTATTTTTTTTTGATTACTATCGCTTGCATCTATCTTCTCCCTCCTTACCCTTCCAAAATTTTCAGCAATACTTACGACATGACATTCGGTACGGACCATATATGCGAGATTTAAAGAAAACATTGCCTGTGAACACTATGTACTTTTCCACATGATCTTACTTTTGCCTGCGGGCTTTTCTCATTTTCCTTTTTTCATACCCTGCGGGAAACACATAGAACATCATATCCGTTGACATCACATCCTTTACGGGTTTGCATAATTCAACGTTATTACTAGGCAAGATTTACCGGAAGCGAGGACAACTGCGGGAATTTCAAGAAGTACGGGTGCGACGACTACGCGAGTACGCTTGAGACTGACAAATGCTCACAGATATTGGCCCCAACCGCCATTTCCGTTGATATAAACTTCACATTCCACTAGAGGCTGCGTTGGTTCCCGCTTTTCAGGTGAGCAAAGCTTTATTCCTCGAATTAGGGTATCCTTCCTATCTTAACTTTTTCAAATCGTTCCAGATTTCCATGGAGAATCTGCAACATATCTCGACGTCTACTTCTTTGAAATCATGCCTTTGATATTACCATACATATTAGTTATCTATGCATTCAACCTTCTCGTTGCTACTGCCTGATGTACTAAACTATGCATGTAACATTCCCGATTCCCTTTCTGCCGTTGCTATCCTCTTGTACCTCTTCATTTATGTAGCTTTCACTTTCGCGTACTTAGCTTCTGTATATTACACTTCGTTTCTTTGGTGCATTTTATTTTCCTTTTATATCATCACGTTGTCCTTTCTACCGAAAGCATGTCAGACTAGAGCAAAGTAGACAGTGAAATATACCCGTGGGAATTCGGATCTTAGTAGGGAGGCACTGTCGAAAGCATCCAAATTAAAATGATATTCAGGTTGGATGGATGCCTGGCCAAGATGGAAGTGATGCGGGCGTCATTGCATGCAAGATATGTTATTATGTCGCAGATACTTCGGGTGCTTTTGAGCAAGAGGATCGGTTTTAGGTCGAAAGAAGAGGGGGGTCATATTATATAGTTTGTCTCATAAATGGAAGGTTGAATAATGAAAATCGAGAGCTGCAGATTAGCAGGCTTTCAATCACCCTCAGAAAGCAGGAAATTTTGAAGGGATAAGTAGATAACATTTTCGGGATTTCTTTGGCTTGATGACAGTTCAATTCCTTTGCTCGGCCAGCATATTCGGTGGATCAATAGCTTCACGAACGCTGATCAAGTAAGGGCCAGAGTTTGCTGAAGGACGACCAGAACAACTTGCCCACGGACGTGTGATCGAACTCGGAATCGGAGAACGCCAACTTGTTAACTGGGAGATCAGGGAGATCTGGATGAAATTTGAGAATCTGTTGAAGGTATGGGTACCGTAATAGAATGGTCAAGGCCAATGCGGAAACCACCGAGTATATAAGTACAAGCATCCGCGAAGCGCGGCACCGATGTGGGTTTTGTTGCATACAAAGCACATCGCCAGCAATTTGCAGTAAATTAAGTGCTCAAGGTGTCGCAACTGGGTTCTAGTTCCGAAGTCAATCTCATGGGAAGGGGAGCCAAGCCTCGGGCAGGCTCCGAAAGCTTCAGAGAAGCTCAGTAACTCCAAATCCAGTTGCGACGTTCTCCTACCAGCTTTCCCAAGATAATCAAAGTCGGGAAAGTCAGCACGATCCAAATTCAACCTCCGCCCGCCAAGCCACTTCTGTCGGAAATCGCGGGTTTGAATTTGGCAGCAGAAGGTTCGAAACTCCGCCGCCGGTAAGAAAACTGGGCCACCTGGGAGAGACAAGCCACTTTCGCTCAAAAAGCCGGGGTTGACCTGGGGTTTGACCTGGGGTTTGACCGGTAGAATCTGTCCTTTCAATCCAGAGAACAACCTCAACATTTCCGTTTCCCAGTAATACGGCGCAATGTCTACCCCAGAGAAATACATGCAACTCGTCGCTCGCGCTAAGGCAGTTGACGAGTCCTTGCAACGGGCGTACGCAGGGAAGCCCACGGTATCCACCCAGCACCAACAGCTCATCGACAGCGGCGTCTGGTCAGATGTGGTCAAACGGATGGAGGCAGCAACGAGAATCATTCAGGAATCAGAATTGTTGGGTCTCAGTTTGGAAGCGGCAATTCCCTTCAAAGAAGAGCTTGTTGTTCTTTGGGAGGTCGTGGAGGAGGCTATGGAGCTTTGCGGGGTGAAATAGAAGGGTCAAAGCAACTGCACACACAACTTGAAGAAAAACTCGCAGGATTGGAGGGACGGCTGCAGAACACATTTCAGGACATGCAGATTTTTGTTAGTTGGTTGATAGCTCGTAACGTCACCAACAAGCTGGCGCGTCTCGCTAATCCTTCTTTGACGGACCCCAAAAAGGCGACCGGCTACACCCTCGCGATCCTACAAAAGTCGAAAATGGCGGACCAAGCCATCATTGGCAGTCATCTCAACCGGTATCCTGACCTCGAAGACGGCCTTGAGTTCCTTTTCAATGCGGGGTTGCAAGTAGCACATCCGAAACATTCAGTCACACCCGACGGCAAAGCTGTCGTTTTCTCGGGCACGGTCCTGGAGGACTGTCTGAAGGGCGCGTTCGGGGAGAGTCACCCGGAATACCCTGGTATGATGTCGGCGCTCAAGCTTCTAAAGGATCTTGCCGCTGAGCTAGAAGAGGAACTCATAGTCAGCACGTGGTGATCGATGTAAGTAACGTTCAAGCTTGCAGTAATACTCCGGAGGTTCTCACCACAAAGCTAAGCCTGCCGCTGAAGTAAAGCACAGGTCGTCCATGTATTGTAGGGGATAGCAACATCATGCAGCATCACTATAACAATACTCCTCTGTTGCGGTAAAGGATGTCCAGTGTTGCTGTACAACAAGCTAACTTCTATTATAAACAACACTGGACATTCTTTACCTTAACAGAGGAGTAGTCAAACACGGTCATCTGCCTCTTTTCTCTATCTTGGATATGAATGATATGTAGTCCCCTGAAGATCAATCGTTTCATACGGCACGGATCATTTAGTAAAAAATTGGTAATACCCTTTCAGTCTGGCTGTCCCCTAATTCATGGCTAACATCGAGACAACTCCGTATTGATCCTCCCGGTGGGAGAGTCCAGATACGACATGGGTTTTTGCCCACGCCGGATTATGTGACCGAAGTATGCCACGCACGGGGAAGATGCCTCAACCAGGTGTGAACCAACTCCCTGGTCGCGAACACACCAGTCATCTCCGCGCCAAATTCCACCAGATGAGATAAAGTACGCGGTATCGAATGATGTTCAGAGTTTTCACGGATTCTTCCGAGGGCGGGGTGGCCAAGTTGGAAAGCAATGGTGACCTCTACAAAAGGGTCAACGGCTTTTGGATATTGGTGACCAATAATGCCGGCTGTCTGGCCAATGGCATGACCTATGTCACAGTTTCAAATGCCTACACCGTCTACGAAACCAGCACTTGCTGGCTGAATACTACTTCGACTCTGGCGGGATCTCCCGCTTACAGTACAGCATTACCTGCGGTGCCCTCACTCTTGACGCTTCAGCAACCGACTTGAGTAGTCAGACATGCTTTCAGAACGGAACGGCGTCCTACAAGTTGAACAATACTCTGACGAACCCCACGTTGTTTCTTTTCTCATCTACATCATGTGCCGCCAACCCAACAATTGATGGGAGCATTCGACTTGCAAACTTGACGGCCGGCTGTAGCAGTCTGAATGCAAATGAATACGCTTACAATAATAATGCAATTCTGAAGGTCGTGAGCACCAGTTTTAGCTGCAGCATACCGGACTGCCTCAGCATTGGTGACTGTCAGATGGATTCATCTGTGCAAGGGGGCGTGGCAATGGGCATGATATATGTCAAGAATTTTACGACTTCCACGTATGCCACGACTACTACTGCCCCGTCTACTACCAGTACCATAGATAACCAGCAACCTCTGCTAACAAACCCAGGCGGCGGATCGTCAACCAAGCTTAGTGCCGGAATGATCGCAGCGGCAACAGTGGTCCCAGTTGTAGTAGTGGCAGTAGCAGTTGACCTGTTCATTTTCTTTGGAGCGGCAGGAAAGATAGCCAGAGCAATCCAGGCGAGAAAGGCAGCGAAGGCAGCCAGGGCAGCAGGGGTTGCAAAGGAGACGGCAGTGCATAGTGAGGCCGCGGCGGAAGTCAAAGCTACAGAATTGGCCTAACATGCCATAATTATTCTCAATATACTACATGCTCCATTCATTATACGCTTCTACGAATAACCTGCTCGTTGTAATGCTCTTTGCTTTTTTGAAAGTCATTTAATACTCACAGACAAATATCGCAGCTCAGCAGGATGCTGATGTCAGCATCGGAGTTTACTGGAGTTGTTTATGTTGGATTTGGCTGATGAATGTTGCACCGGTTCTTCCAAAACTTCCATTCCATTCACTGATGGCTTCAACGGACAGAATGTTTGGGGCGAGATCATTAATTCTAATACTGTCGCTCCCGTGGGTCGCTGCCTTCTCAACTCCGCAGGTTTGTACTTTTGCGTCCATTGGCGATTGCAACTCTTACACGGCACCCAGTTGCACACCGGTCGACCAGCTGCCGTCGACCGTGGGGTCTTGCGTCAAGAATGCTGCACCACAACTTCTCTCGTCCAGCGGACAGGTGTGCGCTACATACACCAACTGCTCGGCATTAACTCAGTCAACTGCCAGCGGAGATCAGTTTACCGCTAATGGGCAAGCATATGCAATTTCATCGGGCACTACCCTCATTCAATGTCCTGATGGGGGTTGCACAAAATCCTTGCCGGCAGGAACGACTTCTAACAAAGTACAGATAGGCTCGAATTCCCACACATTGCAAAGTTCCACATTGACTGGCATATTGTTCTACGTGGTCGTCGGAAACGATGCGTACATCACAACCGACAATGCTACTTTCTACAAATCAGTGTCAAACCCGCCCTCGCTTGGCAGCGTCAGCACCAATATGGGCAAAGAGGTTTTCGGCAGCACTTCGACCCCACAATCTAGTACCTTCCTTTATGCTCCTTCAACCACAGACAATTTCGATACCTCAGCGGCGGTTTGCAATCTCGCATTCCGATTCCAGCAAGGAGATGCTGCAACGTTCGGCGGATACAGTGTACTTAACTTTAAAACAACTACTGCTCCATTCACGATCACAGTTGGGAGTGTTGCTGGGTCGTCTCTAACCTCCACTGAGTGTAACACTGTCAAGAATAACGCCAATGGCAGTTCGCGGTATCGAATGACGTTCAGAGTTTTTACGGATTCTTCCGGGAACGGGGTGGCCAAATTGAACAGCAATGGCGACCTCTACAAAAGGGTCAGCGGCTCTTGGACATTGGTAACCGATACGGCCGGCTGCCTCGCCAATGGTATGACCTATTTCAAAGTTTCCAATGTCTTCACGGTCTACCAAACCAGCACTTGCTGGCTGAATGCTGGTGTTACGGTGACGGGCTCTCCCATGTACAATTTTACCTACGGGGCCCTCACTCTTAACGCTTCAGCAACCGACTTGAGTAGTCAGACATGCTTTCAGAACGGAACTGCCTCCTACAAGTTGAACAATACTCTGACAAACCCCACGTTGTTTCGTTTCTCATCCACATCATGTGCCGCCAACCCAACAGTTGATGCGACCACTCGACTAACAAACTTGACGGCCGGTTGCAGCAGCCTGAATGCAAATGACTACGCGTACAATAACAGTGCAATTCTGAAGGTCGTGAGCACCAGTTTTAGCTGCAGCACACCGGACTGCCTCAGCATTGGGGATTGCCAGACGAATTCATGTCTGTACAGTCCGGGTCAAATGGCAGGCAATGTCAATTGCACGCTAAAGGGCGGCGTTGCAATGGGTATGATATATGTCAGGGACTTTACGACTTCCACGGACACCACAACTACTGCGACTACCACCGCAGTCTCTACAACCCTTACTACAGATGCCACAACGTCTTCAACCACAGATGCTACGACTACGACACAGTTCACGACGCCAGCAACGACCACCACGTCAACGGCGACCTCGACCACAGATTCAACGACTTTGACCACCACATCAACGACGACCTCGACCACAGATTCAACGACTTTGACCACCACGTCTGTGACATCTACGACAGATGCCACAACCACTACCACAGATACCACAACCACTACTACGCAATCTACGACCTCTACCACAGATGCCACAACCACTACCGCACCGTCTACAACCACTACCACGGATACCACAACCTCTACTACTACGCAGTCTATGACCTCTACGACAGATGCCACAACCACTACCACAGATACCACAACCACTACTACGCAATCTACGACCTCTACCACAGATGCCACAACCACTACCGCACCGTCTACAACCACTACCACGGATACCACAACCTCTACTACTACGCAGTCTATGACCTCTACGACAGATGCCACAACCACTACCGCACCGTCTACGACCACTACTACAGATACCACAACCTCTACTACCACTACGCAATCTACGACCTCTACCACAGATGCTACAACCACTACCGCATCGTCTACAACCACTACCACAGATTCCACAACGACTACTAGTCAGCCGACAACCTCTACGACCTTGACGACTTCAACGACGACCACACAGTCCTCAACCTCAACTACTACTATGCCAGGCACGTACACCCCGGAGCCCATCATCGAGCCAAATGACCAACTTAACGGGGGCACTGCCGCGAACAAGCTTAGTGCCGGACATATCGCAGCAGCAACAGTGGTGCCGATTGTGGCAATAGCCATATCCGTGGGGGTATTTGTCTACCTTGGAGCGGCAGCAAAGGCCGTGGCTACCATCAAAAAGCACTGGGCAGCAAAGGCAGCCAAAGCGGCAAAAGCCAAAGCAGGGCAGTCGGAGACTGCTCAGGAAGTGAAGACAACTAAAATGGTCTAGAGGACAGCGCATTTAGAAATACCCTTTACCTTGGAGCAGAATAGAGAAATGTATTACGTTGACTAGGTTAAGTAATAAAGGACCTTCTCATAGACATACCCTCCCAATCCGCTTGCAGCAATTACTACCAATAGCTGCTAATACTCTGCTTGTTGTGATGTTCTTTCTGGAAAGCGCAAACGAAAACGCCTCGGGTTGTTGGAATTGGAAAATATTCACTACTCTAAATCAGCCCATTGAGGCCAGGCGTCGGTTGCGCAAGAACTGGATCTTGAGAACACACAGAGATGCATTGCGCAGTAACCTGTCGGAGTTTAAAAAATGGTTGAACAACTGACTGGTAACATATTGACCAAGAAACAAAGGATAGATGTATCTCAAAAATTCAATGGTTTCCTTTACACACTCACAAACTTAACAGAACGGTAAACTAAACCGTCTATCTCGCAATCTACCATCCACAGCAGCAGCAGCAGCAGCAGCAGCAGCAGCAGTAGCAACACAACTACTCGAATTGGGAGGTTCAACAGTATCCTCGCGAAACATATCACTCAACATGGAACTCGAAAACAACATACTCGCAAACAAGTCCAACAGGGAACTCCCCACCTCCGCGGGTAATTCCTGGGTATCCCTCGACTGCGCTACCGATTTATTCTCGTTGGCGGGGACACGAAGATCCTTGACGGAGCCATTCAGGACATCTTTGACGTAAATCCATCGGGCGGAAAAGCCGCCCTGCCATTCTCCGCCGTCCCATTGCATTCGGCGCGGGCCGTCTTCGACGACGCCGGAAGACATGATGGCGACCCCGCAGAAGCGGCCTGAGCCGTTGGCGGAGAAGAAGAGGTAGATGGGGGAGGGGTGGGTGGATGTGTAGGCTTGGTGCAGGCGGCGGTGGCCGTAGGGAGTTGACGACCAGGTAGAGTGACGGAGGGAGAGGTGGATGTTGCTCGGTGTGTGGGATTTAATCACAAAGTATCTGGCCTGAAGTTGTTTTTTTTTGGCTACAATCAGCATTTTGTCTCTCAACTCATTTAGGGAATTTCAACACACTGACCTTATCGGTACTCAACTCTTCCCTCTTGAACGAATTCAATCCCCGCTCAGCAACAAACATATCAATCCGTTTTCTGAGCTCATCTTGTCGGGCCGGAGCCTGAATCTCTATATGGTCCAAAAACTGTTTGGCAGCCCGTGTCCAGCCCGGTTGATGAGGCTGACTTGCCCCGGTATTGGCATTCGCTAGCGAGAGGGTGGGCGGCAACGAGAACCGTCGGGATGCGATGTGGGATAGGGGCGAGGCTGGGTCGAGGAGGACCGGTGCACTGGCTGGATGTTGTTGTTGTCGGGGTTGATGATGCGCGGCCGGTGGGGGTGGGATAAATAACGGGGGAGGTCGGTGGGGTAAACTCATCCTCCTCCCTCCCCTCTCCTGATACGCAACATCCTGCTCTACGCCTAAAAACACATTACACCATTAATACTACCCCCTTAATGAACTCTGTTTCATTTTACGCACCCATCTCGACAAACGCAGCAAACTCGGGACTCTTATAATCCTTGCGTTTCGTCACAATCTGGTTCGGGATATGTCGTTCAAACGTCCACGAGTCCATTGTTTTTGTGGGTGAAAGGCGTCGGTGGGGTGTTGCGATTCGGGTATCTTAACTTTATCATCAGAGAACTGTTGTTTAAACTCAAAGAATGGTGGATTTACCTCCTTCTTCATCATCGTCGTCCCATAACCACCGAACATTGGCCATCCGCTCATCCTGCAGGAAATCTAGTCCGTCCATGATGGGGTTGCTCAGTAACTGCGACATTTGGGATTTTGTCGAAGCAAACTAAGAAAGTTATGGAGGACTGTTGCGTGAAGAGACAACTACATAATCCCCGCAAAAAAGGGTCTTTTGATAAACGTAACAAGTTGTTTCTCCACATTGTAAATGGGGGGTGTCCCTAGGGAGTGCGGGGACTTTATGATGCATTCATTTTATTGATATGTGTGGGGGAGATTTTGAATGCGTGGTGATTCGATTGTTCTTCAGCAGCTTCTTCAGGTCCATCCCGAAGCAAAAATTCCCTCAGCAAACAATGCTACGGAATCAGAAAGTCCTTACAATCATGTCGTGAGTGCGGAGAGCATCCAAACAAAATGTCGAAATTGTATATCATACGTAAAGACCCTGGGGAGGGGGGGCTTATTGTCACCAAAAAAATGTGGGGGGCAGACCAAAAAAAAACGCCCACACTACTGTACGCGTCAACGTGGACTGCAACAGTAAGGCCACAAACATCTCGGAATTTTTGACATCACTACACGATGCACTTGCAAGTTACGGACAAGACTTTGAGGACCCATGCGGATCCAAAGTCGAAAACGTTTGCGTGGGATGAAAATGGCGTAGCGCAGCAAAAAGATCCAGTCTCCCGCGTGCCATACTCGTGATAGTAGACTTAACGGCGAATTTATACTTGTACACCAAAACTACCAAAACCACCAAAACCCTCAACAATGACGGAAAAGCTAGCTCCAAACCGGCACCCCAATTCTATTCCTGCATTTGGCAGGACGACTCTATCAAGAAACAGCTCGCGGCGCCTCATGCAGTCTGGGTCAATATTCCAATGTGACTTTCTTCCCTGCGACGAAAACGATCCATGGATTGATATCAACCCAATGCACACAACCCCTCTGCTGCACCACCGAAGATCGGGGGCTGACTATACAGAACTTCGTTTGAATACGTCCAAGCGGGCTCTGCATGGGCAGTGTTCGAGTACACAGGCATGGGCAGTTTGGTGTAAGCGTATTACGCAGAACAAAAAATTGTCCGCAATCCAAAACTGCCATCTTTTTCGACAGAGTACTTTTCCACGTACCCGTTGTTGGGTTGGACCAACCCAATGCACACAAGCCCTCTGGACCAACAGCACACGTTTGGGGGAGGAGTGCCGAATATCACAATCGGGGCAAGCTTCAGTAACCGTGGAAAATGTCGTACTGAGTGCTGCATTCTTTTTTTCTTGATGCCTTTATTTTTTAGTCTTGTCCGACATATATTGCAAGATTCAACCCACACACGACACTGAGACAAAGGTTTCCCTTTCTATCCAAGCTCAAGGTGCTCGCTCGTTCAGTGCGTCCGGAACTATTTGCACACTCCTCTTCGTGGAAGCCGAACCGGGTTGATTTCCGTTCAATTTTTCTTTGTATGGCAAGGTAAAAGTAAAACTGTTGAACTTTGTTACATTCAAATATACAAAAATGTGGCCAGCAGGATAGCAGCCAGCGCCAGTTTGCAGAGCCAGTTTGCGTGTTGGAAGCATTCGGATCCTGGATGATGATATTGATGACTCGGAGCTACCTCTCGACGACGACGTCTCCAAAATCTAAAGTTGCTCGCATTGACGGAGCACTGCTCTGCATTACAAGCAGTGGATTTGAGGGGGTGCCCTGCTTGCTATATACGGGGGCTGGCGGAGGGGTCTTCTGACCTCCGCGACCTGAAATTTGAAAGTGCTCGTGGCCGGAGATTTGATGATGATGATTATGAGGAGGATTGAGGAAGGAATAAGGGGATGATGCTCTACATCTCTCCCCCCTCTACCCGCCTGTATATAATACAAAGACACTTTTGCGAAAAATATCATTGGCATTGTGCGCACTGTGGTTGGGGGATTGTACAGAATGAGAAGGTGTGATGAGGCGGAAATGCTGGTGCTTTATGGACGGTTTCGCAAACGTGGCTCACCACCACGCTACGCATTTTGTCTTGCACCAAGTCGGGGTGGCCAAAAGGCAGGGGAAGGTCTTGGATCTTGAGGGGGTGATTATGGGGATCTTGATGCGGACGACACTACCAGCGGGTAGCCTGCATTCCAGACGGCCGTACACATCGATCGAACCCCGTACATAAGGTTCACTTTTTAGGGCTACTTTACATCTCGTAAGTTCGCTGGTATAGGGAGAATATTATTGAGGTGGTCCGGGTGGGAAAAAATCAACGCGTTCAACGCGTCTGCCCATTGTCCTAAAAAGTGTCCAGGACGCGCTCATTAAAGAACACATGACCTGTGAGCGGCTCACAACTAATTGATTCAATGGACTTGTCACTGAGATCACAGACGCGCACTGATACTTTCAACTCCGCCAAACTCCGCTCGCTTGGTTGGCCTTTCCTTTCTTTCCAGCATTGCTTTGCGACAAAGTCCTCAACCCCGTCCTTTTACCTATACTTTACACTCGTTCTCTTTCTACCTACCCCATCATCATATTTTGTTGTATCATAGGAGCTGATTCTATTCCGTAGCTGAATGTATGTGCTTGCTGGCGAGCTTTGTTTATAATTTCGGACAAACTCATTAATATACATCTGAAAGCGATTTTAGCCTATCCATCATGCCACGAAGGGCCAGAAAGGTGCAGGGGGTTCCCCTGTATATGTACCATGAGATAGCATTGACTGCAGAAGAAATTGCAGCATTATCTCCCGAGGACCATGCCCGATATTTGGAACAACAGTCAGTAGCCTCAACGACTCGGCAAGCCAGAGCGACCAGAAATGCCAACACCGAAAAAGCATACTCTCGATGGCAGAGGGAATACATCCATTGGTGCGAGGGTACCGCGGCAGTGGGATGCATGGTACAAAATGACGGAACACTTGGGTACCCTCTCGAGACCACTTTGGTAGGAACCAAATGCAAGTCGCTAGTGTCAGGTCGGAAGCTGCATATGTTTCTCAAGGATTGCGTGCTGCAAATAGGCTTTCAAGCCAAGAATCGGGTCGGCTATGTTCCGGGAAACAAAAAGCAAAAGAAGAAAAACCAGAAGAAAAATGCTGCTAATGCTGCTACTGGGAGTGGTAGTGGTGCTGGAGGTAGTGTTAGTGGTAGCGGTAGTGGCAGTGGTAGCGGTAGTGGCAGTGGTGGCGGTAGCGGTAGTGGCAGTGGCAGTGGTAACGGTAGTGGCAGTGGTATTGCGGATGGAAGTGGTAGCGGTAGTGGGAATGGTAGTGGAGATGTTAGTGGTAATGGCGTTGGTAGCGGTAGTGCAAGTGGAAGCGGAGTACAATTTACGTATGAGATGGTGGATGACGACGGAGAAAATGGAACCTACAAGAAGAAAGGTGCGGGCCGCTCGATACGGACTTCAATGAAACCTGAAGCTAATGTACAATGGCAGGGCATCCCCAATTCGTGCAGCTCGAGTACGGGACAATCAAAATGGCGGTCAAGTCTGTTGTTGATTTGTGGAGTCTGCAAAAAGACCAAGGACTTATTTCGGATCAGTAAGTAACATTCGAACATCTTTTGGAGTCTTCATATCAAGCAATTATGCACGGCAGATCTCATCCCCATCCTCGTATCGCGCCCGTTAATGCCATCCTGGAACAGATGTGTACTCAAAAGCAAAAGAACGATGACCTGACATTCAAGGACAAAGGCATCAACGGTATTGTCGACCAGTACGATATTGCGGACGACCGCAAGCTGAACGTCTTCTGGTGGGGTTTACCCCAAACTGGACTTCGCAACAGAGCCCATCACAACTGCTTGCGCGCAGTTATGCAACGCTCGCAGTTCATGAGGCGTCTCAAGTTGTCCGATATTGCATGCAAAGTTGTCAATGACGAGGGCGTCACCGAGTGTGACATTGCCGCCTTTACCTGTAATAAGTCTAAAACCAACACTGAAGCCAAGCGTGAGGACTATGCCTTTATCCGCCATAAAGACATCTTGCTATGCCCTTGGAACTCTATGGCATTTTGGTTCTTTGAGCGTTACGAAGTGAATGGGGAGCAACCGCCCAAATGTGATGTGTCCGCGGAATGGTACAACATTTTTTTCATGAAGGTAGGCGCTTGGCAGACATGGGTGTTCAAATCATCACGTTCTCATGTGTTTTTGCCAGCCCTCCGATCAGCAACAAGCAGCCATGGCGACTCGCAAAAGAAAACGCAAAGCAAAAGGGCCGGCCAGGCAACCCATCATTATTGGAGTCTGGGATGGCGATGATCCTGTGGTGGACGAAGAGGACGACCCGGAGGAAGAAGTAGGGATCAGTTATGATACCCAGTACAACCTGCAACGCACTGCGCTGGACGCGTGCGGTGTTTTATCCTCCAAAGTTACTCACTGCTGCCGTAAGTGGGCTGCCATGGAAAATGAGCGCAAGGGAGTCGACGGGGATCAGAATGGCCGAATGGGAGGTTGGGCGCGTGATGCCAAAAACGGAGCCTATACCACCGGCCTGCCCTATCAAGCCATCCGTGCGTTAGGAGACTTTCCGATCAATGGCAGTTGCTTTTTTCTAGCTAGAGCGGTGCCAGTCCCGCAAGAGCTTCTACAATCCATTTTCCCGTGGATTGAGGAGCTGGAAGAAAGATGCCATCAAGTTCACACCGAGAGTGCGGGCATGTTGGCAGCCCTGGGGTTCTTGCGGTGCATGAAGGCTTGCCGCAAGGTCATCTGCCAGGATGCGCCAACTTTGATGCAGATGTACCCAAACCACGTCATATGGAAGCACCCTGTTTTTCAAACTCCCGCATACTTACAGTACAGGGATCATAATCTCCAGGTCGCTGCAACAGCAGTTAACCCCCGAGACTCAACCTTTGCCGCTATTGCACCGTTTCTTAACGACCGCCTCACCACACAAGATTTGGCCATGAAAGTCATCGGTCTAGACGTTGCCAGCACAGTTGAGAGGGTGGGTTGTGCGAATTTGAGTTTTGAGAGATATTCCTAGCTAACCCAGGTATCAGATTGACCGCGTCGATACCCAGCTTGCAAATTTCGACGCGCGGCAGTCTACTCTGATCGGCACTACTGCTCGGCTGACAGACACCATACTAAGCTTGCAACAAACCGTTAATGCCTATCACGCCATTTTGGTTGCTCGCGATAGCGGTCCAACTGCCGCTGTCGATGTTGCAACGACTGTTATGGCTCAGATTGCAAGAAACACCGAGGCGCATCTTGTAGGGAATCGCGAGGTTTGCCAATCCCTTATGCGACTCTTCCCACGGACAGACGCCACGTCATCATCTTCTTCCCAGTCAACCATACTCCCGCCCCAACGAGCTGCTGGTCTTCAATCACAACCCCAAGCAGGTATTCATGTCTGCTTGTGCATTCACGTTTCAGTTTTTGGTTAACTCTTTACAGCCATTACAGCAGCAGCGACAACTCCCGGAAATCGTGACAACGCAAATGGGGGAGAGGCAGACACTAGCGCAGGTTCGTCATTTACGGTTATATCACGCGGACAGCACGTCACTGATTTTCAGCAGCTCAAGTAGAGCAGGTCCCCGTGCAGAAGCAATGCCGGACGATCAAAACGGTGACAGCCGCATGGACAGAGTATAAAGTTGGTCCCGCGGGTAGACTACCCTGCAAGGTTGCCTTGTGCTGTTAATTATTACTTTTGCCAACTCTTGGCTAACTTGTGTGCACAGGAGCTTGAAGACAAGTGGCAAGCGAGGTGGAGGAACAGCCCGTCCGACCGACAGTTTTGGAGTAAGCAGCGCAAGCCTCTCTACGATGCTGTGACGCGTTTAGCCTCGGCTACAGCTAGTACCAATCTACAAGCTGCCCAGCGTTTGGAGCAGGAGCGACTCGCGATACACACCAGGTTCATTTGTTTTAGACGGACATTAAACTCGTAGCAGTTCTAACAATGCGATTATTGGTTTACTACAGATTAGGCCTCGGTAGAGTAGCCCCGTCCCTGGCCAGATTCCAGGCCATGCTGCTGGAGCACGGCGATGATATTATCACCTATCTGACCACAAACTAATTTTCTCTCGGCGGCGTACAGTCTTCTCCTTATCATTTCGTTTGCAGCGTGGTTTTGTACATAGTTCGTCTAGTTCCTTCTATTTATCGGCGTAGTTTTCATTTTCCCTTCATTTCTTGTCACATTTTCATTTATTGTTATAGTTTTTCTTTTATAAAATGGTCTACCATCGTGCTACATGCAATATTAAGCCTCCACAAAGTAGTTTGAGTACGGATTTGGTGGATAGCAGTGCATGTTCTTGCATATTACTATTGGATACCCAGCTTGCCTGAAGCTCTCGACGCGTCTGCCAAAAATTCCCAGAAATCAAACGACATTCTGGCCACCGTACATGGCACATACTATCATGTCATTCATAAATGACCCGCCCAATGGTGTCTGTCTGGTATTTTATGTCTTCAATACGTGTAAAAGTCGATTTTGACCCGGATACTTTGAGGCTACTTAGTGGTTGTGACTGGAGACCCAGGATACTTTCAAAACAGACCAAGGATACTTTCGCTCACAAGCAAAACAGGTCAAGGATACCGGTGTGGCGTTGTGGCACAGTTCCACGTGCTTGTGACTGAGAGACGCGAGGAACATGCGCAGCCACGGACCTTGTGAGTGGAGACCAGGATAACTAAAAAGTGTCCAGGACGCGCTCATTAAAGAACACATGACCTGTGAGCGGCTCACAACTAATTGATTCAATGGACTTGTCACTGAGATCACAGACGCGCACTGATACTTTCAACTCCGCCAAACTCCGCTCGCTTGGTTGGCCTTTCCTTTCTTTCCAGCATTGCTTTGCGACAAAGTCCTCAACCCCGTCCTTTTACCTATACTTTACACTCGTTCTCTTTCTACCTACCCCATCATCATATTTTGTTGTATCATAGGAGCTGATTCTATTCCGTAGCTGAATGTATGTGCTTGCTGGCGAGCTTTGTTTATAATTTCGGACAAACTCATTAATATACATCTGAAAGCGATTTTAGCCTATCCATCATGCCACGAAGGGCCAGAAAGGTGCAGGGGGTTCCCCTGTATATGTACCATGAGATAGCATTGACTGCAGAAGAAATTGCAGCATTATCTCCCGAGGACCATGCCCGATATTTGGAACAACAGTCAGTAGCCTCAACGACTCGGCAAGCCAGAGCGACCAGAAATGCCAACACCGAAAAAGCATACTCTCGATGGCAGAGGGAATACATCCATTGGTGCGAGGGTACCGCGGCAGTGGGATGCATGGTACAAAATGACGGAACACTTGGGTACCCTCTCGAGACCACTTTGGTAGGAACCAAATGCAAGTCGCTAGTGTCAGGTCGGAAGCTGCATATGTTTCTCAAGGATTGCGTGCTGCAAATAGGCTTTCAAGCCAAGAATCGGGTCGGCTATGTTCCGGGAAACAAAAAGCAAAAGAAGAAAAACCAGAAGAAAAATGCTGCTAATGCTGCTACTGGGAGTGGTAGTGGTGCTGGAGGTAGTGTTAGTGGTAGCGGTAGTGGCAGTGGTAGCGGTAGTGGCAGTGGTGGCGGTAGCGGTAGTGGCAGTGGCAGTGGTAACGGTAGTGGCAGTGGTATTGCGGATGGAAGTGGTAGCGGTAGTGGGAATGGTAGTGGAGATGTTAGTGGTAATGGCGTTGGTAGCGGTAGTGCAAGTGGAAGCGGAGTACAATTTACGTATGAGATGGTGGATGACGACGGAGAAAATGGAACCTACAAGAAGAAAGGTGCGGGCCGCTCGATACGGACTTCAATGAAACCTGAAGCTAATGTACAATGGCAGGGCATCCCCAATTCGTGCAGCTCGAGTACGGGACAATCAAAATGGCGGTCAAGTCTGTTGTTGATTTGTGGAGTCTGCAAAAAGACCAAGGACTTATTTCGGATCAGTAAGTAACATTCGAACATCTTTTGGAGTCTTCATATCAAGCAATTATGCACGGCAGATCTCATCCCCATCCTCGTATCGCGCCCGTTAATGCCATCCTGGAACAGATGTGTACTCAAAAGCAAAAGAACGATGACCTGACATTCAAGGACAAAGGCATCAACGGTATTGTCGACCAGTACGATATTGCGGACGACCGCAAGCTGAACGTCTTCTGGTGGGGTTTACCCCAAACTGGACTTCGCAACAGAGCCCATCACAACTGCTTGCGCGCAGTTATGCAACGCTCGCAGTTCATGAGGCGTCTCAAGTTGTCCGATATTGCATGCAAAGTTGTCAATGACGAGGGCGTCACCGAGTGTGACATTGCCGCCTTTACCTGTAATAAGTCTAAAACCAACACTGAAGCCAAGCGTGAGGACTATGCCTTTATCCGCCATAAAGACATCTTGCTATGCCCTTGGAACTCTATGGCATTTTGGTTCTTTGAGCGTTACGAAGTGAATGGGGAGCAACCGCCCAAATGTGATGTGTCCGCGGAATGGTACAACATTTTTTTCATGAAGGTAGGCGCTTGGCAGACATGGGTGTTCAAATCATCACGTTCTCATGTGTTTTTGCCAGCCCTCCGATCAGCAACAAGCAGCCATGGCGACTCGCAAAAGAAAACGCAAAGCAAAAGGGCCGGCCAGGCAACCCATCATTATTGGAGTCTGGGATGGCGATGATCCTGTGGTGGACGAAGAGGACGACCCGGAGGAAGAAGTAGGGATCAGTTATGATACCCAGTACAACCTGCAACGCACTGCGCTGGACGCGTGCGGTGTTTTATCCTCCAAAGTTACTCACTGCTGCCGTAAGTGGGCTGCCATGGAAAATGAGCGCAAGGGAGTCGACGGGGATCAGAATGGCCGAATGGGAGGTTGGGCGCGTGATGCCAAAAACGGAGCCTATACCACCGGCCTGCCCTATCAAGCCATCCGTGCGTTAGGAGACTTTCCGATCAATGGCAGTTGCTTTTTTCTAGCTAGAGCGGTGCCAGTCCCGCAAGAGCTTCTACAATCCATTTTCCCGTGGATTGAGGAGCTGGAAGAAAGATGCCATCAAGTTCACACCGAGAGTGCGGGCATGTTGGCAGCCCTGGGGTTCTTGCGGTGCATGAAGGCTTGCCGCAAGGTCATCTGCCAGGATGCGCCAACTTTGATGCAGATGTACCCAAACCACGTCATATGGAAGCACCCTGTTTTTCAAACTCCCGCATACTTACAGTACAGGGATCATAATCTCCAGGTCGCTGCAACAGCAGTTAACCCCCGAGACTCAACCTTTGCCGCTATTGCACCGTTTCTTAACGACCGCCTCACCACACAAGATTTGGCCATGAAAGTCATCGGTCTAGACGTTGCCAGCACAGTTGAGAGGGTGGGTTGTGCGAATTTGAGTTTTGAGAGATATTCCTAGCTAACCCAGGTATCAGATTGACCGCGTCGATACCCAGCTTGCAAATTTCGACGCGCGGCAGTCTACTCTGATCGGCACTACTGCTCGGCTGACAGACACCATACTAAGCTTGCAACAAACCGTTAATGCCTATCACGCCATTTTGGTTGCTCGCGATAGCGGTCCAACTGCCGCTGTCGATGTTGCAACGACTGTTATGGCTCAGATTGCAAGAAACACCGAGGCGCATCTTGTAGGGAATCGCGAGGTTTGCCAATCCCTTATGCGACTCTTCCCACGGACAGACGCCACGTCATCATCTTCTTCCCAGTCAACCATACTCCCGCCCCAACGAGCTGCTGGTCTTCAATCACAACCCCAAGCAGGTATTCATGTCTGCTTGTGCATTCACGTTTCAGTTTTTGGTTAACTCTTTACAGCCATTACAGCAGCAGCGACAACTCCCGGAAATCGTGACAACGCAAATGGGGGAGAGGCAGACACTAGCGCAGGTTCGTCATTTACGGTTATATCACGCGGACAGCACGTCACTGATTTTCAGCAGCTCAAGTAGAGCAGGTCCCCGTGCAGAAGCAATGCCGGACGATCAAAACGGTGACAGCCGCATGGACAGAGTATAAAGTTGGTCCCGCGGGTAGACTACCCTGCAAGGTTGCCTTGTGCTGTTAATTATTACTTTTGCCAACTCTTGGCTAACTTGTGTGCACAGGAGCTTGAAGACAAGTGGCAAGCGAGGTGGAGGAACAGCCCGTCCGACCGACAGTTTTGGAGTAAGCAGCGCAAGCCTCTCTACGATGCTGTGACGCGTTTAGCCTCGGCTACAGCTAGTACCAATCTACAAGCTGCCCAGCGTTTGGAGCAGGAGCGACTCGCGATACACACCAGGTTCATTTGTTTTAGACGGACATTAAACTCGTAGCAGTTCTAACAATGCGATTATTGGTTTACTACAGATTAGGCCTCGGTAGAGTAGCCCCGTCCCTGGCCAGATTCCAGGCCATGCTGCTGGAGCACGGCGATGATATTATCACCTATCTGACCACAAACTAATTTTCTCTCGGCGGCGTACAGTCTTCTCCTTATCATTTCGTTTGCAGCGTGGTTTTGTACATAGTTCGTCTAGTTCCTTCTATTTATCGGCGTAGTTTTCATTTTCCCTTCATTTCTTGTCACATTTTCATTTATTGTTATAGTTTTTCTTTTATAAAATGGTCTACCATCGTGCTACATGCAATATTAAGCCTCCACAAAGTAGTTTGAGTACGGATTTGGTGGATAGCAGTGCATGTTCTTGCATATTACTATTGGATAACTAAAAAGTGTCCAGGACGCGCTCATTAAAGAACACATGACCTGTGAGCGGCTCACAACTAATTGATTCAATGGACTTGTCACTGAGATCACAGACGCGCACTGATACTTTCAACTCCGCCAAACTCCGCTCGCTTGGTTGGCCTTTCCTTTCTTTCCAGCATTGCTTTGCGACAAAGTCCTCAACCCCGTCCTTTTACCTATACTTTACACTCGTTCTCTTTCTACCTACCCCATCATCATATTTTGTTGTATCATAGGAGCTGATTCTATTCCGTAGCTGAATGTATGTGCTTGCTGGCGAGCTTTGTTTATAATTTCGGACAAACTCATTAATATACATCTGAAAGCGATTTTAGCCTATCCATCATGCCACGAAGGGCCAGAAAGGTGCAGGGGGTTCCCCTGTATATGTACCATGAGATAGCATTGACTGCAGAAGAAATTGCAGCATTATCTCCCGAGGACCATGCCCGATATTTGGAACAACAGTCAGTAGCCTCAACGACTCGGCAAGCCAGAGCGACCAGAAATGCCAACACCGAAAAAGCATACTCTCGATGGCAGAGGGAATACATCCATTGGTGCGAGGGTACCGCGGCAGTGGGATGCATGGTACAAAATGACGGAACACTTGGGTACCCTCTCGAGACCACTTTGGTAGGAACCAAATGCAAGTCGCTAGTGTCAGGTCGGAAGCTGCATATGTTTCTCAAGGATTGCGTGCTGCAAATAGGCTTTCAAGCCAAGAATCGGGTCGGCTATGTTCCGGGAAACAAAAAGCAAAAGAAGAAAAACCAGAAGAAAAATGCTGCTAATGCTGCTACTGGGAGTGGTAGTGGTGCTGGAGGTAGTGTTAGTGGTAGCGGTAGTGGCAGTGGTAGCGGTAGTGGCAGTGGTGGCGGTAGCGGTAGTGGCAGTGGCAGTGGTAACGGTAGTGGCAGTGGTATTGCGGATGGAAGTGGTAGCGGTAGTGGGAATGGTAGTGGAGATGTTAGTGGTAATGGCGTTGGTAGCGGTAGTGCAAGTGGAAGCGGAGTACAATTTACGTATGAGATGGTGGATGACGACGGAGAAAATGGAACCTACAAGAAGAAAGGTGCGGGCCGCTCGATACGGACTTCAATGAAACCTGAAGCTAATGTACAATGGCAGGGCATCCCCAATTCGTGCAGCTCGAGTACGGGACAATCAAAATGGCGGTCAAGTCTGTTGTTGATTTGTGGAGTCTGCAAAAAGACCAAGGACTTATTTCGGATCAGTAAGTAACATTCGAACATCTTTTGGAGTCTTCATATCAAGCAATTATGCACGGCAGATCTCATCCCCATCCTCGTATCGCGCCCGTTAATGCCATCCTGGAACAGATGTGTACTCAAAAGCAAAAGAACGATGACCTGACATTCAAGGACAAAGGCATCAACGGTATTGTCGACCAGTACGATATTGCGGACGACCGCAAGCTGAACGTCTTCTGGTGGGGTTTACCCCAAACTGGACTTCGCAACAGAGCCCATCACAACTGCTTGCGCGCAGTTATGCAACGCTCGCAGTTCATGAGGCGTCTCAAGTTGTCCGATATTGCATGCAAAGTTGTCAATGACGAGGGCGTCACCGAGTGTGACATTGCCGCCTTTACCTGTAATAAGTCTAAAACCAACACTGAAGCCAAGCGTGAGGACTATGCCTTTATCCGCCATAAAGACATCTTGCTATGCCCTTGGAACTCTATGGCATTTTGGTTCTTTGAGCGTTACGAAGTGAATGGGGAGCAACCGCCCAAATGTGATGTGTCCGCGGAATGGTACAACATTTTTTTCATGAAGGTAGGCGCTTGGCAGACATGGGTGTTCAAATCATCACGTTCTCATGTGTTTTTGCCAGCCCTCCGATCAGCAACAAGCAGCCATGGCGACTCGCAAAAGAAAACGCAAAGCAAAAGGGCCGGCCAGGCAACCCATCATTATTGGAGTCTGGGATGGCGATGATCCTGTGGTGGACGAAGAGGACGACCCGGAGGAAGAAGTAGGGATCAGTTATGATACCCAGTACAACCTGCAACGCACTGCGCTGGACGCGTGCGGTGTTTTATCCTCCAAAGTTACTCACTGCTGCCGTAAGTGGGCTGCCATGGAAAATGAGCGCAAGGGAGTCGACGGGGATCAGAATGGCCGAATGGGAGGTTGGGCGCGTGATGCCAAAAACGGAGCCTATACCACCGGCCTGCCCTATCAAGCCATCCGTGCGTTAGGAGACTTTCCGATCAATGGCAGTTGCTTTTTTCTAGCTAGAGCGGTGCCAGTCCCGCAAGAGCTTCTACAATCCATTTTCCCGTGGATTGAGGAGCTGGAAGAAAGATGCCATCAAGTTCACACCGAGAGTGCGGGCATGTTGGCAGCCCTGGGGTTCTTGCGGTGCATGAAGGCTTGCCGCAAGGTCATCTGCCAGGATGCGCCAACTTTGATGCAGATGTACCCAAACCACGTCATATGGAAGCACCCTGTTTTTCAAACTCCCGCATACTTACAGTACAGGGATCATAATCTCCAGGTCGCTGCAACAGCAGTTAACCCCCGAGACTCAACCTTTGCCGCTATTGCACCGTTTCTTAACGACCGCCTCACCACACAAGATTTGGCCATGAAAGTCATCGGTCTAGACGTTGCCAGCACAGTTGAGAGGGTGGGTTGTGCGAATTTGAGTTTTGAGAGATATTCCTAGCTAACCCAGGTATCAGATTGACCGCGTCGATACCCAGCTTGCAAATTTCGACGCGCGGCAGTCTACTCTGATCGGCACTACTGCTCGGCTGACAGACACCATACTAAGCTTGCAACAAACCGTTAATGCCTATCACGCCATTTTGGTTGCTCGCGATAGCGGTCCAACTGCCGCTGTCGATGTTGCAACGACTGTTATGGCTCAGATTGCAAGAAACACCGAGGCGCATCTTGTAGGGAATCGCGAGGTTTGCCAATCCCTTATGCGACTCTTCCCACGGACAGACGCCACGTCATCATCTTCTTCCCAGTCAACCATACTCCCGCCCCAACGAGCTGCTGGTCTTCAATCACAACCCCAAGCAGGTATTCATGTCTGCTTGTGCATTCACGTTTCAGTTTTTGGTTAACTCTTTACAGCCATTACAGCAGCAGCGACAACTCCCGGAAATCGTGACAACGCAAATGGGGGAGAGGCAGACACTAGCGCAGGTTCGTCATTTACGGTTATATCACGCGGACAGCACGTCACTGATTTTCAGCAGCTCAAGTAGAGCAGGTCCCCGTGCAGAAGCAATGCCGGACGATCAAAACGGTGACAGCCGCATGGACAGAGTATAAAGTTGGTCCCGCGGGTAGACTACCCTGCAAGGTTGCCTTGTGCTGTTAATTATTACTTTTGCCAACTCTTGGCTAACTTGTGTGCACAGGAGCTTGAAGACAAGTGGCAAGCGAGGTGGAGGAACAGCCCGTCCGACCGACAGTTTTGGAGTAAGCAGCGCAAGCCTCTCTACGATGCTGTGACGCGTTTAGCCTCGGCTACAGCTAGTACCAATCTACAAGCTGCCCAGCGTTTGGAGCAGGAGCGACTCGCGATACACACCAGGTTCATTTGTTTTAGACGGACATTAAACTCGTAGCAGTTCTAACAATGCGATTATTGGTTTACTACAGATTAGGCCTCGGTAGAGTAGCCCCGTCCCTGGCCAGATTCCAGGCCATGCTGCTGGAGCACGGCGATGATATTATCACCTATCTGACCACAAACTAATTTTCTCTCGGCGGCGTACAGTCTTCTCCTTATCATTTCGTTTGCAGCGTGGTTTTGTACATAGTTCGTCTAGTTCCTTCTATTTATCGGCGTAGTTTTCATTTTCCCTTCATTTCTTGTCACATTTTCATTTATTGTTATAGTTTTTCTTTTATAAAATGGTCTACCATCGTGCTACATGCAATATTAAGCCTCCACAAAGTAGTTTGAGTACGGATTTGGTGGATAGCAGTGCATGTTCTTGCATATTACTATTGGATACCCAGCTTGCCTGAAGCTCTCGACGCGTCTGCCAAAAATTCCCAGAAATCAAACGACATTCTGGCCACCGTACATGGCACATACTATCATGTCATTCATAAATGACCCGCCCAATGGTGTCTGTCTGGTATTTTATGTCTTCAATACGTGTAAAAGTCGATTTTGACCCGGATACTTTGAGGCTACTTAGTGGTTGTGACTGGAGACCCAGGATACTTTCAAAACAGACCAAGGATACTTTCGCTCACAAGCAAAACAGGTCAAGGATACCGGTGTGGCGTTGTGGCACAGTTCCACGTGCTTGTGACTGAGAGACGCGAGGAACATGCGCAGCCACGGACCTTGTGAGTGGAGACCAGGATAACTCGATGTTTCATCAACTTCGGGGATCCATCCAGCTGCGTATCCCAGCCATTTATCATCCTTCATGCGTAAAATGTAAAATGTAAAAAAAAAAAGAAACAAGGCTATGCTCCAGATTGCATCTCATGAAATACCGGCGGCCGGATAGGAACACAGGCACGACAACTCTCTCTCTCGATATATCACAACCAAGACTTTGCGCTCTGCCCATTTTGTTTCATCACGGTATACACTGGATAATCATACTTGGTTGAAGAATACTAGACAAGACAAAGGGAAAATCGATACCTGGGCAAACCAGAGGACATTAACGAACCACCACTACCACCACCACTCGACTTTGACCTCGACATTCAACACAACCACAAACAACAATGATCTTTGAAGGCTGGCAACGGGTCCTCATTCCCATCGGGGCAGTCCTCATCTCTTGGATCGCTCATTCCATTCTTTACTTTTCGTTCAAATGGGCTGCCCTAAAGACTCCTTGGCCATTCGACGATGACCTGGTCCGCTTCTCCCGTTGGCCTCTCTTTCTCTTGTTTCCCGTCATTGCTGTTCTTGTTTCCATTGCTCAAATCGGGTTGGATCCTGATTTGTACTTGTCGGTTCAGCGTGCCTTTATTGTTCTTTTGATTGTCGGCATCATGTTTCTTGCCGCCAACATGGTTAGATGTAAGTATCGTAGCGTAGGGAGTCTTTTTTCCGAGCCCGAGCGAAGCGAGGGCGAGGAAAAATGACGAGCGGAGCGAGGTCTGGCCCAGAAATTTTTCTGGAGGCAAAATGGATGGGCGCCTAAGATTTTGCAAAGCAAAATCAAGTGCGAGCGACAGCGAGGAGGACGCCGAGCGAAGCGAGGCAATTCTTGCGAGCGGAGCGAGGGAAAAAGATACTGACGAAGCTCCAAAGGAGCGAGGAACAAGATTTTGCGGAGCAGAATCAATAGGGGTTGACAAGAGGGTGCAACAGTACGACGACCCCGAGCGTAGCGAGGGGGAGGAGCATGGATTTTTATGGAATTGATGGGTGTTGAAGGGTGTTGAAGGGTGTTGAAGGGAGTTGAAGGAAGTTGAAGGGAAGTTGGAGAGGATGGAAGGGAGTGGAAGGGAGTGTGGGAAAATAGTGAGAGAGAGAGAGCAATAAAACGTAGAGAGAACATAAAGACTAACTCAAGTTTTTGTGATTGATATAGTAACGGCCGCGACGTTGATAAGGGGACATAGTATGGAAGGCGAGAATAATTTACATGCACGGATCGCCCATACGCAAGTGCAAGTGTTCAAGAGGCTCTGTTACGGCTTCATTGTGGTGGTCGGTGCAGCTTCTATTGTATTTACGTTCCCCGCGGCGTGGCAAATCGGTGCTTCTTTGTTGGCCTCGGCGGGTGTGATGGGTATCATCCTGGGTATCGCCGCCAAACCCATTCTGGAAAACTCGCTCGCATCGTTTATTATTGCCATTGCCCGGCCCATTTTACTGGACGACGAGGTTATTATTGATGGCGAGTATGGCCGCGTGGAAGCTATCCATTCCATGTATGTGGTGGTCAGGACGTGGGATGCTCGACGGTTGATTATCCCCCTGTCCCGCATCTTTTCGTCGACATTCGAGAATTGGTCTCGCCGCTCCTCCTGGAAAATCGGAACGGCCTTCTTGTACCTCGACCCCAGCGTCCCCGTCGACGAGATTCGGAAATTCTTTATGGAATCCGTATTGCCCACATCAGGCGGACTGTGGGATGGCAAAGTAGCCGATTGTTCCGTGACGGATGTGATGCCGGACGGGTTGATTCAAATCCGATGTATCATGTCGGCCCATGATCCCGGTAAAGCCTTTGATTTGCGCTGCCATGTCCGTGAGAAGATGCTCGAGCATATTCGGCGCCATTACCCGTTTGCACTTGCCCGTCGGAGGGTCGAGATGGTTGCTGGTCATGACCAACCACCCAAATCTGACCAAGATACCAGCCCTTCTACTACTCACCCAAGCGGAAGCCCCGCGCCCGCCTACTTTCCCGACATTCCCTCCGTCAACCGTCCGCCCCCTTCCGAATTGACCTTGAGCGACACGGAATCAGACACAAGAGTCAACCGCCAACCCACCCACATGACCCTCCGTGAACATTTAGAACGGGAAGAAGGCGTCACCCACCAAATCCTCCATGTCGACGGTCAACGACGACGCGGCTCAGATGCCCCATCCATGTCGGAACGTAAAGACCGGGTCCCCCTGTCTCAAGCCCGGCCACTGGGCACCAGTACGGATACACTCAACCCACCCGCCATCCATCGTGCAGCAGCCCAGTACGGCGACACCCCCGAAAACTCTGTCCCATTCCAACCCCCCACCACCGCCAACGGCGAAACCTCATCATCATCAACCTCTTCCCTTCGCTCTCGCCGCCCGACACTCGTCCCCTCAAATACGATCCTCGGCACCGATATCCCCCGCAAGAGCAGTTTAGCACCCACGACCATGTCCTCACCCCCTACAACGTCTCACATAGCATCCCGCCAATCCTCCCTGGAAACCATCAAGGAAGCCTCCACATTACCTGTCTCCCGCTCGAAAACGACCCAGGCCGTCATGCGGGAACAGAATAATCTGTATTTGGGCCGGCTGGCTGCTGGATCTTTGGATGATGGTGGAGGTGGACATCACGATGGCGGCGGACATCATGATGGAGGTGGTGGGGGATACCATGGCAGCAACTACTGATCTATCCTCTGCTCCTTTGTATTTATCTCGTATTAATGATCCTCATGACCTCTAACCTTACTATATAGAAACACAAAAACGCATAGTCATAGATTCATTTTCTTTACAATTGTACACACTTCACTTTCAACATAATCAAAGTCTGGGCAAACGCTTTTGAACCTGGTTTTGGGTTTTCGGTGTGGGACGATCTTGACTTTCAAGATTCGCTTGATCTTTGGCATGGCTGTGCCGCCGGCGGAATGACCAGCGATGGTGAGAATCAGGCCACCCGGCCATCCCGCTCCATCCCGATTCCCGACAATTCTGTTGACAGATTGCAATAGATCGCAGTACATATAGTCACTTGTAACATACTCCAACTGTTTCTCATTTCCCATTCAGCACATCTAGCAATATGGTTCAAAGTCGAGGTGAGTTCAGTTTTGACCGAAAGTTTACGGAAACGGAAAACTGACAGATATGATCTTATATTTTAGACGTCTACATTGCAGCAGCAGTCCGCACACCCATTGGCGGATTCGGCGGGTCACTCGCATCCTTTTCCGCAACCGAGCTCGGCTCGTTAGCCATCAAGGGCGCCCTAGCCAAAGCCAACGTCGACCCTAATGTCGTCGATGAAGTCTTTTTCGGCAACGTCCTATCGGCCAATTTGGGTCAGAACCCGGCTCGGCAGGCGGCCCTGGGTGCCGGTTTACCCTCCCGCGTCCCCTGCACGACCGTCAACAAAGTCTGTGCGTCAGGCATGAAATCGGTGATTTTTGCCGCGCAGGCGATTGCCCTCGGAAACGCGGATGTGGTGGTCGCGGGTGGCATGGAGAGTATGTCCAATGTCCCCTATTACCTCCCCAAACAGCGGTGGGGCTCAAAGTACGGACACCAAGAAGTGATTGATGGGGTCATGAAGGATGGACTGACGGATGTGGCGAATGGGTATCAGATGGGTGTAGCTGCTGAATTGTGTGCCAAAGAACACGAGATTACGCGGGCCATGCAGGACGATTACGCGATTGGAACGTATGAGCGGGCTCAGGCTGCGCACAAGCAAGGCCATTTCAAGGAAGAGATTATCCCTGTTGAGATCCCAGGGGCTCGGGGCAAACCCGGTAAAACCATTTCCGTAGATGACGAAGCCTCCAATCTCAACCCCGAGAAACTCCGAGCCGTCAAACCGGCTTTCCAACCCGTCGACGGAACCGTCACGGCACCCAACTCGTCGACTCTGAGCGACGGTGCCGCCTGCATCATCCTGGTCAGCGGCGACAAACTGGCCGAATTGAAATTGACCCCGTTGGCCAAAATCAGGGGATGGGCCGATGCAGCCCGCGAACCCGAACGGTTCACAATTGCGCCATCCCTTGCCGTCCCCAAAGCCATCAAACACGCCGGCCTCCAATCCGTCTCCGACATTGACTACTTTGAACTCAACGAGGCCTTTTCGGTCGTTGCATTGGCCAACGCCAAAATAATGGGGCTGGACGCTGACCGCGTCAATCTCTTTGGGGGTGCAGTGGCTTTAGGTCACCCATTGGGCTGCTCGGGAGCCCGTATCATTGCGACCTTACTCAGCGTCCTCCGAACCAAGGACGCAACATTGGGCTGTGCCGGGATTTGTAATGGGGGAGGGGGCGCGAGTGCGCTCGTCGTTGAATTGTGCAAGGAAGGCAAGCCCCGATTGTGATTGTTTTTTTTGTAGTAATACCCAAACATTTTTGTAACACACCATCTCTCTATCCAGGACGCCAATAACTTTCCTTTCATGTCATTGAACATTTGAATAAATAATAGTGCGGTATATATGTACATTGTGTTGTGAGACGAAAATAGATAAACTACACTCTCCTATGACTTTTCCTCATTGACCTTGAGCTTATCAACAATATCCAGGGCCGCCCGGGTGGCAGTCGGGAAATCATCCTCCCCAAACATTTTGGGTAATTGCAAACCGACCGTATTCGCCGTCCGCGTCAATCTCTCGTCTCCAGTGAGGTTATGGCTGGGCCAGTACCGTTCAATCAATTCCTATAGAATTCATTCAGTACTCGTTTGTACGAAATTGAGTGCAAAAAGCAAGGATTATTATCTTTACCCGATGTGTCCGATTACTCTGCAAGAAATGCAGAATGTTGCGGGCGTCCATGAGTGATTCCTGGATTTGATTTGGGTGGGTCAACTGAGCTCCATTCCGGAATTTCCGGACGGCTTCGGTATGCCAGACTCGGTTTCCGTTGCGGATTGTAAACTATTTTTCAAATTTGTTATTTTTTTTGGGGTGTTGGGAAGGGACGGGTGAAGGTATTTACCTGTTTGCCGATTTCGCGGAGGATGCCACGGTACAGGCCTAAGACTTCGGATTTTGGGAGGACTGACATGATCTAAATATTATGGGTCCATAAGGCTATTCTCGAAACAACTTCGTGATGAGAGGAGTCAAAGTGGGAAGAGATTCGGCCAAATCAGTGAAATTTTTGTGTCAACATGTCCAAAAAAGATTTGTTCATCCCGCAATAAAACCCCCTTTCGTCCCATTAACAACCACAACAACAGAACCACAATTTTGAAAGCAACCATGTCTGTCAAACTCCTCACTGATCCGTGGGTAAACTTTCCCAGAAACAGCGGTTGATTCGACAAAATAGGTAAATCTGACCCTCGCCCCCATCCGACTTGTGAGAAAGATGGGGGTGAAATGAGCAGGTTCCCGACCGTGAGATACGAACGGGTTCCGTCAGATCAAAGGAGGGTGTGTAAAATGTAGCGATTCGCCTTTGCCCAGATGATCCACTTCAAAACTTGAAAGGGGTAGGTCTAAGTGAACCGCCGGCTCCGAGATCCCAATCGGAAAACTAGTAGAGTTTCGGTCTTGGGGTTTCCCGGATGTGTTTTTGTTGTCTGTCCAGCCTTACATCTTGTGAGCAATCCTTGGCTCGCAAGACAAGATTTTGAACAATTTTTGAATACTGTGATCTGTGTTGCGGTTTTTGGGGAGCTTGAGGGGTTTTGAAGCGAGGTGGAAAGTATTCTTTTTTGGTATGACCTTTTACGATAGGCATCATGGCCGAATCTCTTTGCTAGGAACGGAGGAGGTGGAAAGGTTTTGTAACTCACCTTTCTTTTGCGGACTTGGACGGTTGGGGGAAATTGGGAGGGAGAGTTGTGTTGGAGCCTGGATTCCGCTGTCATTCCATTACCGTTGTCAAGGCTACGACGGCAATTTGAGGATTGCGAGAGTTTGGATTTTGTGCAGCATCCCATAGCGTTTTTGACAAAACAACAAGCAAACATGGAAGACTGGGGTATGTACCAACCCAAGAGACTCTCAACTCATTCCATTCTTTATTCAATTTACATTTTTTTTTGTCGTGTTTGTAGAAAACGAAGACGACGCCGTGATTGTGCCTGCTTTGGGTCTGGTCGCCAAAGGCAGCTGGGACGACGAGGATGCCGATGATGATGACGTGAAAGAGTCTTGGGAGGATTCGGAAGAGGAGGGAGCAGCCGCTAAACCTAAAGCAGAAACCTCACAACCGGTTGCGGCTGGAGCAGCGCCTAAAAAGAAGAAGACGCTGGCCCAAAAGATTGCCGAGCGTAAGGAAGAAGATGAACGGAAGCGAGCAGAATTTGCCGCCAGAAAGGTAGGAGAAGAGTCCGCTAAACCCGTCTGTATTTGGTGTTCACTGACTTTATGAATCCTTTTTGTTTCCGACAGCACGCCGACGTTGATGAAGATGAGACCCCAGAAGAGCGAAAGGAGCGATTGGCTCGCGCTGTAGTGGAAGCCGACCTGGAGAACGCCAAAGATCTCTTTGTTGGGACACCAGCTCCTTCAAGTGCTGGTCAGTTTTTATTTTCATTTGGACATTTTCTCTTTTGTTTATACTCATCCTGGGAATTATTTAGCGACTGAATCTAAACTTGAGTCCATGGATCCAACAACCAAACCCGAATTCGACACATACATCCAAACCTGTATGCAGAAATTCTCTACCTTTGAGGTGCGTATTGCGGGAATATATTTCTGTCGTAGAGCAAACATTCTAATGGTTGAGTTACTCACAGGGCAAATCCCAATATCCCTATTTCGTCGAGGCGCTTATTCGTGACCTGCTCGTCCCACTTGGTGTGGATGACACACGACGCATCTCATCTTCTATCAGTGCTATGATTAATGAAAAGCAGAAGGCCCAAAAGGCTGTCAACAACAAGAAGAAGCCAAAGAAGGCAGGTTTGGGCAAGTCTGCCCCTGGTGGAGCATTGGACACTACCAACTACGACGGTAAGTCTGAATTGGACCCTCCTCTCGCTGGTGGGCTGTTACTGAGTTTACTATCTTGCAGAGGTGTACGATGAGTTTGAAGACTTCATGTAGAACCGTTCAATTCATTTTTTTTCCACGCGGCCCTCATTTCCATGAACAATATTTCATTTGTATTTACAGAGCATTTTGAAAAATAGATATTCCTAATAGACGCCAAAAAGCGCTGGAATGAATGGGGACAACATAGTAAGGGTGCTAATCACAATGGTTTTAAATTAATGTGGACGGGGAGCGGGATTCAGAGTTCAACGTCATCTTTGAGCAGGTTGCCTGCCAGTACCACCTTTTCACCAGGCTTGAAGGCAGGCATGCCGATATATGGACAGCTGCCACAGCGGAAGGCATCCCCAAGGTAACACTACAGTTAAATGTAAGCCCCAAATGTGCCAGTGAGAATGGCGCAAAAAATTACTTACGTTGCCACAAGACGACGCCGGCGCGGTAGCCTTCTTAGTCTTTGGTGTGACCACAACAATCTTGGCAGTATCCTCGTCCGTGGCCAAATCTTCTTCCATTTCTGCCAAACCGCAGGTACAGTTTTTGCACGCCTTCTTTTTGCCTGCATTGGGCTTGCAATCGTCCGGTACTATTGCAAGTCAAACAAAAGAGTTACAAATACTTGTAAACGTCAGACAGAGATCATACACCATACCATTTGTTGCGGGTATAATCAAGTCTTCCTCATCGAGTAAAGCGTCTTCATCCTCCAACTCCTCATCCTCATCATCATCATCATTGGCAGAAACTCTCCAAACGGATTCCTTTGGTTTCGCAGGTGCTGCTGCAGCTGGGGTGCCATTGGTTCCGTTGGTGACCGTCTTCTTCTTGCCAAATGACAATACTGCGGCCGCGCCCACTTCGTACTTTGGTTTCTTGGCCACAACATCCACCAAAAGCACTTTTCCATGCAACATATCAGCAACTTGCCGGGCCTCTTCTGGCTTGACCCCCCAGCATTGAATCACAAACTTCTCAACCGTCTCATTGTCCAGTTCCTGCGACGTCACAACAGCTGCATCAACAAACCCGGCCAGTTTGAGCGCAGACAGCAAGGCGCTTGTGGTCCTTGTTGGCACGCGCAACGGATCGCCAGAGTGAGAGGTTGCCGGCACAGTTAGGGAAGCCGCCGAGTCAATCAGCGTGGGCTCACGAAGGTGCAGTGTGCCATTGGGAGTGAGCGCCTTGAGCAACTTTGATAGGACAACATCAGGGTGAGCAAAAGCGGTAGGAGGTATTATGCCAGTGACGACCGAGTTGTAGATTGATTGGGGAAGAGAGACTTTTCAAAAATCAAAATGAGCACATAAACGTATTGAACAAAGTCGAGTAGTCTACTTACTGTGAGAAATGCGGTCAAGCTGCTCAAAAGCAACACTTCCAGTTGTGGTCACTTGTTGTACAATGTCTTGCTGTGTCTTTTGCAAGTCTGAAGCTTGGGCCAAGGGGTTACCTACAAGCAGCACCTTTTCGCCCGCAGAGAATGTAGCAGCCACCATTGTGTGTCGTTCAAGTAAATGTTCAAAATGTAGAGGTGAAATTTGTAACTGGGAAGGTTCAAGTTCAAGCAGTTTGGATTTGCCATTTGTCAAATCAAATCTCCTCATTTGCCCAAATGGAGATACATTCCGCGCAGTATTGCGCAGTCGCACCCAGCTGACAGTGACAAAGTTCAGCTTGACAATTAATCCTTACTTTTCCCCCCATAGATCTGCAGCAATCGACAAGGTATCTTTTCCGTCAATGCAAAATAAATTAAATAAAATGAATAAATGGCAATGCTTAATCTTCCTCCATTTCATCCTCTTCCAGTCCCTCCTCCTCCTCTTCTTCATCTTCATCCTCCTCCTCGTCTTCCTCTTCCTCGTCACCATCCTCATCCTCCTCCTCGTCCTCATCCTCTCCCTCTCCCTCATACACCTCCCCTCGGGCCTCCGCTTCAGCCTTTTTCCGTGCAACGTTCTTCTCCTGTTCAGCCCGGCGGGTAGCACGCTCTGCCTCTGTGCGCTTCCTGCGCTGCTCTTGTTCCTTGATCTCGCCAGTGGTCTTTGTGACTGTACGTACATCTGTCAGTAATGTGCGGAATTCAAATAAATAGCGCATACGTACCAAGGGAGTGGTAGAGAACTTCTCCGTCACACAAGCCACTTTGTATTTTCAATAGCGACATCTCGATACGGGGTCCCATCTCTATCAAACGAATGGCTCTTTGCTCGGCTTGCCGGTTACCTCGACCAATGTACTTTTGTGGGAGGGTGACTGTTGATTCACCAGCGTCTTCGACGTCACTTTCAGAGGCAAACGCACCCCTTTGCAATATATCAGTATGGGCAGCCTCTCATCAAGCACAGATGGAAAACATACCGCAAGATGTAATCACTGATATCATCAAATTTCCGTAGATCCGGGACTTCAGTTTGGATAATGGTTTTAACGCTCTTGCTTATGCCCGTCGCCTTCACGCTGACAGAATAGTGACGGAACTCAATTTGATTGGTTTCTGCGTTGAGATTGAAAAGAATGACACGACGAGCATCTGCTAGCTTCATTGTTGCAACTTGAATTGGTGGAAACAGATTCTGGAACATCGTTGCCATAAGCTTGATGTGACGTTCATCCCCCCCAAAGTTGTTCAAAACCACCTGAATGTGTGGCAAAGCCCGCGTTAGTAGAGCGTAATTGCAAGAGAGAGGGGCGGAAACCTTACCAAAGGTGCAGTCTTGAACTCCATACCAGGTGATTTAGGACTTTTCTGCAGTGCAATCACATCGGCGGACAAGGCAAAAGATTGAACGCGGAATGTCAGGGTAGGTCCTCGAGGCATACGCCCGATGCGCAGATTCGTTCCCGCATTCGTCTTGGAGAAGATCAACAAATGCGTCACGCTCAGTTGACCTGCTACATGTACGAAATCCTTCAACTTGTTTCCCTTCCGCTCCTGATGTTCCAATATAAACAAATACATTTAGCTGATATCATTGCCGACGACAGCAAACCAATACGCACCCGCAGATTAAGAGCCGTATTGGGCTCCATCGCTCGCCGAACATCCCGGACCAAGTGACACAGATTTTTTCCAACCACTCCAGATTTAATGACAAAAGACCGCGGGACCTTTGCAATTGCGTCGTCATTGGGTTTGACGTGCGTCCTTCTCTTTCTCTATGAACGGAGTACATGTAAGAAAACAAGGAGGAATACAACACTTCGAAATCAAAGACTCTGAACTTACTCGTTTGGCCATTGTGTGCTCAGGTTTGTGTTGAGTGGTAAGGGCCAAAAATTGTTGGAAACTTTTTCGGTGCAGGATTCTGCATCGTCAAGCCACCAGCCACTCAAAATACCAACCTTTTACCTATCACCCGAATATCACCGGGCTCGACAATCCTGCATCGTCAAGCCACCAGCCACTCAAAATACCAACCTTTACCTATCACCCGAATATCACCGGGCTCGACTGTGTATCGAGAGTCGAGAGTCGTGAGAAATCTTCAGAGATCACCGTTAGACACTCAAACGGAACAATATTGCAATGTTGGTCAATACACACTCAAATCCTATAGTCACACTTTTCGTCTCCTCCGAGGGAGCTGCCTCGGAGCGGCGCTTCGATAAGGCGACTACTATTGGTCGTCTCAAGGAACGTCTCGAACCTATCACTGGTGTACCAGTTGGGTCTATGAAGGTGCTGCTATATACATCAGCAAACGAACTGGCAGCAACACTGAGTGACGAAGACAAAATGCTGGGATACTATCCGGTTGACGACTTCATGCGCCTTGAGGTATGGCATCAATATGACTTGGATTTTAGGTTGAGATTGATTCCTAATTACGCGTAGGTCGTCGATACCAATCCCCGCCGGAGACGAAACGAGTATACGGATGTCTCACAAGTGGAAAAATTTGAGATTACAGATACAGAATATGACAAGCGCACTGGTACGGACGATCTTAGAAGGTATATCCGGGCGGTTGATCTAACTATGGGTGTTTCGCTAGATTCCGTTCGCGCGTTCATGCAAAGAAATAAAATGGGTAAATTTGCGGACCAAACACCATCAGAGGTGTCCGTTGAGGAGGAGTACGCAGAGCAGGCCGAAAAGCTTAAAGTCGGTGATCGCTGCGAGGTTGAGCCTGAAGCCGGAAGTATGGCCAAGCGTGGTGTCGTCATGTACGTAGGCAAAGTGGAGTTCAAACCTGGATTTTGGGTCGGTGTGAAATATGATGAACCTCTGGGGAAGCACAATGGAACGTAAGTATGCGATGTCGGCGTTGGTCAAATCACATATTAACTGATTGGTTGTAGTGTACAAGGAAAGTCATATTTTGAGTGCGCACCGAAGCACGGTGCATTTGTCCGTCCTAATAAACTGAAGGTTGGGGACTTTCCTGAAGTTGACATATTTGGTGACGATGAACTGGATGAAATGTAATTATTGACGGGAGCGCTACCGCGACAATTAAATATTTGTACATATACATGGATGGAGTGAAATTTTTGGAATATTAGAGTAACCAGACTATGCATCATCGTCATCATCATCATCACCAAAGACCTGTGACAAGTAATGTTATTCTGTGCGGGACCATTGGGATCGAAAATGCACAATCACTCACGTCAAAGTAGTCAAATTCAGCGTCTTCATCTTCGCCCTCTAGCTCGGTGCCTCCACCCCCAACAGCATCGTCTAGAGAACAAATTTTGAGAATGCTGGATAACATTACACGCCATGGGCTGGCGATACATAACCAGTCTTACCATCTGCGCCTTGACCTTGCAAATTCTTCATAAGCTCGTCAACTTTACTCTTGACGCGTTCCTCCATTTCTGCACGCTGCTTGCCCTTCTCCAGAGAATTTGCCTCATCTTCGGCCGCTTGTAGTTCCTCAGCCGTGGGAACACCTTCTTCCCAGCTAAAGTCTGTATCGGCCACTTCTTTGCCTTGAAGAAGCGCCATTTTGCGCTTCATGACTTCGCGCATGGCTTCGTAATGTGAATGGACATACCACCCGTCTCGTTCCTGGAAACAAAACGGCAAGATCGATGAGTGGGGATGCTAGAGCAAAATTGAGCTGTAACCCACATGGCAAGTTTTCCGCAAATAACGTGTTGTATTTATCATCTTGACGAGATCTGGATCCGTGACATCGCAAAGTTGGTAGACGGCCAATAAATTTCTGTATACTTGACCATCAAAAATGTGCGTTTTATCTTCTCTGAAAGACCACCATTTATTAGCCCTACGCAACACTCAGGATACCGTATTTCATTGGCGCTTACTCAGGGTCAGGCGCCGGCGCTAATTCTTGCTCCCCCCCAGGTTTGCCCAGTAGTTGCGCAGCCCCCGTAACACCGATCAGTCGTTTGGCTCGCGCGAATGACTTTGGGGCTTTGACGAATCGCACATCCATGATTTGTAGCAGGCGTGCCTCTATATCGCTACGAGGATCGTATCCATAGCGTACCCAAAGGTCACGCCATGGTCCTTTTGAGATTACGTAGGCATACAGTGGGAGGAGCCGCTTGACACGCGCTCTATGGGCAGGAGGGAGGTTGTTTTTGAAGGCCACACGATTCCATATTGGTCGTCGTGCGAATAGCTCGGCGGTGGCGGTCAAAGCGTCGGGTGGCAAGTCCTTTGCAGTTACGCCTGGTGGAGGTTCCGTGGGAACAGATCCCATGCTTTCATCGAAAACTGCTACGTTCGCTTTCGTCTTCTGGTAGCGATTGACAAGTCGAATTTCCGTTTGCTATGGAGGGAACATTTAGTTCAGATCTGACGCACTGAATATAAGGGCCGCCGCCACTTACCCCATCAGGAAGCATTCCCATAACTCTGGTGACCGAAGGATTTTGACGATAACTAGGTGTATACTGATGAGCACACATTTAAGCGCTCGTTTCACCACCGATCGAGCTTACCCATAGTTGAGAGGCCATTCGAGGCGTGAAAATGAGGGTGGAGGCATTTGACGCAGATCCCCACTCACGGGAGACGCGCTGTCGTCTCCCCACCGGTAGTTTTCAACACCTTCCACTACAGCAAAGTCAGTACCAGTTACTGATGTAAATCATAGGATGCTGTATCCCACCATTCATGGTATGCATATCATAGCGAAGCTTGACCATCGGGTCATTCCTGTCTGGAACCCACTGATAGTCTGCAAGGGCTGAGCAAAACTCTATGTGTGAGGCATACGGTCTAGTATATGATAATAATCCCAAAATACCTCGAAAACGACCAGTTTTGGTAACAAGTCCCATTACCTCGGTTTTGGTCGACCGTTGCGTAATTTTCCTGTCCTTCTCTTCCCGTAGGAAACGCTCCTCTGGATCCTCATCTATGTCCATCACATCCTGACCCTGCGCTTTCTTCTTACGGACTTTCCTGGTGACTTTGAGGAGGACATTGGCCGTATTGATAATCTCCCCACTAATGGGATGTGAAAAAGGATCGTCGGGACGATATCGAAGCTCCAAAACACTCAGCTCGCCCGCAAATGCCTAAATAAACAAAAGAGAATGAGTAACCTATGGAGCTCATGTTTGATTCCCTATGTGATTTACCTTTTCTACCCCTCCCATCCCTCCCAAATTTTTCATTGCTTTATCCACATTTTTGATGTATCCTGGATATTCCACCACGTGAAATGAGTCCTCAGGGAGTGGTTCTGACGGTGCTGCCTCGTCCGGCGGCAGAGAGACTGACCGCCTTTGACTAGACGAGGACATTCCGCAACTATTTGAGCCTGGGATGCCGAAGGGCAAACGCGATTCGCGAATGCGAGAGCTTGGGGTTTCAAGATCGCAGGATATTCTCGACGCTAATGCAAACGTCGGGACTCGTTTTGCAGTAGACGGCTGCTTCTTGATGTCCCCCTTTTATCACTTTGAGGAAATGTCTTTTCAACTTCCGTGTAGAGCATTGAGAAACTTTCCATACCAAATTTTGTTTGATTTGTTTACCTCGCTATATCACTGTCAACACTTTTCCATCAAACCATGAGGGACTTACAGAATCCGAGATAAAGTGTTTAGCTGGGATATAAGGAACCCAACGATCATTCGAGTCAATTTTGTGCATATGAAGGCCCATAGGAGAAAGTCTCTTATAGTGTCGGAGTCAAGACACCTTTGCGCAGCACGGATCTCTGATTTAATGTCAACAAACAGATTTTTTACTGACGATTAGTAAAGCACAATAAGTATAGAGGAGTTTCTGAGTAAAATGACAATATCAGACTTATACTGCCCTTGGGTAGTTGATTTTAAGGGCAAACTGATCGATGTGGACAGGGAATTTTCTGGTAAAATCGTCGTAGTATAGGGGAGGGAGCACCCAGTAGAGCTTGGCACATCCACGTCCAAGCATTTTGAGATTTTCTTCCGCTCCACCTATTGAAATCCACCAAAGCCGAGGCATCCACGCATCAATTGCGACGTAATTTCTGGTAATTGGCAGGTACAGCTGATTACGAGCTGTGCGATACGCACCCTTCTTGGAGATGGGTTCCGCAATGCGATCAACTATCTTCTTCACTTTCCGCTTGGCAGGCAAAGGTGGGTGGGAGAACGGACTTTTTAGCAGGTAGAGTTGCTGTCTCGTAGGTTGTGGTTAAAAGGGTCTTCAGGATGTGCAGGTGGATGGAAAAATAGTTCCCCTGCCAAACATCGTCCGCCATGTAAGTAGTGCAAATTGGTAGACCGGCAACAGGTATTCGCTTGGTGATGGAGGAAAAAATATCTAGCACCGCATTCCTTGGTACTTCATCCTTCATTGATCGATTCGAACGCACTCTGTCAACAACTTGTCTGGTGGACGGAGGAATGTATGTGGTAGTATTGCCCGGCTTAATTTTTTTGTTTCCGTGTACCAGCTGGCGGCACACGAATTCGCCCCCTTTCTCCTGCTCCTCAGTTGCGTGCCGCTCGAAGATGAATCCACACAGGGCAGCAGCAAGCGGATTTTCCGCAGCCGCCTGCAGCAGTTGTGCCATTTTGTACTTTGCATCCGCACCTTTCCGTTCAATTATAATTTCGAGGGCTGTTGGAGACGAAAAGGCCACAGATGGGGTTCTGAACGGCTCAGTCGACGTGATATGAACTAAATCATGTACGACTTTAGTTTTTCCGGAGATCGTTGAGTTAAGGCCAATGATCTTGATACAATCATCGAGTTCGCATTCTGAGCATGCAAATTCAAGTAAATGTGTTGGCTCTTCGTCGGTATCTTCCAGGACACGTCGAGGGATTCCACCAAGGATTTCGAATGGGTCACGTCAGATGTCAACAGTAGGAAAAAGGGGGGCGATAGTTTCCAATTCTGTTTCAGTCCAAACCGGCATGTCAAAGAAAAGAGGGCAAGGGGGTTTCTGGAAGTCATTGACCATGTAATGTCCTGGTGAGGTTGACAGGACAACTGTACACAACCCATAAGGAATTTCACTCAGATGTTCTTCTTTCTTGCCTTTGGCATCAAACAAACACCACAAGTCAGATGTCCAAAACTTCAAGTTGATAAATGATGGTATACTAGTCATTCGGAAGACACCGCCTTGTCCATCGTAGTCAATCATATCCGGATGATATATGAATAGTACTCGTTTGCCCTTTTTGACGAGCCGCCACAAGAGATAAATGAGGAATAGAGATTTGCCAACGCCCTGAGTTCCGGTAATGATTGTTTTGTTGCAAGTTACGTGGTCGATAATCGTGTTCATGCTGGATTCAATGCTTGATGCGATAGATTTATAACTGTCCCGAACGAAGAGGCGGTTCAACGGTAAGGAGGGAATGTTTTCTTCAAACAAAAGCCACGTATCCTGTTCAGTAGCCTTGCGAATTTTTCTATAGATTGGAATTCGGCAGGGAACGAAGAAAGGGTGAACTTCTACTAAGGGAGGGCCAGCGACGTTAGCCTCGAGAACAAGTGGAGCACGTCCCTCCTGTCCAGCGCTTCCAAGCGATACGAGGGTATCCGTTGAATTGACTTCAGTCCCGTCAGGTTTGAAGAGTGATTTGTGATTCAGAGGAGACGCGAGGTCCCACTCCTTCCTGAGTTTCTCGATAAGGTCACCCACAATAGAGCATCCGGCAGTAGAGACTTTGGTGGGTCTAAGTGGTCTTCCGAGCTCCTTGAGACATTTCTGCTTTACGGGAGGAAGGTGAGTGCTGGGAACAGGGGATTTTGGGCAAGTAATACGGGAAGAGACACTCTACATAGACACTCGCTATATCACTGCTTGATTTCAACTGGACGCATTTATCGGTATGAATGATGTTTATTATGTGACGGAAATCTTCCACCAGATATCTATATACATATGCTGCCTCACGAGAAATGAGTGAAAATCTGCCACCAACGATGGGACCAAACTCCGACAATTTTTCAAAGTTTCGGCCCCTGTGATGTCCTATTACTGTCAGTAGGCGGATGTGGTGGTGGTGGTGGTGGTGGCGAGAGAAAATGAACTCGACCATTGTCCTTGCTTAAATATCCGGCCTCTTCTAAATGTTCTGCCCATTGCCTTACTCGCTCGGTAGCCCATGCAGATTCTTGCTCAGATCCCGCTGCTTCCCACAGCCCGCTATGGAAGGCATAGATTGATAGAAGCTGCCATCGGGAACCAGTCTCAGGAATCAAGCTTTGCCCTTCTGGGATTGAGAACTCCATCAATGGGTCGTAATCAATATCATACGTGGAGATGGTGTAATGTGCTAAACTGATGATGTTGCCTTCACGGGCAATGACCAGTGGTCGGGAAAAAGCTTGTGATCCCTCTGAAAAGGGTCGTAAGACTGCCATGTCGATTGCAATTTCCCGACTCTGTCCGCACCTGAAGGCAAAATCTCGACACTCCATACGGTCCCGTCATTGGGATGTTCTGCAAATGCGGGGAATATGTCATGGGTCTTGAGGATGTCTATTATTACATGCTCAAGAACGGATGGACGGGAGTCTTTGGCGTCCATTATGTTCTCACTGCGTCCTGCAGAATAGGGACAGAAACAGATAGGAAGGTAGTTGGGGATGAAGGGGCGTGAGAGTTGAGAAAGGCCGTCCGTTGCCAGTCGCTTTTGGCCGCCTGAACGCTGGCAATTGCTCCGCTACAGGGTTTTCGGAAAGTGCGTGTTACTCGATCGAGTATATATAGGATCTACGGCGAATCTACACGGATCACCCCCATCTCGTTCAAATTTCAAATCTGTTCGAGATCGGATTGTCACCGTCTGCGCCACTTTGGGGGCATTCGGGCGAATTGATGGGACCGACTGGGGCACTCGGAATTTGCGCCTTACAAACGCAGCAAAGCTCCCTCCCCTCAAAGGCATCGCACCCCGCTACCGAATCTACCATTGTGTACCTACTTTGCGTACCGAAACCACACCTTCAGAGAACTGGGGCCGCGTGATTTGATCGCAGGCCAGCGTGTTTGAACCTGCAAGATTGCCACTCCCTGGGAACTATTCTACTTGAGGTGCGTACCCAAACTAAAGACTTGGACACGGTCGACTGATAATTTTCTCCTCCCTTCTGCAGTGTATATTGATATCAAGATGTCTGGACCACTCACTCCATCTGACAAAGACAGCACGGTTGTCGTCGGTATGTTTATACTCAGGTGCTGTCAGTTTTTACAGAACTTTACTTACCGCAAACATCACTCCACCTTTAGTCCTGGGTGCATCTGGTAAGCACAATGAAGCTATTACTCGTGCCTGGGGAATAAACTGATGAATGAGCGTTTCTGAATAGGCGACCTCGCGTTCAAGAAGACGTACCCGGCCCTATTCGGTCTTTACAAAAACAAGTTTTTGCCCCCAAACACCGACGTGGTCGGCTACGCCCGCTCCCACATTGAACTTGACGAGTTCCGCAAACGCATTTCCTCCAAAGTCAAAGTCAACAATGACGAAGAAAAGAACCTCCTGCAAGAATTTCTGCAGAAATGCACTTACACATCCGGCAACTACGATGACGCTGCATCGTTCCAGCGGCTAAACCAAGCGATTAGGGAGATTCAAAAGGGGTATTCGGGAGAACACCATCGCGTGTTTTACATGGCTTTACCGCCGTCAGTATTCATCCCAGCGTCCAAGGGGTTACATGAAAACTGCTACTCGAAGCGCGGAAATAACCGGCTTATTGTGGAGAAACCATTTGGAAAGGACTCGGAGTCGTCTCATCAGTTGGCGGTTGCGTTGGCCCAACACTGGCAAGAGAATGAGGTGCGTTTTTCTCTCGCTGTTTTACTACGCGTTCAAACTTTACAAAGCTGATCTGTTGTTCCAACCAAAGATTTACCGCATTGATCATTACTTGGGCAAGGAGATGGTCAAGAACCTTATGATTCTTCGGTAAGTATGTAGTTTTCCTCATCTTATTCACATACACTCAAGAGTGTAATGTAACTAGGTTTGCCAATATGTTTTTTGGAGCAATCTGGGACCGACAGTACATCCACAATGTACAGATTACGTTCAAGGAGCCGATTGGGACACAGGGTCGTGGAGGATACTTTGACGAGTTTGGAATTATCCGCGATGTATGCCAACAAAATATGATTTTCACATTGTGTCAAGAGTCGCTAACTTTGTTGTGTAAATTTCAGGTGATGCAAAACCACTTGTTGCAAATACTGTCCATTGTCGCCATGGAAAAACCCGTAACGCTCGACGCCGAAGATGTCCGCAACGAAAAAGTCAAAGTCCTGCGCGCCATTCGTCCGCTCACCGTCAGCGATGTTCTGCTCGGACAATACACCTCCAGCCCCAAAGTTTCCAACGAGCCCGGATATCTCGAAGACAAGGGCGTCCCCGCCTCGTCCGTCACCCCCACTTTTGCCGCCGCCGTATTCTACATCCACAACGAACGGTGGGACGGCGTTCCCTTTATTCTCAAATGCGGGAAAGCCCTCGACGCCCAAAAGACCGAAGTCCGCATCCAATTCCAGGATGTCCCGGGCAACATTTACCAAAACACGGCCCGCAACGAATTGGTCGTCCGCGTGCAACCCGAAGAAGCCGTCTACATGAAATTCATGAATAAGCAACCGGGACTCTCCACTCAAGCCGTTACCTCTGAACTCGACCTCTCCTACGCCAAACGCTACTCGAACGTCAAAATCCCGGACGCCTACGAATCCCTTATCCTTGATGTCCTGAAGGGCGATAAAGCCAATTTTGTCCGGGACGACGAGTTGGATGCCGCATGGAAGATTTTTACGCCTCTCCTGCATACCCTGGAAAAAGAGAAGATCAAACCCCAACCCTATGAATTTGGATCACGCGGACCCGAGGGGTTGAATGCGTTTGTGGAGAAACATGGGTATATGCGGGATGCGGGGTACCAGTGGGCGCCACCCAAGATTTGATTGCGTTTGATTAACGTGTGTGTGTGTGTGTAGTATCTCTTCTGTTCCCCTTTTTTCTGTTTTCATATATACATATTGTACATATCGCTGATGAGATGACTCGACTGTTGCCTGGAAAAAAAAGTGTTGTTGTTTCGCAGCATCTGTCGCGTGTCATGCCCCAACTCGGCAACTGGCGTTTACATAGGTGGACCAAAGACCCGAGGGAATGCTGTAAATGTCTCAACTATGGCCAGGGAGAGAACTCACGGGCCGCCAGAATGTGCACGGACGAAATATATGCCCCCCCCCCCCCAAGAACTTTGACGCCCAACCTTTAACCCGCGCGGGCGAGATGGGGGAATACTCCGACGGAAAGAAGCGTCAGAAATGGAACGTTAGCTTGAAATATTTTTTTTTTTGGGCAACTTTAGGCCATTTGCTTACATTCCATCTATTCTTTCTTCTTTCTTCTTCTTCTTTCTTGTGCTAAACAACCCAGTCTGTATACTTGATGTTGCAAAAAAAATAAAATATCCTGCGTGGGAAAATTCTCCCCACCACCATCTCTGCGCCACAATTAGAAAAAGGGTTTCAAGAGAGGGTGGACTTTTTTTGGGGGGGGGCGCTAAAAAACAAATGATGATGATGAGTTCCGTTCCATACAACCAGCGTTTTGGTTGAGGAAACCCCCGCAAAAACATTTCATTGGTTAGTAAAAGAGTTTTATTACCCATTTTGTGTGGAGATGATTTTTTTTTGGATGAAAAAGAAAATCATGTTTTTGCAAAGGAGATTGTTAACGCCCCCCCCCCCCCCCCTGCACATAGAAATACATCTGTTACCTATAACCACTCAAGTGTTAGATACCTGTCCTTTTTAGAAATGAATAGGGTGCCAAAGGGGCAGCCAGAGCTATGGTCCGATGAATAAAGAGTCGATGGCAGGGTTTGCTCAATTGTGAAGGAAGCTCTGATGAAAAAAAGGGGGGGCCCTGAGGAGAGACTTATAATGGGCAGCAATCAGCACACGTGTGGTTTGAAGAACAACCCAATTTTCTCCCACAGACAGATGGCATTTGAAGTTGTTATGTAACAAATGGTTGTCTATGTGTAATCCACCTGCAGGGGGGGGGTGCCGTTAACAATTCCCTTTGCAAAATACCGAACCTTTTGTTCATTGGATATATGACAAAACATCATACAAAAATGTCTCAACACGGTTTTTCTAAACGGAGCATCTGGGGTTTTTTTTTGTTTTCATTTGTGGTTATGATGCATCAATTGCTTGTTTCTGTTCCACAGAACTCACTACTTTGCACTCATCACACTATACCTATCGGGTTTAAACTTTGTCAAATGATTCGAAAACAGGTTTGTTGTGTGATATATATATCCATTCAAGCAAAAAAAAGGCATGTTAATTAAAGTCCCTTGGGATGCAAGGTATGAAACTTCCACGCACTTTCCACAATCCCCTCAATACTAGTATACGTCCTTTTCCATCCCAGGACTTGCTCCGCTTTCGTGGAAGAAGCAACTAACGTGGCCGGATCCCCTGCACGTCGGGGACGCGTTTCGGCCGGGATGGGGTGTCCCGTGACTCGCCGTGCCGCCTCAATGATTTCAGTGACCGAGTAGCCCTGCCCGCTTCCGAGGTTAAAGTGGTTGGATGTGGATGTTTTAGTTAAATAGTCCAATGCCTGTGGAAATACATAAGTAAAGGGGAGAGGAAAAGGTGGGAGGGGCGAGACTTACGAGGATATGAGCCGAAGCCAAATCAGTCACATGGACATAATCCCTCACACACGTTCCATCCCGTGTCTCATAATCATCTCCAAACACGTAAATCTTGTCCCGTTTCCCCAGGGGAACTTGCAGGACTAACGGAATAAGATGGCTTTCCGGCTCATGGTCTTCCCCAATCTCTCCACTTTTATCCGCCCCACACGCATTAAAATACCGCAATACGACGGATTTGAGGCCGAATGCTGCATCGCACCAGTGGAGGATGCGTTCTACGGCCAGTTTGGTTTCGCCGTAGGGGTTGACGGGGAGTTTGGGTGCGTCGGCGGTGATGGGGACCGATTCAGGCAATCCAAAGACGGCAGCCGTGGACGAAAAAATAAAATATTTCGTGTGAAAAGATTGCATGACTTGAAGTAATGTAACCGTTCCCGAGACATTATTCTCATAGTATTTTAAGGGGTCAGCGCAGGATTCGCCTACTTCGATAGAGGCCGAGAGGTGGTAGACGGCATCGGGGTGGTACTGGGTGAATAACTCTGTGAGACGGGGTTTATCTCTTATATCGGCTTTTTCGAATGTGACTGAGGAAGGGAGGGAGGCCGTGTGGCCTTTTGAGAGGTTGTCGAGGACAATGATTTGGTGCGGAGTTGAAGTGGACAGTTCGCGGACGAGGTGGGAGCCAATGTAGCCTGCGCCGCCGCAGACAAAGATCTAGGATGTTTTTGCATGTGAGGGGTGCAGTCAGTGGGAGGGTTTGGATGTAATACGTACCTTCATGACGGGAGAGTTGTGAAATGGGTGATGGGAAGCAAGATCTTTGCAGCGGCAACTTTTTTGAGAGAGAGAGAGCGGCACTTTGTTGGCGTGTGTGGTGGCTCAGCTGTCAAATTTTTTCTAAAACCCCGCTCAAAGTAACCTCAAGCGCAAGAATAGTTCTCTTGAATGTAGGAGGTAGCAATAATACTTTCTATGACCTTTGCGTTCGAGAAAGCATACAAAGTCAATAACAGTGGCACTCAGAAGAAACAACAAAGAACTCAATAGGAGAAGACACAGGTCCAAGATCTTGAATTTCAAAGCTTGACTTTTTCCTTCACACTGACAAGAAGTAACACCGTCCGGGCAGTACTGAGCCCCTGGGTATTACTGTAGCTGCAGCTCACAGGTGAAAGCAAGGAAAAAAGTTTTTTAGCAGTTGAAATGCTGAGATCTCGATTTTTTCCAAAAAAGTGCCCAGAGGGCAATTTTTTTCTCCAGAAGAAACCTGACTGCTTCAAACAACAATGCCAGTGGTAAGAGAGGGTTCTTTATGGAGTGTTGCGGTTGCTGGTGGTATGTCTTGGAGAATCTGGAATCACTTGGAGAATCTGGAATCACTTGGAGAATCTGGAATCACTTGGAGAATCTGGAATCACTTGGAGAATCTGGAATCACTTGGAGAATCTGGAATCACTTGGAGAATCTGGAATCACTTGGAGAATCTGGAATCACTTGGAGAAAAAAATGTTCTACGAGTACACTCATTCAATTTACCAGGCCCTGAAAAGAATAAGCTTGAGTTTGATCAGAGATTCAAGGTTAACCCTGGGCAAGATTCCCCCGGGATCCCTCAAGGAACAGAATCTCTCCTGGAGCGCAGTACAGGAGTTGAAAGAACAGCAAGAGTGGATAGAAATTCAGATGGGCAAGTTTCTTTAATTGAAATGTTTGTACAGAATGATTAGAACGGGGGGAGGGAGTAAATAAGAATGTAACAGATCAAAAAACCAGCACTATCTTCTACGTCTATGTTAGATAGGTTACGAATTAGGCTAGGAAATATGCATATAAATGTGTGGGTGTGTGTATATAGATCCAAAAATATCAACAATGTGGGAGGGGGATTTTCGGAAACAACCAGCACAGGTCAACTGTGGTCCGAGAATCCATATGACTACAGATCTGCTTACTGGGCGACGCAGTTGATGAATTTGCCGGCTTGTTGACACTTTGTGCCGGGAGCGCACTGCATCAATTGTGCGGGGCGGTCGGTTCCGGGGTAGCAGACAAAGAAGCCAGAGTCTTGGCAGACCATCAAGTCACCGACACCACATCCGCCAGCGGATGGACCGGGAGCAGGGGTGACGGGGGTGGCGCTAGGGACGGGGAGCTTGACGACAACGGTGGGGCTGACCTTGGGAGGGTTGACGGGAGGGTTGGCCTTGGGGGGGTTGGCGGTGGTTGGGGCAGCAGCAAGGGTAGTCGATTTGGGTGCAGCAGTGGGTTGCGAGGGAGCGGTAGGGGCCTTGGAGGGGGTGGCAGATGGGGCGGGGACGGCAACAGTAGACTTTGGTGCAGCAGGGGGAGCAGGGGCCGGGGCACCACCACCACCACCACCAGTGCGGGTGAGTTTAATGTCGATGCAGTTTTCGTAGTGTTCGGGGTTGGTGCGAGAAATGTGGGTACCGTCCCACGTCCAGCGCAGGATACAGTCGGTACACTTGATCTTGTCGGCGTTTTGAACGTTAAAAGTCCAGTAGTGGAGACACATGTCGTTGGTGACGAGGCCGGCGGGTTGACGGCCGGGGCATTGGGAGGTGGCGGGAGCAGACTTGTCGGAATCGCTCTGGGCCAATGGGGGACGGGCACATCCTTGGTCGCCGTCGACTTTGGTGATTGTGACACGGTCGGCGGGGTTGTTTGCGTCTACGATTTCGACGGCACAGGGGCCAATGTGTTGGGCGCCAATGGAAAAGGCCTGGGTGAGGGTGAGGGAGCCGCCGTTGGAGAGGGTGACGGGGACTTGGGTGCCCTTTGCGGTGCCGCGGCAGAAGCTGCTGGCGGGGTTGCGGAGGTTGTCGATGGCCGAGTTGATTTGGCTGTAGCCACGGACCTGACCGCGTTCCGAGGGGGAGAGACGGCCGATGCCGGAAAGGAAGCCGTGAGCGTTGACGGAAGAGATGGCCAAAGCCGCAGCGACCAGCGCAATCATGTTTGTTTGGACCATGTTTCTAGTCTTCCAAGTCGGGGAGTGTGTGTGTGTGTGTGTTGGTTGTAGGAAGGAAGGAGGGCCATCCCCGTCCCTCCTTTTTATATCCCAGATCCCCACCCCGAGTATGCGCCCGGCCGGCAGAAGGCACCTTTTTCCCCGGTATTTAGATCTAGATACTCAGGCTCGCAGCGCACAGGAACGACGCGCTTCTTTCTGCCTGCTCCTCCGTTTGTCCTTTTTTTTGTTTTTTCCAGGCCGAGATGTCCGCCCGATGGATCTTGGCCGCGCCGCGCCACACACGCCCGCCCGAGTTTTCCTGTTTTTTTTTGCGTTTCCCATCTGCGACGTTATCCGCGGCATCAAAGTCAGGCCGTGGGGGTATCATAGTAAAGTTAACTATGTGTGTGTATTCTCGCAAGTCTGCGCATTTTGCAGATCTCAGACACGTCCGCGCGCCCAGAAACCGCCAAGGTGAGATGGTCTTTCCGCGGCCAAGCCACTGGATCCGGTCGTGGCCCTAGCTTTCTTGTGAATCTTGTCCCGGCAACTTGAAGCAACAAACCCAGGGCTCTGTCTCGCGTTTAGACCCACACCCACAAATTGAAATTCATTCATTCATGAGCTGCTTGGGCCATCAGCTATCACAGCTATCAGATTTCTGGGTTCATATATATAGATTCCATACACACACATAGCCTATTCCCATATTACTCGAGTACACACACACAGTAGAAAGAACATTGGCACTCTTTCTCGCAGAATGATCTCACTCCACAGTGATAACGTTTCATTCATTTTGATCCTCGTTACGGACGACCCCCGACGACTCTATATAACGTTTCATATCACACACACATAAACGCCATGGTGTTTTTAAAACGTTTTAAACATTAAACATTAAAAAAATGTTTGTTAAAACTAAGAATGATAAGCGGGGGGCATCTCGGCGCATTCGTTTTGTAAAATTATTTTTTTGGTTCAAAAATTTGTTGACACTCTCTGATACTTCCCGCGTTCACCCGCCTTCACCCGGTTTCTCGCGAATGGCTTCAAAACCTGAACGAGTCAACGGCCAAAACGGCCTCCTGCGGCGTTTTGACCGTCGTGGCGTCGTCAACCTGTTTGAACGCTTCACACATACACACAAAGCCCAAACACACTAAAAACTTGTGGCGGGCCTGGCGGGCAAACTCAGACAGACAAAGGGCGTCCGATCATCTGTGAATTCACGGATGTTTGAAAGCCCAGATCGAGTCAATCAACAGCGCCTGTTTAATTTCTATATACACAGGACAAACTTGCAAAAATACAGAATTTGCTCCCAGGTCGGGAACTGTGGAATCATCAGAAAGGGTGTTTCTCTGACAAGGATAAACTCCTTTCAAAACGGATTGATGCCCAAGATCAGATATCAGTGGGGAGTCAGTGCATGCGTTTCGGATATAGGAATACATCCTTCTTTCAAAAAAAATTTGAAAATGGATCTCGAATGGATCTTGCTGCTTCACGCCCGGATCGGACACTGTGGAATCAAAAGAAGTCTACTCGTACACGGATAAACAACAAGTGTCAGAAACCAGAAATTTCAGAAGATGTCGGGATGAGATAGATCTTGGGATCTCTTACCAGATGTGGGTAATGATTCCTACACACGGGATGCCTCAACCATCGTCCAATCATCAATTGATCAGTCATATCATGGCTCATACACCGAGGCTCAGTTTGCGTCTACACATTTTAATTCTTGTTTTTTTTGGGGAGGCTACATATACATATATGGGAAATACCGAGGGATTTGGTGATTTACCAGCTGGAGGCTCTACATATTACACGGGGGAAAGAGCATGTGGGAAAGTTTTGACGCCAGATTTCCCAGAAACCCAAAAAGCACCAGCAAATCAATAAATCATAGAAACGTCTCAATGTTCATCATTAAAAGTGAAATTTGTACATATGGAAAGAAAGAAAAATAAATCTATATATACTACAAAACCTTCATTTTGGGTTTACTCGTTTTCCTCAACAAAGCATAACCCGTCAAAAACCACCATGCGGCCAGGGCAGCAAGGACCCCCGCACACGTCCAAACCGTCAAATCATTCAGATCCTGCTGTTGCAACACCAATTCGCCCGTGGGCGTGCAGGGTTCACCGGGTTGACAGGAGAGTTGGAGGCCGCGGAATTCGGTTTGCATGAAGGCTCGGTAGGCGTACCCGATCGGTGAAATGTAGTGCATCCATTTGAACCACCAGCCCAGGGAGGCATTGTTGATGACTTGGCCGCCAAACAGGAGAAAGACGACGGTGATGAGGGGGGCGACGGCCATGGCCATTTGGACGGTGGGGACACCGGAGGAAACCATGAATCCTAATCCGACTGCAGCAGCGACTTCGACGGCGTTGATGAGGAGCCAGGCGAAAAATTTCCAGGCTTGGGGTTGGAGACCCATCATCCAGTAGAGGGGGATACAAGCCAGCATGCTGAATCCGATAGCGGGTAAGAGTTGCGAAATGACTTTTGCGGTGTAAAACGAGGAAACGCGGTAACTTCCTGCCGAGCGTTCCCGGAGCATGATGACTCTTTCCAACGGAAATGTGGCCACGATGGGTTGAATCGTGACAAAGACCTGGTTGATGGGCCACAGAAAGAGGATTCCGGAGCGGTTTTGGATCCCCCTTTGGTCTTTATCGAGTTGGAAAAAGGCGAATCCCATCAGGATGACGAGCACAAAAGTTCGGGCGAAACTGGCAATCATGACGGGTTTGTCGCGTAAGATGTCGAGCCAGGCGCGTTCAAAGAGGATTCCGAATTCGACGAGCCAGGAATTGGACCAGCCTACGGGGTCGGTCGATGTAGAGGGGAGTAAATCGAGTTTGACGTCGTTGGTGATGTCGACTTCTTTGCTGATTTCTTTCGTAGGTGGTGCATCCAGGGATAATTGGCGGTAGGCTTCATGAAATCCTTGGATCCGCTGCAAATCTTCTTTGGCCGTCTCCTCTTCAATCGTCAACAAATCCAAAAACCAGTCGGCAGGGTTCTTGCGTGGCGGACAGGGGTACCCCAACGTAGCAAAATGGTTGACCGCCTCATCAACTGGCCCATAAAACACTGTCGATCCACCGGCCAACAAGGTCACTTTGCTGAACAAGGATAAAATTTCGTAAGAGGGTTGATGGATCGTGAGAACAACGATACGACCCGTCCGGACGGCTTCCGCTTTGACATTTTCCAAAACGGCCAGTGCGGAATTAGAGTCGAGTCCTGAGGTGGGTTCATCCAAAAACAAAATCTCGGGGTTTCCGACCAGTTCTTGTCCAATCGCCACTCGCTTTCGTTCTCCACCGGAGACACCTCGCGTCAATCCGTCCCCAATAAATGTGTCAGCGGCTTTGGTCAACCGGAGGGATTTTAAGATGTCGTCGGCTTGAGCGTCCCGTTGATGCGCACTGAATTGGGAGGAAGGAAGGCGGAGCCGAGATGCGAAGCGGAGGGTTTCGCGGACGGTTAAGTTGGCGTATAGGGCATCGTCTTGCTCCACGAATGCCATCACGCGTTTCCAGGTCTTGATCTGGCGGGGTTGGTTGTCGAGTAGAATACTTCCACTCAAATGTCCGGTCGCGAGTCGTCCCGATAAACTACACACATCAAATGTTAATCATACAATCCCTTATGTTTGAGCAAATCACATGTAGACATACCAATTCAACAATGTCGTTTTTCCAGCCCCGGAACTTCCCATAATAGCAACCAGTTCTCCGCGCTTGGCCTCACCACAGACATTGGACAGCAAAGTCCGAGTCTTTGGTTTCTTATTCTCATCCTTCTCGGTCAAATCAATCGTGTATGTAATGTTGTTCCAGGTCAATGATCCATGTTTGAAGGTGGCCTGAGGTGTGCTGTCATCTGTGACGGTAATGGAGACGGCCCCGTCGTCGCTGACTTTTCCGTTTGAGCTTGTCATGTTTGGGTTTGATTGGGGTTGTACAGGTGCGGGGGGGGGACGACCACCGGCCTTTTATATACCCATTTTTTCCCTCCGCCAAAGTCTTTCACCATCGCCGATTATTGTGGTATTAGGCATCAAAAAAAGGTGAAACCCAATTGTCATCCAGCACAAAACCTCCGGCGGAGAAACTTGATATGATTATACGAGTTCCAAGAATCCCAAGCAACCGAACATTCGTTCCTCACATTTATTTTTGATTGACTCTTTCAATTTTTCCCCAAAACTGTGCAGCGGCGGTGCAACAATCCCAATGTTCGATTTTGACCTCCGGTTTCTCCGCTTGGAGCCGGGGTTGTGGTTGTGGTTGTGGGATTAGATGCCTTTGAAAATCTGCGATCCCGCTTCCGCCCGGCGCCCGCGTTCTATTCTTGACGGCTCTGAATGATTTGCTGCGGCTGACAGTCGGGTTTCCCATCGTCGATTTATTTACGGATGCCGTTGGTGAGCGGCCAAGTTTTATGGGTCAATCGGCGATTTGCGAGGGTTTTATTATTAATTTCAACACACATGCAATGTTATGGAACGATCTCAGATCACCCCATCCAAAGTCTAAACAACATGTTCCAAGAATGTGTCGCTACTACGCCACGTAAACAATGGCTCATTCATTCTATAGTTCCGCATCTATAGATAGTCACACTGTGTTTATGCATAGATCAGATACAGATGTATATAAGGAGTCCCCCGGCGTGCCCGGGAGGAAGAATTCATTCGTAAATCGCTACACAAAACAGAATATTCTGAACAACATGCCAGTTTTTGAGCCGTTTGGTGAACTTATTTTTAACATAGAGTGAAATAAAGTGGTGGTCTTGGTTCCAACTTCGTAACATTACTCCTGAAAGAACCATGTCCGAGGCCAAAATACCCTCTGACGATGCAGTCGTAACCGTCGACCCTCCAGCACCCCCCGCATCATTCAAAGCAGGATCGTTGACCTGGAACAACATTACATATACCATTGACTTGAAGGAGAAGGATGAGAATAAGAAACGCAAGACTCGGACTTTGCTTTCAAATGTCTGTGGCGAGGCCAAGCGCGGTGAACTGGTTGCTATTATGGGAAGTTCCGGGGCTGGAAAGACTACATTGTTGAATTGGTATGTGGTAGTGACAGTAGTTGTTGAAAGGAAATTGTATGATTTACATTTGGATGTGTCTAGTTTATCGGGACGACTAGCTACGGGCCATTTGAGTGGGAGTATCCTGCTGGACAACCAACCCCGACAAGTCAAAACCTGGAAACGCGTGATGGCGTTCGTGGAGCAAGACGATGCCTTGTACGCCAACCTAACCGTCCGCGAAACCCTCCGCTTCGCATCTCGGCTCCGACTCCCTTCGTCAAAGTATACCGCCGCAGAACGGGACACCCAGGCCGATGAGATCCTCAAATCCCTCCGGTTGACCAAAGCGGCTGATACGTATATCGGGGATGGGTTGACTAGGGGTGTATCGGGCGGCGAACGCAAACGGGTCGCGATTGGACAAGAGTTGGTTGGCAACCCCGAAATCTTATTCCTCGATGAACCCACTTCGGGCCTCGACTCCAATTCCGCTTTAACCGTTTTGGAGAATGTCAAAGCAGAAGCGATCCGTACCGGCCGAATCGTTGTTCTCACGATCCATCAACCCTCGTACGAAATTTTATCGCTATTCAGCAAAGTGACCTTGTTGGCCGGTGGGTCTACGGTGTTTTATGGAGGGGTGGATGAAGCTGTACAGCATTTTGCGGGGTTGGGGTACCCGTGCCCGCCACGCAAGAACCCTGCCGATTGGTTTTTGGATTTATTGACGATTGATGAAGAGACGGCGACAGAGGATATGGCCCGGGTGAAAGGGTTTCATGAGGCGTACCGGAAACTGGATGATGTATCTGGTGGTGGTACCAACGACACCAAAGGCGTCAAACTCGATGCCGTTCCTCCGACGTCGACGGACCCCAACCCATCCACGGGCTGGTCCAATTCCTGGCCGGTCGAATTCGCCATCCTGTTTCGCCGGGCCTGGCTCGACGTCTGCCGCTCCCGCGCCGTCCTCATCGCCTCCATAGGCCGCACAATCGTCCTGGTAATCTTAATGGGCTTTGCATTCTTCCAACTCGGCAAAAACCAACGCGGGATTCAAAACCGCGCCGGAATCCTCTTTCTCTGGCCCATCAACCAAATTTTCGTCACCCTCCAACCCATCGTCGCCACCTTCCCTTTGGAAAGGGTCATCATGCTCCGTGAACGCTCGGCAGGCTCGTACCGCGTCTCCTCCTTTTACATCGCCAAAGTCCTCTCCCAACTCATTCCCTCGGTCGGATTTTCCATGCTGGCGAGTATCCCCCTCTACTGGATGATTGGTCTCCAACCCCAAGCGTGGAAATTTTTCGCCTGGCTCCTCATCAACGCCGTCGAAGTCTCCTCTGCCGTCGCACTGGGATTCATGGTCTCCTCCGGCGTTCCCACCGTCCAAATGGCCATGGCCATCGCCCCTTTAACCGCAGTCATCTTCCTCCTCTTTGGCGGGAACGTCATCAATAATGGATCTTTGGGCTGGTGGTTTAAATGGATGCATTATATTTCTCCGATCGGATATGCCTACCGTGCCTTTATGCGATTGGAATTTGAAGGCTTGGTTCTGTCGTGTCTGCCCGGTGAACCGTGCACACCGACCGGCGAATTGGTCTTGCAACAACAGGATTTGACGGGTCTGAGTGTCTGGCTCTGTGCAATTATACTGGCCGCACTTTCATGCTGGTGGTTTCTGACGGGCTACTTTTTGTTGCGAAGGACGAGTAAACCCAAAATGAAGATTTTGTAAATCTCTATGCTTTTCTATACATTTCAATTTTCTTTCAATCTATTCCTTTTTTTCTTCTTTGACAATTCATTTAGATTCAATCACACTTCTATAATAAAGTTTTGGTCGCTCACTCTCCGCCTCACTCTAAAATTTACCGCGGCGGCTCCCACGCCAATTATATTTTTTCTCGTCAAGTAACCAACTTACCAACCTTGCAAAGGCTCAAGTGACGTTGGCGCATGAGATCTGTGACATTCTATCATTTAGTGTGGGGAAGTCACCGGGGAAAAAACAAAGTTTGAGAGACACTCTGAGAGACACTAGGCAAACATAGATTAGCCTCTGGGCATGGATATAAACAGCGCTCAGTTGAAGTAAAACGGTGACCCATTTTGAGATATTTACCTTTTTCTCAAACCAGCTCTCTCATCTGCTCTGTTTCTACCAATCAACATGGCACAATTCGACACTTTGCTGAAGCGTTACCTGCACCAATGCCACATATTACAGCAAATTATGACTTGATGGCCAGCCCCAGCACCTTGTTTTAAAAATTTGACGACGACAACACCCTACAAGGCCTTTCGGAAGATCGAAAGCAAGCGTTGCTGATTGACATCAAGGAGCTCAAGCGGTCTGCACTTGACCTTGAAAACGACTACCATTTCAAGGGCTTGACGGACAAGTTGCGGAAACTCGAGGATCAAGTACGACGAAACGCCCTGGTTACGCAGAAAGAGATTGCATCCTTGAAAACGCACCTGGGTACCCTTCGAGCGGATTTGGAAGCGTAGAATGTGCACCATGGTCGCATATGAAAGTACGCAACGGTACCCTTCGAGTGGAGGTGGAGGAGCTCAGGGAGTCAACTGACGAGTTGAGAATTGGTTGTCGTCAAATTCGGAAAGATCTGAATACATTTAGGGAAAAATTGGATATAGTTACGGAGAATACTGCGACTTTGGTGAAGAGAATGGACGACTTGGAAACACGCAACGTAGTTTCAATAAAGGAGAGATGGGACAATAATGAACGGAAAGCGATAGGCGAATAGCTAAGACGGCGGGTGCGCCGTGGACCGTTACAACAATTCCTCCCACGGACTGAGGCAACCGACGATGAGTTCGTCGATGTCGTAAACCAAATGAAGCGGAACCGATTCGATTTGGCCCATATGATCACCACCGATATGAGACTTACCACGACGGCAGGAATTGTCGAAGCTATATAACGCACACATCAGTGTCCAAAAATGACATCGCTCAAGGAAGGTTGGAGACTCTCTGTATCAATGTCATAAAGTCTGACACGGATGTATTAAACAATCTGCATGATATACGTTTGAATTTGTTAGATAAATCAAACATTTGTCTGTATACGAATGAGTAACCTGCATGTTCAACCGAAAAATGCCTTCCTCGAACTTCAATTTGAAGCAAAATTCGGGCCATTCTAGGAACGCTTTCAATAATAGCTCCTTCCTGTTCGTCTTGCCAGGGAATAGCTCGAATTTGTTCCCGCTGTCGAGATTACAGGTCACCAAATCTCCTTCGATGTGACTTCTGTTCGTTGCTGACGTCGAAGGGAACACTGGCAGGGAAAAATTTAGGATTCCGGATGGGGTGTAAACCAGGGGTCTGTCTCCGTTTGCGTCATTTATGGATCGGTGACGGTTTCAGAATAACGAATGGATTTTGGATTGTTCTATATACTTGAATCCGGCATATGCCCCGGTAGAGTGTTTTGCAAGGTGTGTGTGGGAAAATTCTTGGCAAGTAGAATAACTACAAGGGACAATCCGAACAACGGTTGTTTCTAACCTCCAAGATTTATAATTATGAAAGATTCAATTTTTGGCGCTCCAAAAGCCTCGTCTGCTCACTCCAAACAAGCGGAACATCTTGAAAAGCTTCCAAAACACCTGCTCTATCAGGGCTCCCCCTAGGACACCAACTTTCTGAAGCATATTCGAACAGCAACCTACGTAATACCTCTTGGTCAACTAATGTAATGCAGAAATGGCTTATTTGTTTCGAACCTGTTTTGAGCATTGCATTATTGTAGGATTTCCCTGATGCGACAGCTGCATCTGGCGTGTATGAACGTTATCTGAAGTCTAAACTTTTTCGACAACCGCAGAAGAAATAGACTGTTGGCAAAGCCTTCCCTGCCGTCCGTTAATACCTTATTAATAGGGTAAATTATGGATGAGACACCCAATTCATCACAGACCATCATCATGAATGTGCATACTTGATCTGGCATAACTCTGATGATGGTGGCGATTCGTACAAGACTGCGGAGTAATACATTACCCAAAGGAGATAAGGGAAATCCAGCAAGTAAATAGGCGATCTGATAGCTTGTTGGTGAGGGCCTCACTTTATTACACGCTTCAGAGAAAAAAAAGTTGATGCCACTGAAATCAAGTGCGACTGCGCTACGAACGAATCCAAAGTTGGCCGCAACGTGGCACAGCGCCGCAAAACTGTGCCGCCCTGCCCCAATCGGCCGCGCCGTTTCAGAATTCGGAACACGCAGCCCAAAGTTGCCCGACTCGTTTTTCCGCCAGCATTTCAGCCGAAAGCAATTTTGACCAAGAACAACATTAGCAAACCTATTTTGCAAGAGTCTCGCCTACGGCTAGAGAAGGAGGACGTTATATCCATCAAGTTTGGTCGACCCATCTACTCTGGAGGACCGTTCAAAGTTACGAGCAACCAATTAACGACAGTTTGGGCCGCTATTGCCGCCAATTTGAGAGAGGCAGTCAACGAAGACATTATCGATTGTTGACGAGGGGGTCAAAGACGATTTTTGCAAGAAGTATCGATTGTAGAAAGTACTTGGGACCTCGGCATAGGGGAACGGAAACTATCCATTCGCAAAAGAAGACACAGATGCCGCGTTCTCGACTGTCATTCTGAATTGCCAACTGGAACGAGTTAACCAGCAGTCAAACCCCGGTCATACCAACTCAATACTACCAATCCGCGGAGAGAAGTAGTCTAGGGCAGTATCGTACGGCGGGGTTGTTGCGTTGGCGTGCGTTATTCTCTGGATTTCATCATTGGAATACGTTTATGGGAAGAGCGGTTCGTCAGACAACACTCACCATCAGTCCCGGAACTTGCAGCAACCTGTTGCGTAACACTACCCTCACAAGTCTAACCCAAGCAAACAACACATCAAGGAGGGCACTCACAAAGGCTAGTCTCGGGAGCAGGGCTCGTCCCGCCCGCAAAAGTTCGAGAAGGCCCTTCCCCTCGCCTCTTGCACATTCAAACCGATACCGGAAAGATTTTTCAGGATCAATACCTCATCCATCATCACAACCTCATCAACCCCACATTACACCACCTTCCCCAACTTACCCCTCCAGTAATCATTCGCCAGCATGTCTCGATCATTTGTCGTTCAGTATGCTGAGATGCGACGATACCTTGCAGAGTACCTTCGAGCACAAGGCTCAGATATCGGACGCAACAATGCCAAGGAAAAGCTAGCCCGGCTGTCAGAACGGCAGTATGGCGAGCTATCAACAGATGTCTATGATGAAATCAAGCGAAGGGAAATCAATAGTGGTGAGTTGGCATTTTATTGGTAGTGTTTTGATATTCGCTAAATTACTCTCTTTGTTTTTAGCACCATTCTTGGCTGTACGAACGGATTTCACCCAAAAGCGCAATCAGGCCCGTCAAAAACTTGCCACATTACCTGATTTCCGATTTCAGGAATTGGCAGCCGAAGTCTTCTATGAAATGGGCCGTAGGATGCCTGAAGTGGCCCAAGAAGTGGATGGAGGCGCAGGACGCCAAAATACCAGCGCAGGACGCACCTTGGGCCGTGAAAGATCCCCTGTTTCCCCACCGAGAGCCGCATTTCCACCACCACCCTCGTACCCCGCACCAAACGGGTTACCAGGACCGCGATCTACTTCCCCCGGTCGAGAAAAGGGTCTACCGAAAACGCCAACCGGAAACTCCCGTGCTGAAGTTGCCGGCGCTGTCAACGACTTTATGCGCAAACCTCGGGACCGTAGTCCCGGTTCATCCACAACTCCCAATGGCCGTATTGTCCCCACCCGAGGGGCTTCACGAGGCGCCGCTCCTCGAATAACGGATCGCTCTATGGATCGAGACCGGACAGAACTTCCCGGTATGCGCGTTGAACGCGCTCGGATAGCTCGAGAAGAACGCCAGGCGCGTGAGGCTCTAGGCGGGGCGGAGAGAAATCGTTTGGAACCCAGTCGTATGGACAGCGGTGCCAGTGTCACCAGCGACAACACTCGGGATCTGGAACGAGTTCGAACAAAGTACGAAGCCGAAATCACGTCTCTGAAAGTTCAACTGAAACGCGAAACGGATGCCGCCAATGAAGCCATGAAAATGGCGGAAGACCTGGAAAGGGAGCGAAAAGCAAAGAAGGAAGTCACAAGAAAGTACGACGATTTGCTCACGGATTACGCGACCCTCCAGGAAGAGCTCAAGTTGCGAGACGAGGTAATTTTATAAAGGGTGGTTGTGTGATTTTACCTGCGTTACTAACTTATAGTGACTTTTCAGACAATTGAAAAGATGCGTAGCGAAGTCAAGGATGGTTCAAGTGAACTCTTGCAGGATATCCAGTTGCTGTCGGCCAAGAATCAAAAGCTTCAAGAAGAGAAGGACAAGGATTCGGATATAATACGGCAACTGCGATCCGAAATCGACCGTCTCAAGAGTGAAACTACGAGTGAGCCATCCACCCCTCGAACGCGCAATGATTCAGCCAAGGGCGATTTATTCTTTGGGGCGGACGGCGAAAATGAGGATCCCAAATTCATGGCATTCCAAGACGCCGCTGAGCGATTCATTCGGGCTGCCAATGGTACCAATCCCACAGAGGTCGTCGTGACGATGAAGTCGGTGGTATTGACAGTCAAGCGGATCACCGAAGACGCATCAAGGTTGGAAAGCCAAGCCCAGAGCAGTAAGGACTATGCAGCATTGGAAGCCGAACGCGAGCGCGTGTCAGACGAGCTGGCCGACTTGGTCATTATCGCCAAACAACATGCTGCATCGTACAATAAGGACGACGTCAACGTAGTAGAGGACGGTATACGTCGGGTGGATCAGTCGGTCCGCGCGTTGCTTCAGGTCATGGAGCAAGTTGAAAAGCGTGCAGATAAATCGGGCAACAGTGCTACGTTGGGTCGATCCCTCAAACGTAAATCCGACGATTCAATACGCGATGACCCTCGAGCTCCACGAGACTCTGTGAACGTTACACCCTTAGAGGTTGTCGACTTGAAGATGTACATTGAGGAAGAAACCGACAACATTGTGGCTCTCATCACGGACTTGCTCGGTCATCTGCGTGCCGGCAAAGTTGCGAGCTCTTTGACCTGCGTTGAGAACATCCAAGGCACCATTTCCAACATTGTAGCGGAAACGAGACTGACACAACCACAGTTGGATCTTGACACTCGCGATGAAGTCGATGTGATTATTACCCTTATGGAAGCGGCTGCAGAGGAATTGGCCAACTTGGGCTCTGATCTTAAGAGTGATGATCGCAACAAATCCATCAAACAACGCATTGGAACAACTAGTTATGAAGTTGCCAAACACGTCAAAGCGCTGTTGAGCTTGTTCGAGTAAGCCGTTTCCCATCATCACCCCATCCTTCCCTCTGGACTCTTGCACATATCACGCGATCCTTTTCTAGTCTGCTTCCCTCACACACATGCACGCACGTCCCAACAACCTCGCTTGGAATTTCCTAATTCGGCTTCTTTATTTTTTATTGATACCTCCTCCCCAACCCCACCACTCACCCATCCCCCAGTTCTGATTTTTGATCATACTATATAGACGGGACGCTGCATGAATCATGCTCGTCCCACCCCCCCTCGTCACCCTCCCCAATGTCGGGATTTTTTTGGAAATGTTTTTTTGTAACTTTTGTTTCCTGAATTTTTGTTTTTTCAAACAAATTGAATTTTTTGATGGTCATCGTCTTACACAGCGTTTGCACGGGTGTGGTATAGATTTGGTTGACCTGGGCTGGAGCATGAAATGGTACTCAAAGAGAAAGAGATGCCCTCAGTTATGAAGTTTAGGATCCTCACTAGATTTCCAGCAATGCCATATGTGTGAAAGGCGCTGGAGATCCCCTTATGCACCACCGGCGAATTCCAATGATGGAAAGGCAATACGGCAAAGAAGTAAAACGTCCTAGGTCTACCCTCCTTTCAAGGGGTGGTTTGTAATAGGTATCAGATGTTCGCTCCAAATCACATCGCATTTTACTAGTGCCATTTTTGCTACTGAGGTTTTTTGTCTGATTGCTAAGGGGATGTAGCACGCAAAGGTAACTACGTTGCGCAGTCGATGGCAAACAAGACCTTTCATGCACCATTCATTCGTTCGGTTTATCTTTTACAGGGAAACATTGTAGCAAACAAGGCAAGATGCCATTATAGCAAGATTGCAAAAGTAGGAGTGGTATAGATATGGTATTTGAAACAAGGGAATGTATAGACAGAGAACCAAGTACAATACAAGAAAGACGAGAGATATGCAGTGGCCACCTTACACTTATTTTCCGACGCTTTTTCACTGCACCCACCCACGTCGGGAAACCATCTTTATCGACCATTTGCCATTTGGTCCCCCACTATCCGGCCCTTTTGCCCCGTCATCAGACACATCCGCCTTCTGGTAGCAAATGCACTGCCCCTCTGCACAGTGCAGCCGCTGGCTCCGGCCATTCACTTGCGCCAGCGACAGTCCGGTTCCCACATGGGGACATCCAAAAAACAAAAGCACAACCGCCGCAAACATACTCAACTAGAGAAAGTCCTGATCCGCGAAGTCCTGAGGAAGCCGAGCCAAATCCTGATGATGAAGCCGAGCCAGTAAGTCCTGATAAAGCGAAGTGCCGAGCCAAGTCCTGATGAGAGTGCCAGCCAAGTCCTGATGATAAGAGAGCCGAGTCCTGGTGAAGAGAGAGCTGAGTCCTGATGAAGAGGGAGCCGAGTCCTGATGAAGAGAGGGCCGAGTCGAGTCTTGTAGTGATGAAAATAATGGCGGGAGAGCAGAGCGACGGTGCCCTTTTATAGTTTTTGGGGCCCTTCCCGAGCCCCGTCGGAATTAGTGTGGAGGGAGTCGCTGATGCTCCGTAGACCCCATCAAAATGTGCCATTTGCCGTGTGAAGACTGTTTAGGAACCTTCCATTGGTCAGGGATGTGCTGTATCCATCCCGGCCCAAAATGGGATGATTGGAAAGGAAAAAAGAAATCCCTGAACGGACATGACAAAGTCATCGTAACCGCGATGATCGTCACTGTCAGCAGGAAATACCCGAGTGAACATGCCCATCTGGATATCCTTGCCAATAATGACAGACGGTGAGCCGAGTCAAGGAAAGGAATCCCGGAAATGTTGAGTATGGTTATTTGCTAAACGTTTGGGGCAAAATGTCTTGGGCATCAAAGTAGACAACGACGACCGAGTCGGACGCGGAAAAACAATAGTGAGCCCCGTGCTTGAAGGAGGTCGGGTCGCGTCGTCTGCTGCAAATCTCGAATCAGCCAGCCAGCCAGCCCCGGACAGACTCGACCTTGGAGTTTGCAACGACGACACCATACCACCGTGATTACTGCGAGAACGACCGGACACATCCTAGAGCGCAATGCAGGTTGAATTCTATCGCAAGTTCAATATTTCTGCTGTCCCAGCCAGGAGGAGACACAGCCGTCTCAATTCACCAGCGGTTCACTGTTTGAACCAGAGGATAGAAACGTCGCGAATCCAGTCTTGACAACGACGACCAAAAGAAAGCGGTGTATCATTATCCAAGAACCCTATTTTCCAGAGCGCAATAAGGGGCTCTGGGAAAGTTAGTTAGGTCATTCCCATCAGCGCCTGTGAAACTCCCGAAGTTCAACCACTTCAACGCCGTCCACATGGCCCCTTCACCAAGCGCAAACGCTACATTACCACAACTATCCATTTTCCGAAATCAAAACCTTTCACCGGCTTGCCCACCAGATCCGCCACGAAGTCGAGCTGATCATCTCTCGTCCGTCGGGGGCGGTATTCTCCACGCTTTAGTTGATCTTCACCCCTGCCCACTGTATCCTGGAAGAACTCGAGCTGGATCATCTCACGCCGGAGGCCAGATCTCCTCACATTCGTTGATCGTCACCTTGCCCACCTTGCAACGCAGGCCAGATCCTCCATGTTCGTTAATTTTGCTCTTTAACAAACAAGCAAGGTGTCAGATCCCGGACATGGTGTTGTGCTGCTCACCCCAAAACACCTTACAGGAGCGATATCAAGGAACGGAGGATCGATACGTACTCCCGTGAAGATCCGCATGACATCTTGCGTTTCCAGGGTTGAACGCGTGAAACTCGTTCATGAAGCACCGAAAGTCACTAGAGTCAATATTGTCGAGAGCGGGGTTTCCTTGGGCCGCTTGGCACAGAATTCAGTATGGTAATCATTGTCAGGGATAATCAGTCGAATATGCCCTCCGTCAGGAGGAGATCGTGTGAAAATATGTTGTCTGATGACACCAATTGCCTTTTTGGTGCATCAGATTCGGCATGCGCCGCATAAGGTTGAAGTACGTTGCCCGAAATGGTCACAGAGTCTGCATAAGCTTCCACGTACAGTACTCTGCTGGTTTTGAATATCCACAGGTATCCAGTTATGGGGAAAGTCACGCTCGCTCACCACTCCCCTCGGCCTCTTCTCCGCCTCCACAAATGAGACGAGTCGTCCAACCTGATGCTGGTGGTCCGTTCCATGTGCTGTTATGTAAATGATTAGTTGGATCGATTATGTACATGCGTATCAGGACATTACCTACTGCAGGTGCGGTAATTGAATCACACTGATAGTGTGAATGAAAATAATTGATGTCGTCCGAGCTGAACCTATGGGTCATAGAGTAAAAGTGCCCGGAGTGAAAGTTGAGGCAGTAGGGAGTGGAACTTAATATGTTAAGTTAGGAAATTCCCCGTTACGACCTTTATATAGTCCCGGAAAGACCTGACCCTCAAAAAAATCGGAGAAAATAAAACATTTCCGAATGTTTGTATGCGAAGAAAATTCGTCGCGGTAATTGGAATTCGACTCCGCTAGAAACTTTCGCTCTCATCCATACTCAATTGTATACGGTAGTCTCGCTCGATTTTTATGGCGTAGGAAAGGTTCAAGATATTGAAAAAATGCGTGATGGCGACCGGGATGGGTCTGGCGCTTATAGCTAGAAAAAATGCCAGGTGAGGGGGGGTTATAAGTGTTCCGTGTGTAGAAAAATCTATGTCGAAAAACTCTTGCCAAACAGACATACCGGTACCCAGCTTCGGGTATTCCCGGGATTTATACTTACGCACCTCCGCTGAATTAAGACGTATCCGACAAGATTGGCGGGCTACTCGAGCTTCATAATCTTGAAGTTCATACGTTTTCAAGAACTATTCAAACTCAAAGTCTGCTGATTGAGCATATGGTGCCCCAAAATTATCTTAACCTTAGTTTGGGTGGCATTCGGTGGTTCTCATGAATGCTACGATATAGCGACGCAAACAGGTTATTGTATGTAACTAGCCTTCGGTCCTTCACTCCTTTGTTCTCACTTGAATAGAACTAAAAATAGTGTTTCCATTAGGATTTTCCGATGGAAACTTAAACATTGCTGTCTTAGTATTTTTAATGATGAACAATAGTGTCGCTCAAATGTGCTAATCCTCATTTTGCAAGGGGGCAAAAGTACACACAAATATTTTTGCAGTTGGGATTCCACTCAAAAATTGCAGGCCGGTGACATTTCCAGCAGCGGGATGATGAGTGGGGAAGATTCAGGACTCCCTGGCAATGGGACGTTGACGCCCGAGGAAGAATTGAAGTTATGCTATGAGGATTTGGCCCAGAGAGCCTTGGAAATGGATGGTCCCTCTTTAGCCAATGCTTGTATAATAGGGGGAGTATTGTCAATCACAGCATGTACACTCGTCTTGGTGAGTTTTAGTATACTGCGAAGACACTACCCACATCTGGTACGTTGATAACAATTCGCACCATCACAATTACGCTGAAGTTTACGTACAGGCCAACCGAGTGTCTCTCCGACTCGCAATACAAGCAATCACATTCGATCTCTTTTACGCCATATTCATTCTTCTCTCCGCACTTCCTACGGACTATAATGATCCATTATGCAGTTGGACCATGGCGATACAAATCGTCTTCCTGTTGATGAGTTTATTTACCACCTTTTCGATCTCCCTGAACCTGCTTTTGGTCTTTGTCCTGAAATTCAAAACAACGCCCAAGTATGAACGGGCATACAATGTCGTTTGCCTGTTGTTGTCGTGTACGATTGCGTCTCTGGCGCTTGCGTTTCGCGCTTTTGGGTGGGATGGGACGGAATGTTTTTACTACGATGATCCTTGTCTCGGAATGGATTACTCGAAAGCTTTAGCCTGGCAATGGTATGTATGAACACTTTCCAGTCGATAGGTGGTCTCTGGCTCATCAAACTGATAGGGCAACGTATTACGTTTGGATTGCTTTTGTGCTGGCGTTTTGTACCGGCTGCGGTATTCTCTTTTACTTCAAGGCAACCCGGCCAATGCGTAAACTAGTGAAAGAGTCAGCAAAGATGAGGGATATGTTCAACGATACATACCTATCCATATGTCAAGCAGTTGATAGTATCAAGTGGTATTGTGTCGTACCATTCTTCTCGCAGTTCTTTGTGGTACTTGCAGCCGTTCAAATGTTTACGAGAGGACAAGCAGAAGTATGGATTTGGTGGGCAGCCAACTTTTCCTCAGCGTCACAGGTAGCCATACTGTTCACTGCCACCATCTCTCACAAAACGCCCACTAACCGGTCGTACGATCCTTCAGGGCTTGTTCAGTTCCATTGTGTTTTTCTGTTTTGACCCTTCGGCCGCTTTATGCCGTAAAGGACTGATCAGTTATATCGTCCGCAAGCACTATCTCTCCTATTTCAAGTTTGACGCCGCTTTTGCCCCTAACCTGAGTGGTTTTCATATCACTCGTGCCGGTCTCAGTTTTACTCGGATTTCAGATGCCGGATCGCTGGCTGCGCCTGGTTCCGTATCCTACCCTTCGGCGGAAGAAGTGGTCACCACGGCGCAGTTCATGGACAAGCTGCATATGGTGCGAGTAAAGGTTCCCAAGCATCCTTGGTTGTTTTCCTTTATTCGGAGGTATTTGCTGAGAGAGCAGCACGTCTTCGATTATGCCGCGGAGCTTGCCGGCCGGCCCAAATCTATTGATAGGCTGAACGTGACCAGTGCCCCGCCTTTGAATGGCAATCCCGACGGCGCTGTTAGCATGATCTCGAACGAATTTCATGCGCAGGCAGAGAAGGATTTGGCATTCCTCTAGGCTAAGGAGAAACCACTTGGCATATATCTGTGATTAGCCTAAAAACGATTGTAAATTATTATGATACCCCCCATCGTCCCTGGCACAAATGAATACTCATCTCAAGTTATTACCAGTTGCTGTTGACTGTTGACTGTTGGGGTTTGCGCAGCAAGCTTACAATGGTTGCAACAAATACAATGGTAAAGTCCTGCAAATAAGGAGTTCGGAGATATGTTGCAAATCGAGTGCAGAGGCGAAACATTGCAGTAACTCCTCGAGAATCTCATCCTGAGAAACTTTAGTCGTCCACAGAATAAATGGCGTCAACTGGCTCAGATGAACTTTCCAACTTTCCATTCTGAGCTCAAAAAATGCATCTGCGAAACCTGGACACATTTGCGCAGTCATAGAGCAAGCATCAACTGGAGGGTCTTGGTCAGTTGCAATCGGTCGCTACGGCCTTCTTTAGTTCCTTGATATTGGACCTCTACACCCTCTGATAGACTGATAGTTACGCCAAGCGAAACAGCGGGTTCAACCGCTCTGATACACGTCACTCGAACGATCTGATCAATCGTCCACTGGGAATACTACTCAGCTTCTTGCCGAACCTGCACTGTTTGTTGTCCTAGACCGCTTGGAACGCGTCCGAGGCATGATAAGTATCTGCCTTCAGGATAAACGCCGGTCGCACGCATGTCCATCGTCATCCTCAACCGGCCATTCGCAAGCCGAGACATTGCATACCTAGGCATAGTATAGGTTAATAATAGTCTCCTTTTCGACTCCCGAAATTCCAATGGCTGAAAAGTACTCTCCTAACTCGCGTTGATCAACCCAGCGCTTTATATAGTGGCGTCGCCGTCGACGTCGTGATGGGTTTTTGCAATATTAGTAGGCGGTGAGAGAAAAGTCAGCGTATCTCATCAACTCCCAACATCGTCTTCTTAATCCATACCTGGAAAATAAATTTGGTCCCATTTTCAATTCAACAAAACCTGGAGAGCCCCCAAAGCGATTCCCTTCCACGTTGATATGTAACAATCTCAAATGCCAACGCCTCGTACTTCGACGGGAAAAAATTGTGAACGCATTGTCGGTCAAATCCCGCCTTACACCCTTCTAAATTGATCCCTCTATTTATGTATGCATGTGTTCAGGTTGAGGTAGAATAATATTAACTTTGGACGTAAATTTGGCATCCATGGGCAGATTGAAATATGTCGAAGACATCCAAATACTGGAATATGGACGCATGCATGCATTGTTGATGGCCTGTAGAGCTAAATAGTCTCGACGAATTTTTTTCACCCGATAAGTTTGATTCTGCTTGAAACGCCCAATCTTTGATTTTTATTCAACGACAAGCTCTCTTCCCACGGCCAAAATCATAATCCACTTGCAGCTCAACTGTGATGATACAGCAGGACACAATCACAAATCCGAACACTCTCGGCTCATAATGGCGCCAAAGCAGCGCCCAGAAATCCTTCAACAAAACAAAACAAAAAAATTTGTTCGAAAATTGACGACACCTCTCAGAATACAAGAATAGCAACTCGCCGTTGCGCAGCAGCCGCGGCAGCCGTGCCGCAGCGAGGCGCAGGCAAATGTGGCTTGGTCGCTGACGCGGGCGGATCCCGACTTCCTTCCTTCCCCTGTTCAAAAGTCCTTCTTTCCGCCGACAAAGCACTCCTCATTACATCTTCTTTTTTCCGGACCCGTAAACTTTGGGTAAGTGTGCCGTTCGAGGCTGCCGTGGAGTCTGCTCGTGAAAGGAAAAGAGAGGTTTAAGACCCGGTCCAAACCAACGCGGACGCTGCTCTTTTACAGCACGGTTTTTTTTGCCAATTCCGCCCAATCGCTCCATACTTATTCTTTACCTTTTCCGTAGTCTTTGGTCTTCCTGTCAGGGACAACTTGCCTAAGTTTTTTTTTCACGAAGCCATGGGTGATAGCGACATTTCTGAGGGTACGGCAGCTGTTTGGGACGATGCCAAGCCGCGTCAGGACGAGACTGTAGCAGAGCTCATAGATAGTGCGGACGAGCAATCGAATGAGGGCGGAGAAGTTGGTCAGGATACGGGAGCTCCTGTTGTTGCAGACAATGCATCAACTCACGGCATCATATCGCGGAATTCCATCAATGATGACGTTGCGAATGAGGATGAGGAAGAGGCGACATTGGGGTCTGCCCCCCGCGCCGCATTGAAGCTGGACACAGATACCACCCTCCCAGAGTCTTCAACGGAAGCGGCGCCCAATAGCCCTGCCCCTCCACCAAAAGACGCGCAGGCCGAAGAGCAGCAGCAAGGACAAGTCGAGACACCCGTTGCAGAGCCAGAGCCCGAATACGAGCCCGAAGTTCTTCCTGTGCTGGCAACAGGACTTCCCATTCGCCTACAGTCCATGATGCGCCGGTCTCCCAGCACCCCCATGTTTCGGAGCTCGGCTCCCAATTCCCCACGCGAGCCCCCTTCGATCACGGATATTTCGGCCCCCGAGTTGCGTCAAACAGAGCTGCCCACTTTTGCCACCGCGAGTCCAATGACGATCCCTCGCACACCCAGTGTCGGTGATTTGGGAATTGGATCCAAGACGGCCCCCAATTTTGTGCCGCGGCGAACCGAGAGCTACGCCGCGTCTATGCCACTCAGCGAGAATTCAAAGAGCAAACAGTTTAATCAGCGTTTGGATGTATGTCTTTTTTCATCACACCATTTCGTTTCCGCTTTTCTAACTTACCCTTTTTTTTGGGGTATTTAGTACATGATTGGAGAATTCTTTACGCGACAGGTCACCAAACTTGCTACCAGCACACCAGAGAGCATGGACCGCATACACAAAATCTTTACACAGCGGGTCCGTGAGAAGCTGGGTCAACAGGTGGGTAAACAGGTGCGTTGCTTATCATTGCGCACCACAGCTTTCTAATTTATTTATATTTCTTCTTCTGTATAGTGGGCCCACGTTACCGCCCAACCCGAAGTAGACGAAGCTGCAAAGGAGATTGAGGCCATGTACGAGTACTTTTCCCAACTCGAGAAAATGGTGGAAAAACAACGCGTCGCATTGCAACATCTTAACGAAGCTGAAGCGGAACTATCCCTGTTTTACCAGCAAAAGGGGTACCAGGAACAGGAAGAGGAGGTGGGTCGGAATTTGGTCCATATGGGTATGGCCTATCATCAGGAAGTGTAAGTTCCCTTCATACTGGTATTCTTTTTTTGGGTAAAGTTGCTTATCGGTGGGTGTTTAGGAAAGAGCGTGTACCTGTTATTTCGTCACTGGACGGGTACCTCAATTTCATCAAAATATTCAAAACCAAAGCAATTGGGGACTCGCGGGATACCATCAAGGCCCAAAAGACGGCTCGATTGGAGTTTGACAGGTAAATAAAAATCAGCACACATCTTCTCGTTTCCTTGAACCCAATTCTGACTTGATCTCCATTGTAGTTACGCGTCCAAATTGGGCCACATGGAAGAAAAAGCCGTCAAAGCCGCCTCCAAACCGCAATCGCCCACATCCTTCATGACCAACGCCCCCCTCGGCCGCAACGGGAAACCATCGGACGATACCACCCGCTACCTCGACAAGGAACTCGACCAGACCCGCCAACGCTTCCAGCAGGCCAAAACCCGCTACCAGATGCTCAGCACCCAAGTGATTGATAAAGCCGGGTTATTGGAAATGAAGCGGGGCGTGGATTTTGGAGCCCATGTCCAACGCGTTGTCACGGCTTTTGATGCATACCAGAAAGCCCATGATCGACAATCGGAACGGCCATGGTCTAAAACCGATGAGCACCAGCATCACGACAATCAACCTTCTTCGGCTTAAACACCCGGACTCTCAAGCATCTCACAACCTTTTTTGTTCCATCTTTTTACCCCGATGCTTTGGCTTATCTTTATTTTCCTTTTTTGACGTTTTGGACACACGGCGTATTTTGTATTTTTTTTTTCTTTTCCTCTTTATTACTTTGTTTCTTTTTACATAGTCCCCCTCTCTCCCCCTTGATAAAGCTTTTAGCTAGCTTTTTCTTATCATTCTTTGGATGGCCAGAGTAGAACAACTATAACACTCTCTTTGTACATACTCATCATTTGGATTTTTTTTTTGTTTGAACTCTCCAATTACGGGTTGCTTACTTGGACTGATGATTAAATGTGATGGAGATGCATGGACGTATTACTCTCATCTTTTGACTTGAGAGGTGATGCAATGAATTGAGATGCCCAGGTCTGCATTACACGCGTGTGAAATCGAATGGTCAAATCAAAAAGTCATCAAGAGTAGACACATGGCAAAGTTATAGATGTAGAGAGATGCCAATGGTATATTTGTGAGATGAAAGAAGATGTATATAGTCTAATATTCTAGATCTTTTTGGTCTTATAACGAGGGTATAGGAAGAGAACATCTATGCCAAGACTTGAACTCGTTTCGCCAGAGCAGCAGGCACAACCTGCCTCAACAGAGCATCAGCGACATGGGGTTCCACACAAAGAGTTTCGCCGCGCTGGATATCCCTCACGTATTTCTGGACGGCAGGTAAGGCGTCACGGTCGTTGATCCAGTGGGTCGAGTCCCAGCCGGTGGTGGAGAGGAGAAAGTCGAGGGCAAAGGTGGGGCCGTAGAGGAGGCAGCCGGTTAGGATGCAGTCGAGGTAGGATTGGGGGATAGGGATGGGTTTTGCTGATGATGATGATGATGATGATGAAGTGGTGGTGGTGGTAGAGCAGCAGATTTGCTGTTGTGCAGTGAGGGACGAGTCCAGCTCGTAGACCCAGACAATGGCGTCCTTGGGCAATGTTGTTGCGGATGCCGACGATGCGGAAAAGGGGAAAGAGAGGTCGGATAATGAGATTTGAGTGCGGCGGTAATTCTTTTCGCGCAAGTCCAGGGATGGCAAGTCGGTTTCGGGGTGGGTGATGGGAATGAGGACGCCGTTGCAAGTAGATGTAGATGCGGATAATCGACGGACGCCTACGGCCGTGTACAGTTTGCGGGGGCAAATGTAGTCCCAGCTGCGTTGGAGCCCGCGGACGACGGCGGGGATGGCGGTGGTGGGGGATGAGACGGTGCGGAGGCGGGATTGGGGGTTGATGAGTGAGCCGTAGCCAAAGAGGTAGTGGGCTGGACCTGTTGTTGCCGTGGACGTGGACGTGGACGTGGGTGCCGGTGCCGGTGGTGGAGATGGGAGTGCGAGGGAGATTTGAGAAATGTCGAATGAGAGAGAAGACGCTGGAGCCAGCATCTTGGTATGGGTGTGGGTGGGGCCGCGGGGAATCGAGGGTGAGGGGAGAATGGGTTTACGGGGTCGGTCCCGGAGGGTCAAGTAGATGCCTCGCTGGCGAGGAACAACCAAAGACGAGATTGAGACGGGGTATACAGAAGATGATCTTGACTGAACATGCAGAAACAGAGTCTTGACCTGGCGTTGACGTTGACGCTGGCGTTGGGTTTGAATAAGGTCACCTCTTTGACCGGATTTCGTCGACATGCTGCTGGTAAAAACACTTTTGGAACGACGTGAGTGATTGTTTGATGAATTAACGCCCGTCTGTTTGTTTACGGCCGTCGTGGTGGATGCGCCGACGGATCTGCTGATGATGCTTTTTTTGGTGTTGTGATGGTGGTGCATGTCGGAGAATACCAGGGTCGTCGTCGTTGTGGTTGGTGAGCGGTTGGTTGTCGTTGTTGTTGATGATGGAGGAAGGAGGAAATCAAGACTGAGGTCGAGCGAGATGGACACTCGTCGTCGAGTGCGGTTGTCTCTGTGTGTCATGGTTGTTTACTGGTTGGTGGTATCGGAGAATAGCAATGTGGTATAATGATCGTCGTCGTCGTCGCTGGCTGGTTGTGGTATGTACAGTGTTAAAAAGTTGGGAGGTCTGAAACGGAAGTGCATCTTATAAAATCCAACTTCCAAACGTCGGGCGTTTGCTTACGTTATACTAGAGCACGACATTCGAATGGCGCAAACGGCGCAGCAATGCCTTCGCCATGCCCAGCCAATCACAGGCCGTGGCGCTGTTCTCAGGCGTGAGCGAAGCGAATATCGAATGGCGACATGTTGGCCCATATTCTATGCTAAGCCTTGCTTGGGGCCAAAAGCAGACCGCCTGTGATCACCACGCTGGAACGCTCCCATTTTCGCCTAGAGCGCTCCCGATCGCGCTCCCGATTCTATGTGAGGCTAAATTACGTCCTTTTGAGGTGCAAATGAGCCGCCACGGGATTTATCACCTCCATCTGCCCCATCTGAGTTACCGACTTCCTCCTTGGGTTGACCCGCGGACATCAACGCAACGTACATGCATGCCAGGCAATACACGCAACGAAGATACTATCCAGAAAACTAGTGTTCGCTTGCCCGTCGCTTCCGTCACCATCCCCACACTATCCTCATCAACGGGGTAAGACAGTGGAGTAGGCACACGCGTTGTCGAAAACATATGCAGGATCGCTGATTTCTACGATTTTTTCTCATCCTCATCTCTAATTGTTATACAGAACGGTTTGTTCTTGACACCAAGTGAAAAGGTAGCAACTAGTAAAGATATATCTCCATATGTGGATTTTATTTCCATTGATTTCGAAAGCATATGCACGTGTCTGAGTCCCCCCTGATGTCTGCATCTCTTTTACAAAGTGCTCCTCAATTTTCTATATGAAATCTAACCACACTTCTGGGCAAAATTGTACGGAACTCCTGCGGAACTCGACTCTTTCCTTAACGGATGTCTGGCGCGGACACAGCAACCTTGGTCGTAATTATTGGCCTGCAAATCAAGGGCAAAAAGCTGTTCCGGGAGTACTGGTGCATCGAATTCGTTTCAACCAAAATCTACGCTTTCAAGCATTGCTCGCAATTCATTGGATGCAGGCCTGGGAAAGATAGACTCGCAGGAGTCTTTCCAATGCATTTATGGCCGACTTATTGCAATCGGGAGCGCGATCGGGAGCGCTCTAGGCAAAAATGGGAGCGTTCCAGCGTCTCCCGTTGTTACTTCCGCATTCATTGAATATACCAGCAATCCGGGATTGGCCTAACTTTAATACATTCAGCATTTGTACAAGGGATCTCGCGAGAGACACCCCCATGGTGTGATCCTGCTGTGGGTGGTGTGCTCTATATATCTAGACTCGGGTACCTCCTGCATGGCAAACGAATATTTCTCAATGGCGAATGAGAACGCCGGGGGACCGCGTCAAAAAGCTTTGCAAGGCGTCTTGTCTCTGCCATGCAACAGAACAAATCAGATCTACGGCAAATGAGGACAGCCTCAAAAGTTTTGTGCAAAGATGATCCCAGAGAAATAGTATGGCGTCTGCAGAAGTTCTCACATCTTAGAAATATGGCGCTTACTGTCAGCGTCGAATGTTTTCCCTTAGGCAGCATAACGTAAAGCAATGTAGTGTATACACAAAAGTACACTGATGTGGAGCATTCAATCGCTCAATAAATGCTCAATGCAATAAGAACAATTACTCTTGCCCACTCAACACAACCCGAAACTCTCCTCCTTTCAATAACGCATAGATCCTCGTTTGGTTATATATCACAGTCTCCTCTTCTTCATCTTTGGAATGTGCTGCGCGTTCAGATGGAAGAGTGTCGTCGGGGTTGTCCAGGGATGGAGCGGGTGGAGGGGTGGGTGATGGGGAACTGGGTTGGGGTTTGGATCGTGCGGTGGGTGGTTGAGAAGGACTTGACGATGATGATGATGATTGATGCAACGGCAGATACTGCCTCGTAAATATATACTCGCGTGCCGTAGGATTCGCCAGTGCACCTTCTATAAAATATCCCATTCAATAAATTCCCACACACATCCAAAAAAAAAATCCAAAAATACATACCATGATCAACCGCCCTGGCCACCCGTCTCGCCTCTTTATCCCCCATATCCGGTTTCCTCATTCCAACAATATACACGGGCTCAACGACTCCCGTCCCGCCATGAGCCGAGTCAAGTGCAGTAGATGCAGCGGCGGATTCGAGTAAGCGTTGAGTTAACGCCATATCTCCCGCATTGCCAATCTAAAATCATTTCGTAAGTTCAAAACGTTAAAGACAATTAGTTTTGTGGAGAGAATGTTCTTTTTACCTTGCTTTGGATCCCAACAGCAACTCCCACCTCCTTTTCCGCTTCCTCAAAGGTTTCCATAAACCCCGCAATATCCGAATTCAACAGACTCGGAACCAAGTGCCGGATCGCAGCACTCACAGTCGGTATTCGGGCTACAATCGGATGGGTGGCCAGAGTTTGGTAGGCTAGTAGTGTCATGGTTGGGAGCAATCTATATACATTTTGAAAACGTTAGGCTGAGTTCAAATGGGAAAGTTTTGAGAGGGTTAACGTACATGGAGAGTAATTGGTGCACGGATAGGGAAGAGAGGTAGGAAAGGACTTCACGGGCGACCCGCTCAACGTCAAATAAGGGATGTTGTTGTTTTGCCGCAAGGGGAGGTGATGTCTACATGAAAAATGGTCATTCTTTGAAACCCCTTCTCATAAATCATGGGATCGTATAATATCGTACCTGCCAAACCTCAGCCCAAAGATTCCCCGGTTCACGCATCCGTCCACTCAACGCACCCCTACACTCCTTTTCCTCCACCACAAAATCCCGTGGCGAATACCACCGTACAAAATCCTCCATAATAGCTCCGGGATTCGCGGCCTTAAATGCCTGCACATCACTCTTCAACTGGCGCGACTGCATCCTCATCCGTTTCATCGCTGCAGCCGGTGACGTTCCCAATGCGGCCAACTGAGCCTGCCATTCAGCAATCATGTCTTCCGTCATGGGCCCCGGATGCTGTAAATGCGGTTCGTAGATGGGAGTACTCGGGTCGGATAAGAGGTAAAAATCGGGGAGAGGGGATTTATGGCCTGATCGGGTATAAGAAGATGAGGGGATCCGGATAAAGGAGTCGGAGGTGGTGGGTCGGGAGGGAGTTTCCCAACTTGCGTCGCTTAATTCTCGGGTTAATGGAGGTGGATGTCGAGGTGCATGATTAATTGGAAAGGATTGGTCAAGTGGATCAAGGACTAGTTCCATTGTATCGAAAAATACATCTTCGGGACTGCTGTTGTGATTTGACTTGACGGAGGAGGGTGAATCGTCCATGAGAGATTTGTAAGACGTACTACTGCTATGATCCAGTCCTAAATCGGGAATGGGGTCTTCATAGGACCCAAAACTCTGCGTGCCAAGTGATCCCACATGATGATGCGGTGGTTGTTGCTGTTGGTGAAAACTGGTACTACTGCCATATTCCCGCCGTTTAAGATCCTCCCAGCTCCGATCACTACTCCAACTCGTCGCTTCCAGGACGGGTGGTCGATTGCCATGGGTGGGAGGTCCACCTACCCGTTGCGGGGGTGGGAGTTGCGGAATATGGGGTGGCCGATCATCATTCGATCCTTTATTGGCTCCATCTTCGGTATGACTGGTCGTAAGCCGATCAAAGAGTCGGACGAGCGTACTGTTACTCTCCCCCTCGGTTTTCGTCGTAGCAGCCGACGCTGCCGCACTCGTAAACTCATTGATGGAAGATTTGATCCGTTTGGATAAAGACTTGATCCCAATATGTTCCATATCCGGAAACGCCGCTCTCCCCACTCCCTCTTTTGATACACTCGACTGATCCGACGACACTTCCCGTTTGCGGCGGGACCGATGCACGGAAACCGTCTCATCCGAGTCGCCCTCCCCAGTCGTATGCTCATACCCCCCCGCCTCCCGCCTTTGCTCAATACACCAATTGAGCATTTGGAGTTTTTGGTGAGCCAACGTCCATTGCAATTCAACACCTTCGGTCCCCGCCCACGCACCGGGGATCCGCATCCCCAACCGCCAACAAATCTTGAATTCGCGACACAACTCTTTCCAGAGTCCCCGTAACAACGGCACAATCCCCGCATCGAACCGCAGACTGGAGGATTCCGGGGACGCGGCGTCCAAGAGTCGTAACGATAAATTCCAGAGTAAACTTCCGGGGGGTAACAAGTATGTTGAATGCGACTGGGACTGGAGATGTGTGATTGAGGGTAACTCTTTGGGTGATTTCGGGATGGGTGGAGTGGGCGGGTCAGATTGGAGTAAAGCTTGGATCAAATCGTCAATATCATCTACATCAATAAACGATTTTTGGTGTTCGTCGCGTAATGTCGAAGTTTTTGAATCGGTAGTAGGAGAATGCTCCGTCTCATGCCACGCCTCTACAACTCGTTTCAGGATAGAGGTTAATAGCCCCGGATGGAGTTTACCGTCCACGCGAAGTTCAACGCTTAATCGCCACAGTTCTGCATCCCAGAAATCCAAATCGAGGTGGGAGATGTTGGCTCTTGATACCGGGAACATGGCTTCCAGGTTGATGCTTTTTATTGGATGGCAGTGGTGTCCGAACGGTAGGAGGATCACTTCGGAACCATCGTCTTCCTCTTCTTCTTCTCCCTCATCATCATCTTCGATGGCTGAAGCCGAGATGGTCTCGCGCCATTCAATATCGACATCCTCGATTAGCCGCTCATAGGACAACACACAAAGCAATTTCCATTCTTCCGACCGACCTAATTTTTGCCAAAAAAATAAATAATCAGTATTAAACCCAAAATCAAAAAATATGATCTTCTCTCACCTCCATCAAACCCCGCCGAAAACGTATCCAAAAACCCTCTTAGCCCAGCTATATCCGCATACTGTGGCGGGACATACGGGGCATGCACCATCCTCCACCGGCGTTTGCGTAACGTATAGGGCACATCCGACCGAAACGATGCCGTAGCCCCCGCATACATATTCTTCCACGCCGGCCCGATCGGCACAAACACGGGGAGTTTACAGTTCAAATGGCGGAGGGCGAGGATACAAGCCGATAACAAGAGTTTGGAAGTAGAGAGATCGAGGGTGGTCCGGGTCGGAATGAACGTGAGGAGAGTGCGGAGACCTGACCAGCGATGGAGCGGGTTGGGATGGGATAGCGGTAGACTATTGGTGGGGGATAGTGAATCTTGGGATGGGAGCGGTGTGCCGGGGTAAGGGGTATGGTAATGTAACGTCAAGAGAAACTCGGCATCCCCAAATATGATGGGAGCCTGTTTGGATTTGGTCCATGGGAAGGACTTCACGTTCCATTCAATCAAAACATGTTCGATATCCGAAGCCAGACGTTCCAGTGGTGAGGCGGCCTACGGTACCCATCACAAAATCAGTTTAAAGCAAAACGTATCATACACTCTCTCACACAAGACGTTACCGTGTAATCGACAATTTCGAAATATTCTTCTTCGTCGTCTGCCATCGCGATTCCCCCACCCCGAGATCTTGCCACGCCAATTCGATCCCCCAACTTTGCACTTTGACCAGCAGCTTTTTTTCTTGGTGCGGCAGGGTTGCGGCACTTTAAAGATGGTAAAAGTGTCAAAGTCAAAATGTTTTGCGAAAAGTGTGTTTCGCTTCTGGTTTCACAAAAACATGTCATCATATGGCCAGGGTCAGCCGGCGATTTCTGAGTTTCAAAGGCATTTCAAAACCTATGCGGTAGATCTGTCATATATGGGATGGTGTTCTTCATGACAGCGGGGCGATACTGTATACATATATCCTCCAACACCATAGTGAACAGTTTCATACTTGTGCACCAACTCATCTCGAAAAGAGTAGAATAAAAAACTGATCTTGGCCAATCCTATAACTCTGCTAGATTTTTGTGTGTACTGGTGAGTTTTCATTTTCACAAATGTTACTATGCAGCAGGACATTGGGGATGAGGATAGGGAAGATACACTGTATATCCTTCGTTACATGCTGTATGAAAACATTGCGCAACCCATCGATGCAATGTTGGGGGTGACGACTACGTTCCCAAACAATACCGATCTTCGGATTTGACCCATCTTCTTGCAACGGATGAGCCCCGATCCAGACCGAGCTTGGCTAATATTTATTTTCGTACGCAAACAATCCAAAAAGTCTTATTTTCGTGCCAAAACTACAAGTTGTTCAGCCAATCGACATCTTCGCTTAATTTCAGGCCCACTTCATCCTTCGGCGTTATTTTTGTGATGACTCTACAGGTTGTTCAACCAATCGACGTCCTCGCTCAGTTTCAGGCCAACAACGTCCTTGGGTGCTGCTCTCACAACACGTATAGCTTCCAACTGCATCGTGTGCGCGACGTACTCCTCGGTTGGCTCGCGAGTCCCCGGCGTTTTGGAGTAGGATGGCCGGGTCAGCAACCAGCTCACGAACGTCACCTGCACGGCGACCAATGTGCCCTCCACCAGCACTCGCTCGATCTCCGATGCGTCCACCGGTTTTTTGTCGAGGCCGACAACTCCCAGCAGGATGGGCGCAGTGTTCGCTTGCCTTCCACAACCCAAGAGGATCCGGGAATGATTTGGCCGGCTCAGTGTACCGGCATTGTACTGACTTGGGCTGCACAAAGGCCTTCTTGATGGGCAAGAATTTGCCTGCTTTCTCGCCGCGGCTTTCCTTGATCCAGGCCAGGCGAGGTTGCTGGTACTTTCCGCGTTCCCAATGAAACAGGTGGGGACCGGGTAGTATTCTTCTCCCATTGGCGTCCAGTCAAACATGACAGGGTACTCGAGCGACTCGTTCGGCTCCTCATTCTCGCCGCTTCCACAACCCAAGAGGATCCGGGAATGATTTGGCCGGCTCAGTGTACCGGCATTGTACTGACTTGGGCTGCACAAAGGCCCTCTTGATGGGCAAGAATTTGCCTGCTTTCTCGCCGCGGCTTTCCTTGATCCATGCCAGGCGAGGTTGCCGGTACTTTCCGCGTTCCCAATGAAACAGGTGGGGACCGGTCGAACATTGTCACAGTGCATATGTGCATGACCTATTAGATAGCCTTTACAGTGCATATGTGCATGACCTATTAGATAGCCGCATGACCTATTAGATAGCCGAGGCTATCTAATAAGTCATGCACATATGCACTGTGACACTAGGGGTTTATATAGGGTCATAATTGGGGTGGTAGGGATCTACTTATGTGCACGGCCCTGTATTGTATAGAGTTGAATGCGGTCACAGAATTGAGAATATAAAATACAAAATACTGCACATAAGACGAGCTTGCTATATAGTTATATAGTTATATAGATATATAGTTATGTAGATATATCGATAGAATCTTCACACTTAAGTGCAAGCCCCTAGTCTATCTCTATCGTACATATTCGCTGTCTCACTCGTCGCATATTCTCCTCTGGCTCATACGAATCTTCTGATTCACTCTCCACCATTGGCTCTACTTTGATACACTTGGTCCACACTTCTAACACTTTGGTATACAACTCTCGTATGTCCATTGGTAAAGCTCCCGTATCCACACGATGCTGCTTTCCTATGTTGAATGATAGTGTCTTCTTATGTGTTCCCTCTTGTCCGGTGATTGTCTGAATATCTCGTTTCTTCATCTCTGCCTTGATATAGGCAAGACCCGCTTCGTACTTCTTCACCAATCTACTTGCTTCTTGGTATTCTTTCGATTGATCCAAGTTGATCAGGTCGAGAACTCGTTGGTCTAATTGATCCATATTGTAGCTTGTGTTTCTGGTGAACCTGGGGGAATCGGCCTGGGACTTGCTGCTTTTATATTCACACCGATGTCTTTCCTTTCTAGCGATACAAAGCGGTATGTATGGATCATTTCATATTGGGTCGTGTGGGGGCAACTTTGTCACAACTTTGTCATTGCATTTCGTGAGGGGAGTGAAATATCTGACTTCATGACAAAGTTCAGACCAAACTTTGACACAACTTTGTCATGCAAAAATCGTGAGGGGATTGAAATTGGGTTTTTTGAATCGTGAGGGGATGAGTTTTTTTTTTTATGTCAAAGTTTAAGCTGTTTTTCTTTATACTAGGTTTTTCTTTTATTGAGGTGATCAGCACCTTGCCACCTTGGTTTTTTGAATTCTGATTTAAAGGTAAAAAATATGGCCCAACTTTGACATGAAAAAAACAAAACTCGTCCCCTCACGATTCAAAATATTCACCTTTGCTCCCCGCACGATTTTTGCATGACAAAGTTGTGACAACGTTTGGTCTGAACTTTGTCATGAAGTCAGAGTTTGCTGTCTCCACACGAAATCTCTTCAGTTCTTAGTGTCAAAGTTGGTGTCAAAGTTCATCCACACTATTCATCCACACCCCTCGCTGCAACATTGGAATCGCGTGGGGTACTTTTGCCTTATGGACTGAGGGGGTGCTTCTTATGGCTTCTTGCGCTTCTTGCGCTTCTTCTGCTTCTTGGGTATCGGCGCCGTATTCTTTGGATCGGATTTTGATAATTCAAATATTGCATATGACCCACGACTTTTCCACTCTTGATAACGTAGTCCGAGTCCATAACTAGCGATGAGAACAACCTCTGTATACATTATCATGGCAATTTGACAAGGGTGCATATCCTTAAGCGGATCATTATATTGGTAATCGGAAATTGTATGTATTGTTTTATAAATACGTTTATTCTCATCAAATGTAACTGCGGCCCGCCATAAATCCAGTTTTATACTGTTAGGGGGAAATAGATATGATTTTTCCCATTTAATGTTCAAGTACTTTGTGATGCCCTTGTCAATTAATTTTGTGTGTTGCAAGGAAATCGTGAGTTTCTTGGGTTGCCATTTAAGAGCCTCTCTCAGCTTCATCTTGGCATCAATGTCACCACACAATTCTATATGTAACACTATTTCAATTGGGACCATTATTAACAAAGCTTTACAAATTTATGGATGGTTTGGTGCGGACTGGAGTCTTAGTCATAATCAAGCACCTGTAGCGCTGATAAACCCCATCATACCCCCGGCATCCTGCATATCAAAACTGTTGTCCTACGTGTTGGTGCTTGTTGCCACACACAATTTCAGCACATTCTTGCAAAAATCGTTTTGTGTTTTGGAAGAAACAAATGTTGCGTGTGACCTATGGCATTCCTTCAAAGCCAAGGATGAGTGATGTATGCCGATTAGATGAAATGGTATCATCAGACTCTTCTGCGGCATAGCTTGTAAGATATCCCTGTATCTCATAACGAACTCAATGGTTCAAAAAACTGTTATATTGATCAAAAAGACTTGGACTTAAAGTGGATGCCTGAGTTAGACTTTAAGACCACACGAATGATGGTCATGTTTTGCATGAACTTGAGCTACGAGTTCTGAAAGACCAAACCAAGAATGTGACCGTTATTTGGAAACGTTCTGTTTTTTTGTGACCGAGGGAGGGGGGATTGGCAAAAACTGGGAGAGGATAATCAGCTGTTGTTCCCATCTGCCACTGAGATTGGCGACCTTCACGAAGTACTGATTGCCTGCACTGTTGCTCTTCACCCATTTATAATGTTCTTACATGTATCTATGTTGTTTTTTGATCAAGGCCGCTTGCGTGTATCCCCCCCCCCCCCCCCCCCCCCCCCCCCCCCCCCCGTCATTTCCGTTTTTATGTGCCGTTCTCCCCGGTGCCGGCTTCCCCACTCATGCTTGTATGAGACGGGACTGGATTCCTTGTATTCGTATAAACGCATCTCGTATAGTTGATGCCCAGACGTGGACTAGTAGCTATCGCCTACATCTTAACACATCTTTTTACTTGCCATTCAACCACACAATTGATGACTAAGTAGTATGATGAGCGGTACTGATATTGTGGAGATAGGTTGTTTTCCACCGTCCTCACAGGTATACAGGTCTGCCCATATGAACAAGGTCGGTCCGCGGAATAACCATAACCCGTCTGAGCTCCAAGTAAGAAAGATATCTCGTAGATGGATGTGATGGTGTACGTATAGACATGAGATGAGAGGCCAAGTAAACTACCAGACGGATAAAGAACAAAAACGGCTCAGAGAAGTAATACTGTAGTGAAGCAAGAAGCAAGTTTTAGGAATGTTGAATGCATCGAATATGGATGCAAGGGGGAAAAAAATCTTACATTCTCTTTCTGCGTTGAATTCATCACCATTATTTACAAAACTCTGCGGTGTTCAATAATTCAAAGAATCATATAAAACAAGGAGTGTACTATTGACTTGTGTTTCCATTATCGCGCGGGTTAATCCAAACGTATTTTCCCACGTTTCAAAATAGTTGACATCAAGTGTCTGAAGTTGTTTGGCTTATGTAAACATGTAAACATAAGACACAACTTTACGAATTCTGATTTAGAATTTTACTTCCAGATTCACTTTAATCTCACTTTAAGATTCACTTCCAGATTCACTTCCAAATTCAGTGTACATCTCACTAGAACAAAGCCGAATCTTGGAAGGATCCATCTTGGCTCCGCAACTTGGACTTCAGCAAGGTCCGGTACACCATCGACTCATGGAACCACACTCGTCTGACATTCGTAAGGGAGATCAAACTTCAAATATCAGATGGTATGTGTATTTGAATTTGTTGCGAGTGATCCAAAGTTAACGTTTGTTTTGTCAGACAGCAAACAGACCATTTGATGTTCCTTATTGCGTGCTGACGACGGACCGTTCGAATGCGCGCTGGAGTCCATCGACGCCAATAATCCATTGCCGTTTGCCAAAGACTTCGACACACTTGTGGCCGAGTTTCTTACACTCGGAGACAAATACCAAGAGGTGATCGCCACGCTTCCCAGATCGGGAGAGGTACTTTACTACTCACTCGAGTAGTAGCTTGGATATTCCACTCGAATAGGATGGAAGTTTACCGCGTTGGGACCCAGGGTCCTCACAACCACTAATTGATGGCTCGGCGATGTGGCATGTGGCACAGCCATCGTTGGCGAGGGAACTTGGAGCGTGTTCAACACACGATTTTATGACAAGAAGGAAGTTGAATTTCTCAACAATACGTGTGAGACTGGGATAATGAAAAAGGTTGGGGCAATTGAGTTGATAATTGAGAACTGGAATTGTGGGATTCCAATCAAGAAGCATTGAGATCTAGCGCTCTACACAACTAAGCAATGAGTCATACCACTGCCGGAAATCCTGCAGTGGTTTTTGAAAATGCAAATCACGAGGGGGGTTGTGAGGAGGACCCTGGTTGGGACCCGAGAGAAGATACGGAGCGGCTCATTAAGTCCGCGGAATAAACTTCTTTGACAGACGAGGAACGTGACACTACTCCTCTGTGCGGGAAAGTTCTGTCCGTTCCACAAGATGTACCTGTAGAAACAATCCAAATGTCAAATGTGGTTCGAATTAAAATCTTGTGGTCTTGCCCTCGGCCTCCCACACAATTTATAGCTCTAGTCTGTCTATCGTAGAGATAATCTATGTAATCTACTGATAGTTTCGCCCATTCTTCTTGCAGGGCTTTGATGAGGCCGGCCTTCCCCGAAGGAAGGGGACGTCTCTCCCTAACTGCTTTCTCCAGAGTGTTCCAGCAGTGTTCTATTGGGTTAAGATCTGGAGAAGTTGCAGGCCATTTGCGCTGCAGCAGCCGCATTTGCTGATCATTCTTCCATGCAGTAGTCGCCTTGCTGACATGGCAAGAAGCGTTATCTTCCTGCAAAAGGAAGCAACTGCGGTCGAATGGGGAAAAGTCTTTCAACCAGGTCTGATAAACAGAGAGGATGTTGTCGCAGTAATAGACGGAGTTGATTCTTGCTCCATCACAAATCACAAGTGGCCCAACTCCCCCATGCCAAATAAAGCTCCAAACCATGACCCCTCCACCGTTCTTTTGCACTCGTGGGATGCAATTTTGGATGGCGTATTTGTGGGTATCCCCCGGCTCACGCCAAATTTTCTTTGTTGCAGTGCCGAACAACGTAAAGAAGGACTCGTCCGAAAAAATCACATGCTGCCAGTCTTCTTTGGCCCAATGACGCTTGTCCTGGGTCCATTGATGTAACAGGCAGCAGGGACAGATCGTAGGCAAGGTAGAAGTAGTAACAAATACGAGTATATATTGAACTTCTCAGGAGAGTCTGGTTATTCTTACAAAAGGGGGCGACGACCACTCGGCTTTTATAACAAAATCGGGGGAAGGGGTAACTATACAAGGGGGAAACTTCACCGACCATCTAGCCTACTGTTCTGAGGCTGAAGCCTTGGCGTCCTAAGCGATCTCAACCAATGATGATCGTTCCCGGAGTCTTCCACTCGTGTGATTGGTCCAAAGGTATTTCAAATCCTTGGTGGCAACTCCAGAAGCGTACGACAATGGGAAAGTTCCGCGATGGCGTGGCTTTTGCAAAAGTCCCTGGACGGAGCCCAAGTCCACCTTTATCCGTATCATGAGTACTGTCAGCAGCGATTCTGAAACTCGGAAATATTCGTCTTTCCAGTTACTAAAGCGTCTGGATGACATGCAAGACCCCATCCGGCGAATCGCCTATCTTTTCTCAGTTTGGTTTCTTTGCACCGTTTCCATGTTCAAGAAAATCCATTCTTTTCGCAAGATGACAATGGTCGCAATTGGTCGCTTTGTGATTCAAGCGAGATATTGGATTCAGGAGTGCGCAGTTCCATTTGGGAGTTTTCAAAGATTGAGAACGTTTGTATATTGAAGTTTTCTCGAGAACCGCGGGCAACAGGAGCCGAGTTGGATGATGTTCAAAATTGTGAAGAAATAACGTTTTGCGTTTCAACGGCTAATGAACAAGATTCTTTGGTCGACTTGATCGATAAATATGTCGTTGTCATAACATCAAAGACTATCGATAGCATTGTCGATACTGTACTGAAGCGTTCTGCAAGATCACGAATTGTTTGTGAAGCCCTCAAAGTGTGCCCACCGTTGAGAGCGTTATTAAGGCCATCGGCGGGAGTTGATTGGAAGTGATACATACGCATCTGGATCAGCCATACAAGTTGATACAACACACAAGACAGATACTCTCGTGCTCAGGGGGAGTGTTATGATATAGCCCTTGAGTAATTGTTACCTAAACGATACACCGATTGTGGTAAAAGTCTGAATTTAGCTTGTAGCAATAAGCAATATATCGATAAGAGTTCCCCACGATTGAATAAATCGAGTACAGAGCAATCACCAGCACAGAAACTTATGAAAGGAGTCACCTATTGACTGGTAAAAATTTTAAGGTGGTTGGGAAGGTATTTCACAATGCCGCTTCACAAGTTATGTTGGAGGAAAAAGAAGCCCTTATTGATCGGTGGTTCTGGGATGACTGGTCGCGGGTGCCTTTGTGCCCGGACCCACATTTGAAGTAGGCGGTACAATGCTATTCTCCAGTTCCCTTGCAACATTGAGTGGCAGCATCATCTCAAGCGCTCCATCGCGGGTAAACAAATTGAAGGACGTCGTCGCGCCTGCCGATTCGCCGCTTGATCCTCCATCCTCAAGAATCGTTACAAGCGCTCCAGTCGTACGGAGAGACTTCGTGCGACCAGCGTTACGGACTCCAATAAACTCCAAGAATATGTAGCCAGGAAAAATGATAACATTGGCTGTTTTCCACTGGGAAAAGAACGAAGACAACGCCATAAGTCGCCCAGAGACGGACTGCAGGACGGGCACGCCGTTGATGCGCTTCGCCTCTTGTTTTTCAACGCTGCAAGCAATGGTCTTGGTGCGGAGGATCGGTTCTCCGACAGGCAGCGAATGCCGGCGTTTGGAACTGACAGTCAGCAACATGTCTGGCTCGGACTTGGCGGGTCTCAAAAGGTGAGCAAACTTGGTACCGAAGATACAAATCTGGAAAACTGCAACCGGTAGAATTACGCTCAAGCTGCGTAAAATGAAGGAGTATCCGATAAAATCCTGTTGGAAATTTGGCTAAGCAATACGAAACCCACAGCCCGGCCCACGGCACATACCGTATTAAATATCAGAGGAAGGAAGAGAGCTGAAATGGCAACCATGTTGTAGACTGAAATGCCGATCCATTTTGATTCATTGTAGTCAGCGCGAACGGTTCTGATTCTGTAGCTCAAGTACGTGGTCATCGCGAGCAGGAGGCCGTTGAAAGCCAAGCTTACGGCAGTAATCGCTATCTGGAAGCTGCTGCTGAACGACTGACAAACCAGCATGTGCTTGACTTCTGTCATATAAATGACGGAGGCGGCGGGCGTGTCGTAAGTCACCCAAACAATGGATATAAGCAACTCCATTACAATGATCCTGGAGAATGACAGAACATGGATTAGTGTTCATTCAGGCAATAGTGGCAGTAGAGAGAACGCTCTTACACTGCAGCAAAAGCCATGAGTTTCGCATCGTTTACGGCCGCTGCCATCATTTTCGTGTTGGCAAAGATCTAGATGGGAATTAGCAGCCGAAACTTTGCAATGGATGGCCGGTTGCTATACCTTATGCACACGCCACGTCTTTGCAAGCAAGTTTGAAAATGTAAGACCTGCACCCATAGCCATAAGCGTACAAATATGGAAGGATACACGTCAGTTGACTTACCGAACCCAACGTTCAAGACAATCGGCTGAAGTATGCACAGCACTTTGCTTGGGGTTCCAATATAGAGGAGGGGGGAAATACTAGCAATGCTCGTTCCAGAAGCGATAAGCGCAAGCGATCTCCAAGATGCTTTCTTAATGATTGCCTCGTTCCGATAGACGAAGATAAGCGTCATTGAGACTAGGCCTAGCACAATGAAAAGAACTGCAAGGAAAGCGACGCCAGCGCTTAAAGGAGAGTTCCAGGGGGCATTCTGAGCAACCGATGGTTTGAAGTCTGGAGGAATGTCCTGATGCCAGATATTAGGAAAGAGTCACTGGATCAGATTGATCCACCATAGACTATACCAATCTTCCACCGAAGAATACAGCCCTATTGCCAGTTGCGACCACGTCCATTTGGCCATCAATGACTGCCACTTTAATATCATTCTCACCCTTTGATTCGTTATTGCTCTCGTTATAATATTGCTGGACCCAGATGGCGTCTGGGAACAGTTGGCGGTGATCAGATATCTTGCCTAGCGCCATGATGTATTGCTCCCCGCTCACTCACCAATTTCGTACATGTAATCACCGCTGGCATCAAAGTTGAGCTTGGATCCACTGATTGCAGGTTTGCTGGTGTTAAACATCGACAGGTCGAGCGCCGGAATACTGCCATTGAGGTAGTTTGGCGAAACGAGGGTGCTGGCAGAGATATTCTTGTCCGTCAAGTACTTTTGTAGCACAACGGTCAGTCCATGTACCCCCACGTCGATCTAGAAACTTGCCAATGGTACCTTATCAAACCCCCAGGCTAAAGCCCAAACGCAGTCAGCCAATAGTCTAAGGCGCAAAAATGATGGAAATGAGTTAATCGGCCGCACTACAAACTCGATAAAAAGTACATCAATGCTCACGTTTCACTGGAGCAAACGGAAGGCCTTGCAGCTGTACTGCATGCATCTTCCAATTCTAGAAAAGGTTGCGCTTCATAATCGGGTTCCTCCGCCAACACGTGGAAAATGGACATGTCGACCACTGCCGCCGCGTTTTTCCCAAGTTGTTCGATAATCATACTTTGTGAAACGCCTGAAACCAAGAATACGAACAGGCAGTTCGTTCAAGTAATGAAAATGATGTGTTGTCCCACAGCAACAAATGACTACTTGCCCTGTTCAATTATCCAGACGTAATCGGGGCCCGTTAGATTTGCTTTGGCAGCTTCTATGTAGAGCCGGGTGCCATCGGTGAGTTTCCCTACGATTTCCGTTCAATAAGCGCTAGGAATGCCGAGCTACGAACCCAAATGCTGTTCAAACCAGAGACTACAATCACTCGAGCACCGCTGTCAGCGAGGTTTCGGACAGGCTGCGCAAAGTCTCGCGGCTCCCCGGCACCAATAAGGTATTCCTGGTTCAGCAGTATCTTGATATTGTTGGCGCGCGCGCCATCTAAAATGGCAGGAACGTACGATGCCCCATATTCGTTGCCACTGCAAGCGCCGCAAAATATCATGTCGATGCTGCTCGAAAGAATCACAGAACCACTTACCTGTGAAGAAAAGCAACCTTGGTCCAGTTGTAAAATGCAACTAAATTCATCATTTTCCGACCAATAATGTAATTCGGCTGAATCATGCGAATAGTGTAACTGACGAAGGAACGGGGACATGCGTGAGACAACATCCCAATCGCGCGGTTTGCAAACAACCACCGCTCACGGGTATTTTTTCTTGTTTGAAAGGTCATCCAACCCAGCAAACGGGACACATTGGGGAATCTTGAACCTACATAACGTATCAGTAGGTGCAGAGTTTGTGTAAAAGAAGTTCGATACACGCACGTACCCCGTGGTCACGAGGGCGCCATATCCAGTGGTTTCGCTAGCGAAATCTTTTTGGACTCTTAGTACGTTTTGAGAAAGGGCTTTTGGCAATTGACAGTCATCACCTCCAACAACGGCAAAAACTCCTTACGGAATGGCCATCGCGACGTTGGTCAAACTACTCTATATAACAGCTGAACCTCTGAACATACCCTGCGCGGAAAGCTTGTAGGTGGCCGCAATGGCTTTTCCTTGTGTCTCGGTAGCATACACTGCCCCCACTACCCACGAGTCTTCCGCAAGCAGTTTGATTTCGACGTCGGGCAGGATGTCATTCCTTCCATTGATCATACTAGCCAAACACAAATGAAGTTTACTCACACAGCGAGACATGAAAAAGTTTGCAGGGGCATACTTAAGTACAGCTTGTACAGTTTGTGTTGCCGCTGCATACTTGGTAGACCTTGATAGTGGCCAGGCTAACCCCAACTTCAGCTCAGTGGGAGCGGCGTCGGCCGCGCAAAGAACGAGACACGCTCCGATGCTACACCACAGCGCACAACGCAGGACACGAACGAGACTTGAAAGATGCATAATCTTGGACAAACGAATGGCTTTGGTATCAGCAGAAAGTCGAAGCATGGGACAAAGAGCAGTCGTAAAAATTTGCCGTTGAAGAGTCGACGTTTCAAAATCCGCTTCACTATTGATTACGCCATCTCGGGAAATCCACGGTAAACAAAAGGACACAGACGTCCGCATGCCAATTGTCGTCCGCGACGTGCATTTTCCCACATGTAGCCGCCACGTACATCTTGGAGATGTATCCTTGTACAGTCATCCCTCCCATTTCTTATGGGCCCATAACTTATATTTCTCTGAAAACTTATGAGATTTTCATCTCCCATGCCGGTTCCTAATTGATAACTTATAACTTACATTTTTGTTGTGAATCAATTATCAATCTGATTATCAATCACCCTTCAAGCACATCGGAGTTCATTATAGTAGTCATAGCAACGCTGTGCTGATAGAGAATGTAGTGTTGGCGGGATCGCTTCCCTCTAACCTTGAAAACCTTGAAGTGATACAAGCAAGAATCTACCGTAAACCAATAGTACCTTCATTCCCAGAGAATACATTCATTCTAATTCATCAGAATGCTTCTCGACATCTTTGTGGCACGAATTGGTCCCAACCAGTACAAGGTTAATAAACCCCAATCAGTCACGGCATATTCACAGCAAGTACTTCTGAAGTCATCGGTATGCGGGAGATGGTTGTCTGAGAATTACGAGTTGACTGGGAAGGACAATGATTGCGTTGTGAAACAAGCGCTATATGAGGAATACGCTGACCAAAATCAAGGTCGGAAGGATACTGTTGGCAAGATCATTTTCTACAAGCAAGTCGCCAATTTTGTCAAGGAGATCAGATCGTCTAAAGCCAGGATGTATAGTGGATTAGTGAAGAAGAACGTAGAGTAGTCAGATAGTTGTTGTGTAGAGCATGTCATATTTCCAATCAACTTTGTCACAACTTTGACACAACTTTGTCATGCGAAAATCGTGTGGAGAGCAAAAGTGCATATTTTGAATGTCGCGATACGGTTTCCCATTGAAATAGTGTTACAAATAGAATCATGTGGTGACATTGATGCAAAAATGAAACTGAGAGAGGCTCTTAAATGGCAACCCTTGAAACTCAAGATCCCCTTGGAACATAGAGAATTACTTGAAAGCTACATTACAAAGTCTCTACAAATCATATGGAGAAAAGTGAAAGATTATGCAGAAGTAGGTACAAATGTGAAAGAATGGGTCGCAAGAATTAAACTTGGTGATGTGAAAGAAATTGAGAAATCGGTACGAATAACAGTAATAATACATCCTGGATGGGGCCAGTCTTTTGATCGTATTAGAATAAGGTATACTGGGAAACACTATTTAGCGTTTTGGAATGAGGAAGACAATAAGATGTCAAGCCTCATACATGATGATTTAGAAGAAGAATCAGAATATGAGGATTCAGAAGATTCAGAATATGACTAAGACTCCAGTCCGCACCAAACCATCCATAAATTTTTAAAGCTTTGTTAAAGATGAGATTTCCAATTGAAATAGTGTTACAAATAGAATCATGTGGTGACATTGATGCAAAATGAAACTGAGAGAGGCTTTTAAATGGCAACCCTTGAAACTCGAGATTCCCTTGGAACATAGAGAACTACTTGACAAGTACATCACAAAGTACTTGAACATTAAATGGGAGAAATCATATCTATTTCCCCCTAACAGTATAATAATGGATGTATGGCGGGGCACAGTTAAAATTGATGAGAATAAAAGAATTTATAAAAAAATACATACAATTTCCGATTACCAATATAATGATCCGCTTAAGGACATGCTCCCATGTCAAATTGCCATGATGATGTATACAGAAGAATTGGTTCTCATCGATAGTTATGGACTTGGACCACCTCACCAAGAGTGGGTAAGTCTTGGGTCATATGAAATATTCGAATTAGCAGAATCCGATCCAGAGAATATGGCGCCGATACGCTCAAAGCAGAAGAAGCGGAAGAAGCGGAAGAAGCGCAAGAAGTAGTGATACCATAAGAAGCACCCCGATGTCGCGCAATAGGCATAATTACCCCACACGATTTTTATGAGGCAGCGAGGGCTATCTGTGCTTTTTTCAACATACTCAACACATTGCCATACGAATCAATAAAATGCAACACATAAAATCCGGTGAAATACCTAGATTCAGGAATATGTCTTAGTGTAATAACTGATCTTAGGTATTTCACTGGATTTTGATGATACATCTATACACCACGAGGCATCAAGTAATCGGACGTTCCATGAAGTT